>JASPKZ010004213.1:105000-688426 GCA_030220185.1 Diploptera punctata | reverse complement strand
TATGTATGTATGTATGTGTAGTATGTATGTATGTAGTATGTATGTATGTATGTATGTATGTATGATTGTATGTATTTATGTATGTATGTATGTATGTATGTATGTATGTATGTATGTATGTATGTATGTATGTGGAATCGGTTGAAGAAACAGAGGAGGAAAATGAACTTAACTGTTATGTGTCGAAGGTAGGAAAAAAACTATTTCGAAATTGTTTTATTGATAACACTAAAGCTCGTCAAATAGCTACTAAATAAATAATAGTTTTCAAAAACTATTTACTAATAAAACGCTTTATTAGAAAACCGAACTAAAAAAATGAAAAATAATTTTAATTTCCAACACGCTTGGGACAAATAATTTTACCATCAAAAGCGTGTAGTGCTTTTTATCAATTAATATATTTCATAACAAACAGATATTGGTAAAAGTAAAGTCTCTAAGAAGAAAATGTAAAAATCATAAAAAGCACCCCACGCTTTTGATGGTAAAATTATTTATCCCTAGCGTGTTGGAAATTAAAATTATTTTTCATTTTTTAAGTTCGGGTTTCTAATGAAGCGAGTTGTTTTAGTTTTTTAAAACTATTATTTATTTTTTAGTTTTAATATTTTACAGAATAAGATAAAAATGTAAATATATTTCAATTCGATACTATTGTAGTATGAGCTAAAATAATACACTTCTAAAAAAACCTTCCAGCCGGGTTCGAACCAGCGACCTACGGATTACTGAAATTGTATACCATTGGATTTCACTGCTCTACCAAATGAGCTCTTACTACGATTGACTAAAAAGCCGACAAGACCGCAACCTATTATAACAGTTTTAATTTTTTTTTTATTTTCTGATGATTCTGGCCAGGATTTTAGAAACAAAATATGAAATTATTGTATTGTCACGGGTTCTTTACAAGTATACAAAGTTTCAAGTCGTTCCAATGTTTCTAAGTGGGTGAAAATCGTGTCAAAAATTCCGTTACGTTGGTACAAAGATCCTTTTTTTGATTATCTGACGATTCTGGCCAGAATTTTACAAACAAATAAGAAAATATTGTATTGTCACGGCTCTTTTACAAGTATACAACGTTTCGATTCGATCCAATGATTCTACGTGGGCGACAATCGTGTTAAAAAATTCCGTTACTTAGATACAAAGACACTTTTTTGATTTTCTGATGATTCTGGCCATGATTTTAGAAACAAAATATGAAATTATTGTATTGTCACGGGTCTTTTACTAGTATACAAAGTTTGAAGTTGATCCAATCGTTTTAAGTGGGGGAAAATCGCCTTGAAAGATTCCGTTACATATATATATATATATAGATGTATAGATAGATAGATAGATAGATACAGGTCAAGCTAATATAAAGCGTGTAAAATAGGTATAATTAACCATAATCATAATTGAATGAGAAATTTGTACACGTGACAATATGTATATTTATGTTGGAGTGTAACTGATGATGGGGTGAGAGTACTCTAAATCAGCACACAGCATCGTCAGGAATTTGTGTAGCTACGAGGGCGGATCGGAAAGTAACGCACAATAATTTTTTTTTAAAAGTTTAATAGTAAAAAAAAGGAAAAAAATCACAAATGAACTTACATCTTTTACCTAATTTTCGACATAGTCACCAACTTTCTCAACGCATTTTTCCCATCGTGTTACCAGTTTCAATATGCCCTTTTCGTAGAATTCCGTTTGGTTGGAGTGTAGCCATCTGCGCACTGCTGATTTCACTTCCACATCTGTCTCAAAGCGTTTGCCGGCCAGGAATTTCTTCATGGGACCAAACAGATGAAATTCCGATGGTGCAAGATCCGGACTGTATGGTGGATGCTGGAGCACCTCCCAACCAAATTCGGCGATTTTCTGACGAACGACAGCAGCAACATGGGGGCGAGCATTGTCATGAAGAAGTTTAACGTTAATGTTGTGACGTTTGTCACGAATGGCACGACGCAACTTCACCAAAGTTTTAATGTAGGCCGCAGCATTCACAGTGGTCCCGTGTTCAGCAAAGTCCACCAATAAAACACCATGCATATTTTCCCAGAACACTGTCACAAGCACTTTCCTGGCAGATTGAGTCACTTTGAATTTTTTCTTTACTGGGGAACCAGCATGTTTCCACTCCATTGATGCCTGCTTTGTTTCGGGCGTGTAGTGGTACGCCCACGACTCATCACCTGTGACGATTCCTTCCAGAAAGTCATGTCCTTGTGCGGTGTACCGCGTTAAGTGGTCCAAGCTTGCCATCATTCGCTGGCCCTTGTGGTCGTCTGTCAGGTTCTTAGGCACCCAGCGAGCACTAACTTTACGGAATTTCAAATTTTCATGAACAATATCGTACACCGCACCTTAGGAAATGTTGAACTTCTGCGATAAGGCTGGCAGTTGCACACGCCGGTCGTTCAGAATTGCCGCCTCAATGCCTCTGACATTCTGCGGGATTGCTGCTGTTGTCGGCCGGCCGGAGCGTGGCGAATCACTAAGGTTCACACGTCCCTCTTGGAAGAATGTGCACCACCTGGAGACATTGCTACGGTCCATACAATCATCCCCATTCACGCCACGCATGTCCCTGTGAATTTTACTGGGTTTATGCCCTTTGGCCCACAAAAATCGAACAACACTTTTCTGTTCCTCGCAGGTGGACAACTGTAGCATGCGCGCCATCTTTGTTGCATTGTTCAAGCTTCTCTCGCAAGAGGTGCACCTGACAAAAAAATACCATCTGTAGTGAAAACTTCAAACTATATCTCAGCTGCAATACCAAGGCAGAAAAAAATTATTGTGCGTTACTTTCCGATCCGCCCTCGTACAATACGTAGCGCCTACATTTTAGGAAAACCAGCTATAACGACTGCTAGACTCGATATGCTGACCACATGTCACGCCTACACTGGCAGGATGATCGTCTATCTCTGTGATTAACGCATGTATATCTATTACTTCCCTATATTTTAAATGTGAGCTTTGACGGTGGATTTTAGTGCCTTGCAGTTAAAAACAGCAGATAATTGTTTTGGACATGATCTTTGTACATCACATGCTTCTCTAGAAGAAATTTAACTCTTGCGCCATTGAGATTTTTATTATACCCAGGCTTTGCAGTTAAAAGAGCAGAATTAACTGTTTCAAATTTTTAAATTGATAATATTAAAAAGCTCGTCAACAGCTATTAAATGTCCTATGATAAGTAGAGGCGAAAATGGTAAACTCTATAGTCTTTATATATAATCCACAGAATTCATCAGTTTGCATAATTACATATTATTTAATGTAATAATTTCTTCATAATGCATTTTGTCGGTATCAGAAATAAGAATGCTTTGAATTAAATAATTAATGCAGGTTGTTTTAAAAATATTTTATTACATACAGAACACTATTTAAATACATTAGATACAATATTACTTGACATTTTCCATTAAAAAGCCTCATGGTTTCGAGGCAACAAACATGTCCGAAGCCATCGACACACGAAACTACTCTGGCGGCAACATGACGCCGACGGACATGAGAGAAATGTCTCCAGCCAAATAGAAAATCAAGAATATACAAATTCAAAAACAATAACAAAGAACATTGGTGCGAACCAATTCAATTACAATATAAACCGTGAAGAAACACAACTCATAATAGTGACTGTTAACAATACAAAAATAATAAATTTGCTCCACAATGTGTCAGATGTTTGTTACCAACTTATGAAATGAACAAGATATAAGTATGAATGCACACGAGGCAGAAATTGAAGTAATTATGTAATGAAAGTGAATAAAGGACGATGAAAGAATCGTACAAGGATATCTTATATTCAAACTGCATACGCTTATAAAATCGTTATGATTTGGAAGACATAGAAGATAGACCTTTAATGATCGATCATTGATATCCATTTCCGAACTCCGGTATCCTTATTAAAATGCACCAACTCCTGGCAATGAAAGTCACTGTATATTTAATTTGCCATTTTAAGAGGTAGTATTTTATAGCATTTACTTTCTCATTAGGTAAACAATGTGTAAAGTAATTATTTTATTCACTTTCATCTGATTTAAATTGTAATTAATTTCGTATTTCTCTATTTGTGTCATGCGGCCATTAAGAGTATAGTAAAATAAAGTATGTAGTTAATTATCTTTAATACACTGCTCAAAACAATTAGAGGAACACTTGTAATAAATTGAATAAATAATTGTTTTTTAAAGCTGTGATGCTGAAAGTTGGACAATATGTAAATTGAATTATTAATTTTATCATTGGATACAAATTTTAAAGATCCATGGCCTAAATACAGAGAAATTACCTCAAATAACAAATATAGAGATTTTTTTTTATTTTGGAAGGCACTGGCCACTTCTAATTGGTAAGCTTCCTGATGTTGCTATAGTGACGAATGTTGATTATTGCCTTGTTTATTGAAGTCTCTGACATTATGAGGCATTTAAATGAGTTTGAAGTGTATTATGCTCTACATATTTTACGACAAGGTCAATCTCTGCGACAAGTGGTTAGAGAGCTTGTGATTTCTCCTTCCGTGGTGTCCAGGTTACGCAATAGGCACAGACAGACAGGCCAGTATTGTAGAACACGTGGCCAGGGCCGTAAATTTAAAACAAGCCCCCAGGATGACAGATACGTTGTTCTTTCTGCTCTTCGACAGCGTACAAAAACTGCAAAAGACCTGCAGAATGACCTTCATATAGCTTCCGGAATCCGGATTTCAGACCAAACCATAAGGAACAGATTAAGGAAAGACAATATTCGTTCAAAAAGGCCCGTTAAAAAACCACGCTTAACAAATGGGCATAAGGCGGCAAGACGTACTTATGCTGAAAACCATGGTGATTGGAACCTGAACCAGTGGGAGTCTGTGCTCTTCTCGGACGAATCCAGGTATCGTCTTACACGTTGTGATGATCGATTGAGGGTGTGGGGACGGCCAGCAGAAAGATTTTCTGCAGAGGCTGTACAGGAAATTGATAGATTCGGAGGAGGTTCCATAATGGTGTGGGCTGAAGTTATGTACAACAATCGTACGGACCTTGTACTTGTTCCCCAGCGACTGAATGCTGTCCGGTACATCGAGCACGTTCTGGAAGAGCATGTAGTACCTGCTGCCATTGGAGTAGGCCCTGGATTTCTGTTTATGCAGGATAATGCCAGGGCACATCCTGCGGCTGTCACCAGGGATTTCCTGAGGAGGAATGAAATTGAGGTAATGGAGTGGCCAGCGGTCAGCCCAGACCTCAACCCTATTGAACACTTGTGGGATCTTCTAGACAGGAAGGTCAGGAACCGACATCAAACTCCACAAACTCTGCAGCAACTTGGAGATGCTCTGAAGGAGGAATGGGAGAATATCCCGCAAGAGGAAATCCAGAATCTTATTGCGAGCTTGCCACAAAGGTGCCAAAGTTTCATCGAATGTCGTGGAGGCCATACACGAAGCTAACTCTATATAACCAGTGTTTAACTTTGAAAAATAAGCTCAAGGTTCAATTGCTTACATAGCGGAATTATTTGAAAAGTTAATTGTCAGCGTTATTCATTTGTTTTTACTGACATGAGCAATAAATAAATAAATAAATAGCCAAAAATAATGTAATTTATTAATTTCATGTTTGTAGCTTTATCCAATGAAAAAATATTTGCATATTTCATAGTGTTTCCCTAATTGTTTTGAGCGGTGTATAAAATGAATTACTTAAAAACGAAAATTACTACTTAGCATGCATTCAGTACCAACTATTTTTTTGCGTTATTCGTGTGTAATATTAGTTTCTACAATCCACAGCTTCGTCCTTAGAAAAGTTAGTGATATCCAAACCCACATCAGCAAGAGCGTGTTGTACTGTCTCCTCTTTAGGACATTTTTCTGTTGTCGCTACGAATATAAGTGCTGAAAAAAGAAAAACAAAATGTATTCCGGCCAACAGGCCAACACAATTGTGTACCACATATTTTCTTATTGGACACAAATTATGTTCTTCGACGACTTTTCATCTGAATAAATGGATATAATCGTCTGATTTGAATAATTTCTTGCAGAATGGATCTCTGTCCTTTAATTATAAAACTGAGATTGTGGTGTTAATGCACTGTGTATATATTTTTTCACAAATAATACTCAAATTAAGTTTTTGCAATCTAACAGTAAAACAAGACGAAACCGTTTCACTGTACAAACAAACACGCACTATAAAATATAATCTAAATTCCATAACAGCCTAATGGATTGTAGCCCGTTCAGTATCGTGATTAATTAACTTAAATTAATGGATATGTCCGTACACTCCTAATGCACTTAATTTATATTTCGCCTCCTTACAAACAGTAAGTTCCACCTTAATTATTTTTAGTTTTTTAGTAAAACTCAATTAAGTTTTAAAGACTTTCTTATCCACAATAATAAATTGGTTTATTAATTTGTGACCACAAAGTTTACAATTTTATGTGTGAAACATATTCAGAAGTTTTATTTAAAACATTATAGATAGAAACGAAAGTGTGTTTTTGAAGAGAAGTTAGAACTGGTATTTTTTGACTTTATTAAACACAATGTGTACATTAAATTAAATTTTGCTTTTTACCAGTCTAAATAACTGGTACTTAGCCGTCAATTTATAAATATTTTATAATTTAATGTAATAAAGCACACACACACACACACACACACACACACACACACATATATATATATGGAGGGAGAGAGAGAGAGAGAGAGAGAGAGAGAGAGAGAGAGAGAGAGAGAGAGAGAGAGAGGAGAGAGAGAGAGAGAGGGAGGGAGGGAGACAAAGAGTGTTAGAGAACAGCATTGAATAAATTCCATAACAATTTTTTTACCACAAAAGGAAATAGTGTATCCTCCAGGAGTTAAATATCTTAAATATATGAGACAAAATTAATGAACAGAAAATAATTTGACATTTGCTTTTACAAAGAATTCACGCACGACTATTTCCATTTTATTCATTGAGGTACATACCACGTGTTAAGAAATTAACCGGAAGTTCTAAAATTGTTACCGAGAACACAAAATATTTTGAAGAGGTAATGCTCCAATAGATCCATGAAGCTTCTGATGATGTGATATATATGTATATGTGTGTGTGTGTGTGTGTCCAATAATTGTAGCAATTTCATTGTTGAAATGAAGGCTTTTGCTCAGCTGTCACATTGAATCCGTATTAACACGAATTGTGATAGATCTCAATTTGCGTTATGTATCGCTGCACTGAACTAAGCATATCATCATATCAGTATGTAGGGGATTACATAGCAATGTGATTTTGAGGCAGCTGAATAAATCCAGCAGATAAAATTTACGGTTGAATTTGATTAAGGTGAAATATATCCTGCGATGGTTTTCAAATATCAAATAATTTATCTTGACTGAGGATAATCAGGAAAAACATTCGGGTTTTAACTCGAGGAATGTTAATGGATGGATGGGTAAGTACATACCTGCGTATTTTTTGCTAGTTATAATAACGGATTTATGTTTCGGTAATGAATTTTGAAATGGATGAACGATGGAAGCTTTTATAGTTAGATTATTTGATGCATGGAAGGATATATAGCTTTTCTTTGGGCTAGTAATTGGATGGTGAAGAATACATGAATAGAAGTTGGATAGAGTGAGACGCAGTTGAGTGGAATGAACTTGTGTCGTATGTATTGATATCTGTGTCTATTAACGACACTATTACTGTGTAAATATAAGTTAGAATACTCACGTTTTCCATTAAATGCAGGAGGGCAACTTTTAAATATTAAAATCGCTGGATTCCCTTTTGATAACAAACGGAAAACTGCGTTGAACTTTGCTGAAAAAATTGATATTGTGCATAAATAACATATCAAGTGAAAAATGTATTTTAAATCTGACTGAAGCGAATATTTGGGCACTTAAAGGAAGAGACGAGATATTGGAGAAAGCTTATCAAGGTGAAGAGTAAGTACATTTATTTATTTATCCATAGGGTCATTATATCTAGCAAACATGAGAGACAGTCATATTGCATCATTGATTGATAATGTGAATAGTTATATTTTTATTGGCGAAACTTGTATTTCCGATTATACTTTAATTAGTTTCGCCTCATAATGTTTATTTCAATCTATATATATATATATATATATATATATATATATATACTTCGGCCAACGATTCTGTGCCCCTATAGAATACTCAAACTATTTCACCGCAACGAAGTAATTACGTCAAGCGCCAGCCGCAGTAACTTATCGAGTAGGGACGTTGTTATAATTCCCCCAGTGTCATGGCTCTTGAATATTGTAAAATGCAACGTAGGAGTCGAGTTGACAACACTGGAGTGCAAGTGCAGGAACGAGATAGAGAAAAGAGAGAGGGAGGGAGAGAGAGAGAGAGAGAGAGGGAGGGAGAGAGAGAGAGAGAGAGAGAGAGAGAGAGAGAGAGAGAGAGAGAGAGAGGTAGAGAAGAGGGAGATAGGAATGCAGGGGGCAAATGATTTTCCGAGGCAGAAAAGGAAGTAGGCTTCAGTTCGCGTATCTTACGGGGGCACAGATCCGTTGGACAAAGAATAATACAACGTTTCCACAAATATAGTATATTACTTTAAACTATTACTACGTCGCTTTGGAAAATCGTATCTCAACGAAATTTGTGAGAATCAGCAGAGAAACTCAAAACTTTTTGTGCATGTTAACAATGTAAACAATGGAGAATAATGGACAACAATACAGAATATAAACTAAATTTAATCATGTTTGTGATCGATATGGGTTCATAGTTGGATATTTAGCACACAGCGATGTCTTAAGCGTCACTCGTGGGGGCCACATTCAATGTCTATGAAATATAGTAAAAACTGTTTGAGTGTCTCTTCTGATTGTCACCAATTTCATTTAAATCCGGTTATCCAAAGCGACGTAGTAGTAGTTTAACCCTTAAATTCGCAAAACATGAATTTCTTCTGTTGGATATTTGAATGTGGCGGACCGCAGTGAAAACGGAATCTTGTATAATTGTTAGTATTAGGTATATTGTATAATTTGGCACACATTTAAGTGGTTTATTTTATGTTCGTTTTCTTCTGATTTATTTAAAATATTAAATTAATTAAAGCAACTGATGTATCCAAATGGATACATTACGAATTTAAGGGTTAAAGTGTGCTACTATATTTGTGGACACGTATTTAGCAACACTAACTGAAGTGGAAAAATAAATACTTCCTTAACAGCAGATCTATGTTTGTTTAGCTTCAAAATTCAAGATATGAATTGTAATATTAAAATGTAGGTGTAATTCCCATGGGATATTTTCCTAATGACATCACAGAGTACATAGTTTTATATAAATAATTACCTGTTTCGTTTGAATATTTTAGATAAAATTTACAGCGTTCTTATTACAGAGGGTCATCGAATACCTTTGCAGCAATTTCAAACAATCGTAGCTCAGGAACTATTTGAGATATTAAAACAAGTATTTTTTTGTTAAATTCACCAACTCAAAGTTGTTTTTTCTTACCATAGAATGTTTCCATGTTCGCTCCGTTGGTTGCTCTGCAAACATTCAGCCGATAGTTGATTTCGGTCCAACAGCGCTGGATCATCGCAGGCGTGTTTGTTGTAACAGCCCCGGTGACCCTTTGCCTTATGCTGCAGATTTCTGATCGGTTCACTGTACACAATCTTTTTTTTACGTATTCCTATATAAAAGTCTAGGAGTGTCAAGTCGGAGCTTCTAGAAAGCCATTGAATAGAACGGGAGATATTTTTCTTAGACATGCTAGAATAGTACGATTTCCCGGAAGTGGACCAAACTGAAGAATAAAATAACGTAACGTTATTCTTCAAACAAGATGGCGCCCCCCTACACTTTGCTTTGCATGCAAGATTCAGTGACCGGTGGATTGCTAGGTCCGGTCCTATTCAATGGCCTCTTAGAAGCCCCTGTTTGGCACCTCTAGACTTTTAATTGGGATACGTAAAAAAATGTATACAGTGAACCGATCAGAGGTCTGAAACATTGAAGGCAAAGGATAACCGATGCTGTTGTAACAATCACCCCTGCGATGATCCAGCGCTGTTGGGCCGAAATCGACTATCGTCTGGATGTTAGCAGGAGAAACTAATGGACGGCACATATAAATATTCTAAGGCAAGAAATAAAATTTTTGAGTTGGTGAATTTAACAAAAAATACTCGTTTTAATATCCCAAATAGTCCCTGAGCTATGATTGTTTTAAATTGCTGCAACCTTTTACGATGAGCCTGTATAATTTACTGCTTTACAATTTTAACCAGTATTGTGGATTTTAAATAGCGTATATTTTATTCTTGTAAGCAAATAGACCATTGTTATAACATATTGATCGAATGAATGAGCAGATAAAAGATAGGATTTATTGCATCTGGATGACTGCAGTTCAAAGACTAAAGGCCACAATTCGCCATGACAATTATTTAAAGGAATAAAATATTTAAAAGAATATATTTTTTCAAAGAGTGTAATAATACAGATAACGGTTCTTACGTCTGCTGCGTAAATGTTAATTCTAGCGGACAGCTTTGTACTTTTTGCGCCGTTTATGTCGCGTGCGAGGAATGGGTTAACGTTCCACATATTTACACGTCTCAAGCCCACGTAAATGTACACACGTCACACACCCTTTTCAAACGAGCATAAATGTTATTAGGTAATGTGGTCTGATTTGTATTGAAAAGAACACCATATCTTCCCTAAAGTGGATATAATCGCTGGGGCGACATTTCAACATAAACACACATATTACCCTTAATTTCGTGAATACTTACGTAGTTCAGGAGTATCCACAATAATGTCCTTATCACTCTTTATTTTCCACGTGGAGTTAAATACTCTGGGAGCAGTTTCACTGTAGGAAGACAAATATTTTGAAATCACTGACGTTGTTTGGTTTTCATAAATCAAATATTCACGCACCAAATTTAATTAACGGATTTTCAACACCTATCATGCATGAGAGAGCCTAGAAACATCTGTTGTGGCACACAAAATAAAATGACCACAATCAGTGTAATTGTGTTTGATGTAGATTATATCCATCCTGCGAAACTGAGTGTTCTGGCATTTAAAGTTAAGTGGCTAATTAAATGAATGCCTTCTACATATTGCAATTGGCCTAAGGAATTGAGGTGCTAAGAATGATAACGGCAGATCCCAACCAAAGTTAATTTTGAGGTAAATTTAATTTTCTAGTCTTTTTCTAAACTCGGAAAGTAGTTATTATTATGACTTGATATTTTCTGCATGTTTAAATGAAGGGATTTCAAGTCTATGTGCAAATTCCTGAATCATTGTGATTAATAGTTTTTTTCTGATTTTTATTAGAACAAGAAAATACACAAAACATAAGAAATGCGTAATTGAATTTTCCTTAATTTAACATTTTGGAATTGCTAATCCAGCTTTATTTCCAAATCTTCTCATTTTTCATCATCATCAACAGCATTATGGCGAAGACTTATAAAACTCACGATAGATGGGTGGTATACATTTTAATAATTTTATCAAGTCATTGTATTTAGCTTTCTTCATCTTTCTCTGGTCACTGTACTTCTGAAACGTGGAAACTTTTACCTCTTTTCCTAAAATTAAATTTTTGATACACTTCAGAGTTATGAATGAAAGTAAATGCGCACAAATGTACAAATTGTTAGTAAATTTAGTCTAAGAAAAACTTGTGAAACGATAATTGTCTTTCCGCACACTTTTCGGCGTGATATCGTTCACATAGATTGTTGCACAGTTCGCATATGCATTCTTTGTTTGGCTCGTGGAATCTCTTTGTGCTGCAACCTTGTGGTGAAAGCAATGGATTGCATACCGTGTTAGGATGTGCCTCATCTCGTAGTTTGGTCGTGTCCACTCTCTAGTACACATAGCTTCTGTTGTGCAGATATCATTCCTCTTCTCCTGTAGTCCTTGCATTCTTGTCTCATATGCGCAGGTGTTCGGTAGGAATAGCTGCCGTCTAATGTCTTCAATGAAGAAGGTTTCTTTCATTAAGACGTACGTCATTCTTGAAGGTGCTGTTTTTCCAAATCCCAGAACTCTTTTCATGAAGCGTGCTTTTACTGTTTCTATTTGTGTCGAGTCTCTGTTTGTGAGTTTTTCCCATATTATGTTAATTCCATATGTCGTTATGGGAGTTATGACTGTCTTGAAGAGCGCCATTGCTATTTCTGTTGATAATTGATGGAGATTTTTGATGCTGTATATCGCTCTTACTGCAGGTGAAACCTTCTGTTGCACATGCATTCTGTAGGATTTAACGGTTGTTTGTAGGGTGATGCCTAGGTAGGTGAATTGCGATACGTCTAGTGGCTCACCAAGGAGCATTGGCCTGTCATTTTCTGTAGGTTTTCCTACTTTTCTGAAGGTCATCTGTTTAGTTTTCTGATGGTTTATTTGCTGGCATTTATATGCAGAATATTATTGTTATTGTTTACACATATTTCTGTGAGTAAAGTTTTATTATTATTCTCCACTCGTCTCTATCCATCCACTCCATGTCCACCGGTCCTCTTGTTCACATTCCAGTTCTTATTTCTTGTATCCACGGCATTCGAGGTCTTCCATTCCTTCTTCCACCAGGTGTTTTCCTGAGTAATCTTTCTTCTTACATTCGTCGTACGTGCCCATACCAATTTAATTGCTTATATTTCATATCTTCTACTATTGAATAACTAATATTATTTTTTTCTCGTTTGACAGTATTTCTTTTTTTGTAATTTTGAACATCTTACTGCTCTCCTCAACACATCCATTTCCATCGACATAAGTTCTTCTAAGTTTTTGTTAAATTTCCGAACTTCGGCTCCATATGTGACAGTACTTCTCACTGTAGAATTATATATTTGTAAATTATTTCTTCTGGTTATAGTAAATTAAATCGCTGTGGTCTCGAGGTAGCGTGCTGTCTTGTCACGCAGGGGGCCCAGGTTCTACCCCGGTCGGGGCAGTTTTTCTCTGGGTGAGGTATTTATCGGGGTTTTTCCTCACCTGTAAGACAAATGTCAGGAAAACTTTAAGACTCAAATGGTCCCCGAAATCATATGGCCATCGTCATCATCATCATCCTTATAATCATCATCATCATCTTCACCAGTGTGGAAAGCAACAGGAAGCTACCTCACCTAGAATTCCCTAGTAAAGCTGCATGCATAGCATGAACATGCTATGATTGCAGTGAAAGACCTGCCCTCGGGCAGAATTATTATGGATGGATGGATATAACTGAAAATGAAAAATGAGCAAGTAAATATATGTGAAATGTAGAAATATTGAAGGGACGCCCCAGAGTTAAAAAATCAAGACAGATGACGATCCAACACTTACTTTTTTGAATGTGAGTGTTCTAGTCGAAAGGTAGGCTCCATCCTCGAGTGTTAACTTGATTTGTACATTATCAAGCTCCTTAAAAATGTTAGCAGAGCAATAAACCATATAGTGAGGTCCTTCAATCTGAAAACATACACATTTGGAATAAGTTTGTAGGTCTTTGCAGAAAGCTGATCACACTATTTAATCAACTTTGTTACTACCTGTGTTGCTTATGGAGTCCTTAGGTCCAATGTCGCATTCAAGAAGGCTTTGCACTCATGCATATATCTGATATTCAGTTCCCTAACGCATTTCTAATAAAGTTATTCGCCACTAATATACTGGTATTTCTGAATATACATCTATTCCAATTAAAACTAAAGAAACCACTTCTGCTAGGGTAATGTTGCTATGCATTGACCCATAATAACTTATCTATTTAATTCCACGAGTGCTTTCCAATTTATCTACAAAATTTGGAAATAAAGAGTGGCATTTGTTAGGACTATTTAACGAATAGAATTAACCTGTTTACTTACAAATCATTATTTAAATGTAGTTAATTTAAAATATGTGTATATTTAATGTAAACGGCGATGTTTGAGAACAAATGAGAAACGTTTGTTATGTTTCATTTGTTCATCACTGCAACCAAATCATATTATTTATTGCCAAATAACTTCGCAATATTTGTAAAAATGCACCCTAGTGGAGACACAATTAACACATGAAACTGTTTAAAACCAACATTTGAGGTTATTAATTAATTTCTGATATCCTCTGATATAAATATGTCAATTATATTTTTCTGGAACGTAAATATCTGGGAAATAATACATTTAAGAAAGTATAAAGTGTTTTTTTATTATATTTTAATAAATTGCTACAATTTCTATCTATTATATCTCTCTAGCGCTATCAGGTTACATTCGTGCACTACATACACTATTTGGAAGCGACGTGCCTTCTATGATTCTTACACCTCAATATATAAATAGCTATATTCAACGTATTTCTTAGAGTCTGTAACTGCAAAATAATGCTATGACCTGTTCAGAATATTAAAAAGGGAGATCTTTCTTTAATATGATGAACGCAAGTGATACATATCGGATGAAACACGACTGTGATTGGTTGCAAAACAAAACTCATTGAAACGTGATTGGTCATTGACTCCTTTTTGGGACATGAGTTAAATAGTCCAATTCATTTCAGGCGTATTAATATGACGCACGGCTACTTATACGAGTAAAATAATTTTGTTTTGGAAATACATAGGCTGTTATTAACTTTTTTGTGAAATATTATTTTCAAATTTATATATAATCAATGAAGACCAATCTTCATTTTCTTTAACGGAGCGTTGAATTCTGTACCTTCGTCTATTAGCTATATTTAAAAAAGGAAACATAGAAATAATATCTATGAATCCATTCCATAGTAATCATTGTTTAAAATGATCTATAGTAATTAAATATGTACTGAAATTAATCATTTAATGGCGTCATTTTGTGTAGTAAAAGACAAATATATATTTAACAATATTCTAAAATGTTCCTCTTCGTAAAACATTTTATTTACATATTACAACGTGCATATTTTGAAACAAATTATAATAACCTCACTAATGGGAAGGGGTACGATTTTGACCCTACAAAAATTAAATGAAAATAAATACCAAACAATAAAAAAACTTAGTTTTTAAAAAATCAAATTCACATTTTCACAGAGCGAAAAAATGCAGGAGAAAACTGATAACATCAAAATAAGTTTATAAATTATGGTGAGACTTAGGAAATTCCTATCAAATTTACCTTTCTCCGACTTAAGTATAATTGAACCAACAGTGTCAATTAAAAATAATGAATTATAAAATGTCTCTTAATACGGCGTATGTTTGACTTTTAGATAATGATTTTAAGAAAAATATTATTTACAAATGTATACGGTATTTAAGTTATTTATAATGATCTGGAAATCACATATGCAACTCATGATCATAACCTCAACACGGAATAAAATGCAGAAGGTACGTTCTTGTCTGCTCCCTCCATCGCCATGTTGATATCCCATTCTCTGCATTTTATGTTACACATTCTTGATCGATTTTAGAATGTGGTCGAACCGTTATCTTTTTATTATTCTTTGAATCTGTCTGTTAAGCAGAATTTTCTAAAATATAATTCCTGTTAGACTTACTATATATTTTTTCTAAAATATATCCAGTTATGTGTCTGAGGAATCTCATTACTGCAGTTTTCATTTTTTATTTGATTTACAATTAATGCACAATTATCGGATGAATTTTAAAACACCCATAGCCTTGTAAAATAGTGTGTTTCTTTGTTCGTTTACTTAAAACAATTTATAATTATTGTACCATAGATACATATTATATGAATTTACTCAATTTATTATCGACATAACTTTATGTAACGTATGTTACGCCATACACCATGTGATTGAATTGGTTAAGGTAATATATTAATCTGCTTGCTATACGTACTTTAGCAAGTATGAATGCTATAACTTGTTTTATTGATAGATAGTTCTGGACTGTGTTATTTAGATATATCATATAAATTATGCATAATACATTATAATTGATAAAGGGTATCATTAATTACCACTTGGCAGTCCGCAAATGATAGAGTATCGACAATCTTAATGTATAAAAATTCCGTGTCACGTTGTTTGTCCTGCGATGGAATCCTAAACTACTGAACCGATTTTAATAAAATTTTGCACATTGTGTTCTGTTTGATCCAACTTGAGACCTACTGTTGTTCATAACTAAATTTATACCGCATTATTTTTTATTGAAAATTATTTTTTTATTATTTAACAAAGAGTTATAATTATCTCTGAGTTCCATACGATTCTAACAGTTGACGGTCTAAGATAATTGGTTTATTATTTAACCAGGTGGCTGTGCTTTTTGTTGCAACAGCGAATTTCAATTGAATTACAAATATTGATTATTTCATATTTTAAGTGTGTTTGTGTTTATTTTATCATCAATATATTGACAATAATATTAATTTCGTGAGTAAGTATTAGTTATAAGTAATCTGGCTGAAAGACAGCAACTTAATTTAAATTTAACTGGACCGAGAAGGGACATTGAACGATATGGCGAATCTGTTCTAGAGACCTATGAATGATAAGATATCAAGTGAATTTCCGCAAATTGGTATAGGCCTATGTGACATAAATCTTACATTTAAGAAGAATGTAAAGTTAAAAACATATGAAGGTCCTAAGGAACGGAATAACAGAACTGTAAGTAAGTCTGTTAGTTTATAATAATATGCCTAATATTACAGAAACAATCTCCATGTCTCAATTTAATGAAAAACAAGATGACTATAATATATCACAAGATGATATTACTATACAGAGACTTCTTGATGATGATGATGATGATGAGAATCCAAACTGCCAACAAGCCCGTAGAAAAAAAAAACGAAAGTATAATGGAATCAGCAAGCGTCCTCAAAATAAGCCATCAATAAATGTATATAATCCTTAAGATACACTTATGGATGATACTGAGAATGCAGACAACATAAATTCATCTCAATCAACAAAACCACTTCCACATAAACCACCACTCATATTTATACCGGTGTGTATTTAACGTACCAGAAGTAATGAATTGTGTAAAACAAAAACTTTATCACTTAGATTTCTCACTTAGTTTACTACAACATAATTTAACGTATACCTTAGCCACAGCAACGCGTGGCCGGGACTTCTATATATATATATATATATATATATAAAACAAAGTCGCATTAGTTACATTATTTATAACTCAAGAACGGCTGGACCGATTTTTATGATCTTTGATTTGTTTGATTTGTTTCCGCCCCGAATAGCAGATAACTATTAAAACATCGGAAAAATTAACGTAAAAATATTTAAAGGCGATATGACGTTCGCCGGGCCAGCTAGTAGTGATATATATTTAAAATAGAGTTCTAGAACATTCTTCCAGTGATTTACTATATCATTGGTAAAAATATTAAAAAGTGCTCCTGACAGTGGTTACCCTAGTCTCACACCACAGTTGATTCCCTTAATGTCGCATTTGGTATCAAATATTTCTATTTCATTTTTTTAATGGTATGTATTTTCCGAATATATTTTATTAACGCATTCACTTGAATTTTAAATAATCAATGCATTTTCTCAAAAACCGGATTTAAGTTATCGTAAATTATATTGTCTGTTTTCAGATATTCAACAACAAACAAAATATAACGGTATTTGAGATCACAATAAGGGTGAAGGAAAAAGCACATTCCACTACTATTCATAAAAATGTTAACACAAGATTACCCTGCCAAGGGGTTTTCAAATTATTGCAAAGTATATCACAGCAGAGTTAATCGAGTGTACCTCGTCTTCTGAGATGAAGCCATTTAACTGTAGGCGAGTCTAGTTTGTCTTTTGAGGCGAATGGGTTAAGTGCTGTGAGATTCCTTTCTTAAACATTGTATTTGTTTCTTTCCTCCTATTTAATGTTTTAATGATTTTGTGTAGCCGAAAAAAAACAACATATTTCTTTTGGTGGAATAAATTATATTGGTTTCTTAATCACATGGTTTATAACATTTAATAATATAGAATCTGTACATGACATGCATCCTCTAAAACCATATTGAACCTCAGATAATAACTGTATTTCAGGAAATGTTTTCTCATATTATGATGTCTAAGGCTATGAATAGGAATTATCATTCAGCCTAACTAGCTAGTGTGAAACTGCACAAACCATTGGTGTTCAGTGTATGAGAACGTACAAAACAAGATCGAGAGCGAATTGTAATTGTGAAGCCAAGAAATGGGTTACCGTGGAAACAACAGTTAATACAATGAAATGCAAGGATTTATAGAAGTAGGGGCCTGCAATTTTTTGTGATTGTAAAGATAAAATCATTGTGTGAAAAAAATATTTTAATGATATTAAGGGACCTACAATTGTTTGTGATTGTAGAGAGAAAATATTTGAGGAAAAAAAAAAGAAATATTTTACTGAGATTAATGTAGTATTTATAAATGTTGCTACTGGAGTAACACAACCTCAGAGTAGGTATATCATCTCATCCTTCATTCCGTTCCTGTTGGTAATTATTTTATAGATTCGGAGTCCCATCACCTGTTCCGAATTTTTTCTTTCGCTATTTATAGTTCTAAGTGTGGTCATGTAATTAATTAATTGTATTTTATTACCATCTTTGGATCATAATCAACCTTATCACCAAGGTCACATTGACAGTTGACACTGGCGAGATGTACAATAGAACACATCAACACAACTGCTGTCCACTTCATAGTTGCAATTTAATTCTGGAATAAAAGAAGCAAATAATATATTACGAAATTAGGTTTTCGGTTGGAATTTCAGCGATCTGATGTAATATATATTAACACACACAAATTCACGTTTTTCTTTTTATACCTATAATCCGCTGTTTTAGCTCAAATGGTATTTTCTAGCGAATCTGGATTTGGTTCGCTACGGACTAAAAGGGATAGTGATTCCACTACAGACCTGAGGAAGACCTTGGAGTAGTGGAATGATAAGTATTTCTATCGCTTGCAGGACAGCCTGCGTGATAGCTACGTGCGACCTTAGCTTTAAATCCTGGTCTGATAAATATTTTGAGAGACTCCATCAAATAATTAAGAGTAGATTAAAAGCCCTGACCCAACAATGTTAAAATGTAAAACTTCAGATCCATTTTCTTAGAAACTATTTGATGTGTAGATGCGGTTCATATACGTGTTTAATAAGTTTACTGAAGCACTTTTCAGTTACATTTCTTCTTAAATTTTGAAATATTTTTTTTAAACTTGAATTTTTTAACTGTTTAAGTTTTAATTAAAACAAAAATTGTAAGAGCGCCAAAGTAGTTCCATATCAACATAGTGAGTACGATACTCGCTCAAACTGTTTCATAAATTTACCTCTTATATTTTTATTATTGATTTCGTACATCTCAAAGATGGATAAATCATATTTGAAGAGAAAAATTATACGCTCAGACCGGGGCTTGAACCCGGGACCCTTGGTTCTCTAGACCAAGTGCTCTACCAACTGAGCTACCTGAGCAAGTACCGAGAACCAAGGGTCCCGGGTTCAAGTCCCGGTCTGAGCGTATAATTTTTCTCTTCAAATATGATTTATCCATCTTTGAGATGTACGAAATCAATAATAAAAACATGGAAAAAGCCGTACTGGCTGTAATGTATAATTCCCAAATATGTCTTCTTAATAAAGGAGCCGCCATTTGCAAGATAGAAGCATGGCTTCATAGCATTTGGTGGACGGGAATTACAATGTATATAGAGAAGGATTTGCGTTTAGATCGGTACTTGCTCAGGTAGCTCAGTTGGTAGAGCACTTGGTCTAGAGAACCAAGGGTCCCGGGTTCAAGTTCCGGTCTGAGCGTATAATTTTTCTCTTCAAATACCTCTTATAGTTTCTTTTTTATGAACATTTTAGTTTGTCGAAAAAAAAACAGTTTAAGGAAAATGTTTGTTGCGAGTAACATAAATCAATAATATTTATATCAATTTGTGCACAATATTTCAAACTATTTAAAAGTACAAAAAACAAATTTCAGAATTTTTTGCTAAAATCAGCTTTTATTCTTCCCTTAATTCAATTAAAATTTCAGATGTCTATTGGGAATCAAACCTGCAACATTCCAGACTGTTCCGCATCATCTTGAAAAGCAATTCGATAACTGTGTAGTTTGTAAAATTTAATTGTAAATTTATAAATTGTG
Source organism: Diploptera punctata (assembly GCA_030220185.1). Lineage (NCBI taxonomy): Eukaryota > Metazoa > Arthropoda > Insecta > Blattodea > Blaberidae > Diploptera > Diploptera punctata. Next base: position 668,251 of record JASPKZ010004213.1, on the reverse strand, counting down.
TTCTGGGTCTACAATTTAGAATCCTAAATTGTGCACGTATATCTGATTCAATTTACGGACCTCCCTGATTTAATTATGTTTGATAATAAATAAACTTTTGATAGGGTTTGTTCTTTGTATTTAGATATTAAACATGGAGGCCCGTTCACGTTTCGTCTGCAATAGGCTATGTTCAGGAGCCAGCATTCTTCTCGTTGACATCATCCGGCACAAAACACACCTCCACTAAGCAAACTATGGAACATAAACTCATTGAACTCTCCTCTCTGTATATAAAACGATTACATTTCATCTACATAATGTGTCTGAAAAAGTGGTCGATACATTGTAAATTGACCTAATTAATTACATGAAATCGGAAAGTTAAAAGTAGAATATGTGGTTTTGGAATACGTAAACTCGAGTTTTACAATTGGAACTATGTATCAGCCAGAATTTAGTAAAAATACTTTAAATGTGTGGAGGTCTTTATGCTTTTTAAAATAATTCCACCGCTGTGGTCTCGAGATAGCGTGTTGACTTGTCACGCAACGGGCCCGGGTTCGATTCCCGGTCGGGACACGCTCCTGAGTGATGTTTTTTCGGGGGTTTATCTCACCTGTAAGACAAATGCCAGGAAGCTTAGAGCCCAAAGGTCCACGAATATCATCCGGCCATTATCATGAACCTTATCATTATCATCCTTCACCGGTGTGGAAAGCAACGGGAAGCTACCGCACGTATAATTCCCTAGTAAAGCTGCAAAGCATACATGAAAATGCTACGATTACAGTGAAAGACCTGCCCTCGGGCAGAATTACTATGGATGGATGGATATAATCATAATTATGTGTACATTCGTCAAGAGATAAAAATAATTGTGCTGTCTTCTCCGAATTACTGGCCTTGTGTAATTCAAAGTATTTATAGATATTCCAGGTTATACTAAGTATAAAATTAATTTTCCAAAATATCTGCTAACAAAAATATAACTTTATTGTTGTGTTTATGGTAACATTAAGGACAGAGAAGCAATTGACCTATTCGGTAACGTTTTGAGACAATTTTGCGGCACAATGTTTTTGCAGGGGTTACCCTCAACTTAACACAAAATTTCTCGAATTTTATCGATATTTCCCGAAAACGAACTGGACATCGTAAACCTCTGTATCACACTTGCCGGGTTACAAATATAAGACAACGAAACTATTTTTTATACCTAAAGAAGCTACTAGGCTACATGACTTTGATGTCAAAGTGCACATGAGTTGCATGAAATTAAGATGCTAACTTTTATCCGGAATAATAGTTGCTACTACTTCAAAATAACCTGCATGAATTGAAAACTGAAGGCTCATTCATTCTGAAGTCATAAATGAAGTGAAATGCAAATTAAATATATTACAGTATACAAATTATAAAGTAAAGTAAAATGATTCATAAATATTCACTTCGTTTTATAAATTTCCAGAATGTCCTACAACTTCTGTTTGTTTTCGGATTCTAAGTCACGCGTTTAGGAATTCCACAGTTTTGGTGAAGTTTATATCCAGTATGTACATATTTTTTATATAATTCAATTGCTGTGAGGAAATTAATATTTTATGAATATTACTGTACATTTTGAATGAAATGTTCTATTTCTTGGACAGTTAAAATGTCATAAAATACTGCAGTGAGATACAGATTAAATTAATTTTCTCTTTTAATTCTGCACGAAATTAAAGAATCCTGTAGAAAGCAGATGCTCATTCCATGACACATGACTGGAGATCTGTTCCATGTCCATATGTTTATCATACCAACATCAGAAGCAAGCTATGTATTAGTACATAAACAAAAATTATAATACTTACTCCTGTTTATAGAACTTGGAATCGATTTCTTGTGTTGTGTTAAAAGTACGTGCTTCGTATTTTATAGCAACCTCAGTTACCAAGGACATAACACTTATGAAGGAAACTACTTTTTTACAGATTAATTATCTCTCATGTGGTATAACATGCGTAACATTATATCAAACATATAATTAAATAATAATCTCCCCACGTAATCAAGGACAGATATAACAATTCCTTGTTCAGTAGATGTCACATTTTTTCATCCACACATAACCTGAAGTTGTTACCACAGAACTAAAACTTAATAAAGTTACCCATTAAAATTAAGTACGCATAAAAATTAAGAGGGATAAGTTATATAGTATCCTGCCGGAGTTCGGAATTCCTAAAAAGTTTGTTAGACTTATACGAATGTGTCTAAATGGCTCAAAGAGTAGGGTGCGTGTAGGCAAACAGTTTTCAGACACTTTTGAAATCCAGAATGGGTTGAAGCAAAAATATGCACTATCTCCTCTTCTATTTAGTTTTGTACTAGAACATGCCATTAAATCTTTAGAGAATGAGGAAGGCTTACAACTGAATGGTATTAATAAGCTGTTAGTTTATGCTGATGATGTACTACTACTGGCCGATGGCGAGGAGATACTAAAGGCCAACACGCACACACTATTGACTAACATTAAGAAATTAGGACTGGAAATAAATATCAGTAAAACCAAACATATGGTCACAGGTAGAAATTCATTATATAATGGAAATGGACAGCTAATGACAAATGAGGGAAATTTTGAGGAAGTGGCTGAATTCAAATACCTAGGAACAATAATCACAAATAGGAATGAGATGCACAAAGAAATTAAACATAGGCTCAATTCTGGAAATGCGTGCTATTATGCATTGCAGAGACTTTTGATGTCCCAACTCCTTTCGAAAAACGTTAAGCTGAAAATATATAAAACTATTATTCTACCAGTTATATTATATGGGTGCGAAACATGGACTCTTACTTTAAGGGAGGAAAGGAGATTACGAGTATTTGAGAATGAAGTTCTTACGAAAATGTTTGGACCAAAGAGAGATGAACAGACAGGTGAATGGAGAAGACTACATAACAGTGAACTACATGGTCTCTATAGGAAGCCAGATATAATAAGAACAGTTAAGTCTCGTCGACTGCAATGGGCAGGACATGTTGCGCGTATGGGGAATGAAGGCGTGCATGGAAACTTCTTGTAGGAAAGCCAGAAGGAAAACGCCCAGTTGGTAGACCAAGAATGAGGTGGGAGAACAACATTAACTATGATTTGAGGGAAGTAGATTATACAGGGAATGATTGGCAAGCATTAGCTCAGGACAGGGATGTATGGAGAGCTTATGTCCGTGTGGCCATGAACCTACGGGTTCGATAGTGCCAGTGAGTAAGTAATTATAAAATGTAAGTGAGAACGCTTTATATTATTAATATAGTTAGTAGTATTTAATACCTTATTTGTGCTGTATGGATTGGAGGAAGGAAATATATTACTCAGTTTTGCTCTCGGTAATGACATGAATAAATTTTACCGAGAGGAATTAGAATTTTGTTTTAAAACCCGTTTACCTCGTTCTCTTTATATCGATGATATGAATCTATTATTAATATGGTAACGATAAATACAAAGGCCCTTCATTATAAAAGAAAATCTAAAGAGAAATACCTATAGTTATTTTCTAAGTTTTACAGTTGTATTTTAGATTTGCATTGTTTTTGTTTAGATATTACGATCTCTTAATTTAAACAATAGCTCGCAGGAATTAGTAGTTCTATGCGGTGATATCATTAACAGATTGCTTACTATAGTAATGACAAGACACTGAATAACATCGGAATTTAGCTAAGAATTGACATCGTGCTCGCTGAATCCTGTACACGTAAGAAAGGAAACGTTTGATGTAAGTTTGTGTTCCTTTGTAGTTTATTTCTTCTCGGCATGAGTTTGGATGTGAAGTACTTGATACTTATTATATTTATTGTGATTATTTTCAATATTTTCTGTGATTTTAATTAAATAGGAAAAACTGCAGTTAAACTAGCGGGAAATATTTTCAAAGTCCTATAGAACAACAGTGCGCATGCGCCAGAGTTTTTAGAGCAAGCGATAACCCTTAATCGAACCACATATCAATTATGATCTTCGATTACTATCCGTCGAAGTGAAATTTAAATGACCAATATTTGCAATAAATCCCCAAATCTATGTTTAAAAATATATTAATAATATTAACATTTCCAAACGTTTATTAAAAATGGGTGTTCACTTACTTATCACTCCCTAACGCTGAACCATCCAGCGATAACCCAAAACAGGGAGAGAAAAATAATAGACTAAATAATATACTCTGTAGAGGAAATAGGAGTTAGCATCACAATATTGTTAAAACAGTGCCATAATATTGTGATTTGTATAATTAAATAAATACTTCAAAATTGTTTAATAATGTTATAAAAATTCTTTGAAAAAGTTTAAAATATTAAATAATGTTAGTAAATACAGAAGAAGAGCTATAGTTTACAACAATATAACTGAAAAATCAAGCGCTAGTGGAAGTGCAGTTGAGCCGTTATATATTTCAGCGATATTCCATACAAGCTTTCTGTATATTTTAAAATTCGTCATTATTATATTTTTATTTATTCCCAATTTCATCGAATTTTAATGACTTCAAATTTGATATCAAGTACCATAACTTTATAATTATTCTAAATAAGGTTCAACTTATTTCTTAATCCTTTTTTTGATTAATTTTGTTATTTTAATCGCACTAGTGATAAGCCTTCACATATGAGTGTACACCGGATGTCAGTTTACTAGAGTTTGGATGTTACATTATTTTTTTCTTGTTTCTCTTATTCTCAAAACGTTTGTACTCTATATATGAAAGGCAAAACGAAGAACGTTTTTAACAAAACTAATCCTTTTGATCACAGTCAGTAAGATCTCATACTGAGAAGTTTACAGTAAAAGTAAAGTAAAGTGATCCCACAACAGACCCGGAGGCCCTTGGGGTAGTAGGAGATTACGGCTCCCACTTTTTCTAGACAATCGGCACTTGATGTCAGCCGGGTTGTCAGCCCTGCGTGACGGCCGCCTTTACCCCCAGAACAAGCGTCTGGTACTCATTTCCGTTAGAGGCTGAGTCGACCCCAGGGCCATAGTGCCGCCAGAGGGTTTGGGTCAGTTTAAAAATCCTGACCCCAACGGGACTTGAACTCTCGACCCTCCTGCTTGTAGCTCAGTGCCTTAACCACTACGCTAATCATAACTTTAACATAGCAACATGGATGGAACTGAAATGCAACAGTCTTGTTTATACACTCAAAAAGTGCACTATATTTTGTGTGTTTGTAAACTAATGTTGCGCTACCTACTCAAGTGAACGAGTAGAGAGGGTTGTTTCATAACATTGACGTACTTTCTTCACTTGTGTACACAATGGAGAAGAGTATGTAGTTAAGTTGAGACTTAAAGAGAACTATTGGCAAATCACATGCAACTATACAGTACATAGTTAAAAAGTTCAAGTATGAACCTACCATAGAAAATTTTCAGCGCAAACGTGGAGAAAAAATAATAAACGGAAGTGAAGAACGTTTTATACTCAGATATGTTAAATCTAATCCTTGGATTTATTTCCCGGAACTTAGGCCGATGGTGGAAGACGTGTCGGGAAAGCAAATGAGCAATTAGGCGTTCGACATGTGCAGTGGTCGCATAATTATCGCGGCCGCAGACCGGGAGAAAGGTCATATATAAGAGAAAAAAATTGTGTTAAAAGATTACTCTTTGCAAAAGAGCATGTAAATAAATCACAAGAGTTTCGGGTTCGTATAATTTCGTCGGAAAAAAGCAAAATTAATCTCTTCGGATAAGGTGGTATGATAAGGGTTTGAAGAAAACCCAACACCGCTGACGATAAGGCGAATACACTTCCGACTGTGAAACACCGAGCAGGTTCAGTTATGATCTGGGCCTGTATGTCTTCCAGTAGGGTTGAAACCTGCACTTCATCGACGGAATAATGGATAAGTGGTACTACAACAAAATATTGAAGGGAAATGTAAAAACAAAGCGCTACAAAAATGGGAGATGGTCAGAATTACATATTCCATCAAGACAATGACAGTAAACATACTGCAGACATTAACAAGCTTTGGTTGATCTGGAACGTTCCGAAGCAGCTGAGAACACCTCCATAGTCTGCTGATCTAAATTCAATAGAGAATATGTGGGCCGAGTTGAATACAAATGTCCGTAAAAGAAAAATATCTTCAAAAGAAGAGGTAAAACCTTTCATTAGATAAGAATGAGGTAAAATCACACCTGAGACAATAAAATATTGTTAATTCAATGCAACGACGATGCCAAGAAGTGGATACTCTGCTAAGTGTTAAATGAAGCCGTTGTTCTGTGTTTTGTTTTATGTGAACTGAAATGTTACAAACAAGTGAATGTTTAATTTCGTTGGTTTTCGTTTTAATTATATTTATAATATAACTAATTGCAGAAGATAATTTATTTTATTAAGTATAGATGAGTTAGGCTGAGATGATACTCTGAAATGATAATCAGAAATAAATCACATTTCTATAGATAGAACATTTATCTTACCATATCACAAAATCTCAGCTGTATGAACAAGAATGTTACTAACTGGAAATATGGAGCTTGGCTAATTTCCAAACAAATAATTTTATTCTTGTACATATTTTGTATGCAAATTCATCCTACTAGTTTTTATATCTCGTCTGACTACTGAAGGTGGAAGGGAAATATATTATTGCATATATTAGAATGGAATTTGATTCGCCTTTTAGTGATATAGGATATAGCTTGTAGAATGGAATCATAATAGTTATTAACTATGTTAATTAGATGCACTTGTATAGAAAAAAAATCCATTCCAAAACCAGTTAAAAACGTAACATCTGTTGTATACTTTCGTGTAAAGTTGCTTTGTTCTGTAGATAAAATAAATAATATAATTTAATATTTTATTACAAATTAATTTGAATGTTATTTCCTGGTTTAAATATGAATATGAATTCAATCAAAATTTAATGAAGAGTTCAAACCCCCTAAAATACGCTCTATACGGATTCAATCAATATTTTGTTCTTGTAATTAATAATACAATATTTATAAATGTAGCAAAAAATAAACAGTATTGTTGTAACAAGTGATATAAATAATGATATTATATTGGAGATGATGTGAGAAATATAGAAACATACAGAACCAAATAACAACTATCACAAGTAGGAATGAGTTACACAATTAAATTAAACATAGGCTATACTCACATACTCAAAATGCACGCTATTAAGCTTTGCAGCGACTCTATTCTTCCTCAGTTGTTTAAAAAAATGGTAAACTGAAAATATAAAAAAACTATTATTCTACCAGTTATATGGATGCGAAACATGGATCTTACTTTAAAGGAGGAAAGGAGATTACGAGTATTTGAGAACAACGTTCTTAGGAAAATATTGGGGCCAACGAGACATGAACAGACACGTGAATGGAGAAGACAACATAGCAGTGACCTATATGGTCTTTAAAATTAATTAGATATAATAAAAACAGTTAAGTCTCGTTGACTGCGATCGGCACGATATTTGGTACGAATGGGAAATGAAAGACGTGCATGGAATTTCCTTGTAGGAAGACCGGAAGGAAAACGTCCGGTAGGTAGACCAAAAATGAGTCGATGGATTAATATTAACCATGATTTGAAAGAAGTAGATCAGACAAGGGACGGTTCGAAAACATTAGCTCTGGATAAGGATATATGGAAATCTTATTTCCGCGCGGCGATAGACCTAATGGTTCGGTAGTGACACTGAGTTACTTAGTTATTTTAGTTTATATATCCAAATATTATTATGATTCAACTAGAACAAGTATTATTGAGTGGGAAATTTCAACAGTTTGAGGTATATATATTTTGTTACCGGTATTTTTAAGATAGAATAACCATATATAGCAAGCGTGCCCAACCTTTTTTTTTTTTGGTAAAGGGCCACTGTAGTTAAGGTGAATTGGTTTGCGGGCCACATGTTACAGTTTTTTTTACCGTATTAAATAAGATCTAAGATAAACCAATTAATTATTTAATTATTAAATATAAAATAGCTAATATATTGTGATGTTAATTTTATTAAAATATTAATCATATATTGGTTAAATTATTTTTAAAATTAAATAAAATATATTCAAATTGTCGACCGCTGTTGTCTCGAGGTGGCGTGCTACCTTGTCACGCAGGGGGCCCCGGTTCGATCCCCGTTCGGGGCAGTTTTTCTGGTTGGATTTTTACCGGGTTTTTTGCATCACCTGCAAGACAAAAGTCAGGGAAACTTAAAGGCCCCAACAGTCCCCGAAATCATATGGCCATAATCATCATCCTTATCATTATCATCATCATCCTCACCGGTGTGGAAACCAACGGGAAGCTACCACACCTACAATTTCCTAATATACCTGCAAGAATAGCATGGAAATGCTATGATTGAAATGAAGGACCTGCCTTCGGGCAGAATTACTATGGATGGATGGATAATCAAATTATAAAATTTAATGTAATTATAAAATCAAAATTGAACGATATTTTCTTGCCGCTACACTTAGAAGCCATAATTAACACTTATAAAACTCACAGAATTAATTATATTCTTCAAACCTGTCACTAACTCTGACACTACAATGTGAGCGAACAACTGTAAACTGTTAGCGTGAAATGAACAAAATGTAACGACAATAAAATATCTGGCACACACTCGCCTTTGAATGTAATAACCACGCAGTCAAAAATGCACGGAGACTTTAAAGCGATGCGCGCTAGGTAGGACCATAAACTAAAATGTGAGCTAAGTGTTTCTTAAGACGGATGTGTTTTCTCCATGGTTTTAGTAAGGGGATGAGTAGGAAGAACTTTCGCAAACACATATTTTGGAAACAGAAAAAGTAATTATCTTTCAAGTTTATCTTATACCAAATAGAATTACTTATTTCATAAATGATTTTAGACTATAACTTAAAAATATCACAGCGGGCCAATTGTGATGTAATAGAGAAAATATCATTCCGGTCCATATGCGATGGGGCCATATCGAGGGCCGCGGGTTGGACATTTTCATGCTATGCTTGCAGCTTTACTAGGGAATTGTAAGTGTGGTAGCTTCCCGTTGCTTTCCACACCGGTGAAGGATGATGATGGCGATGATGTTAATGATAAGGATGATGGCCATATGATTTCGGGGACCGTTTGGGCCTTAAAGGTTTCCTGACATTTGTCTTACAGGTGAGTAAAAACCGCAATGAAAACCTCATCCAGAAAAACTACCCCGACCGGGTATGGAACCCGGGCCCGCTGCGTGACAAGGCAGCACGCTACCCCGTGACCACAGCGGAGGACTACCCGATATATAGCATAACATTATAGATTCATGTTAGTACTGCTTCCAGGCTTATTATTCAATTTAATAAATGACTATAAAATACATTTTCGTTAAAATTCAAACTATTGACATTTCAAGTATTGCAAACCTTGATAAACTGGTTTAAATGTCAAATTATCTGATGTGATTGAACTTCGTGCTTTCCCCTTGAAAAGTAATGGTAGAAATGCAAATGCTACTTGTTATTTTATCAGTTAAGTACGTTAGTACCTTCAACACAACCACGCGACCACAGATAGAGGCTATAAATAGTGATTCCTTTCTATTGAGAAATGTCTCTTAAAAAACATGCAAAAAATCCATAATTCCTTAACAACATGCCTTATATTTTGACCTAATACGTGTTTAAAATCAAATCAAAATATAGGGGTACGAAAACAGACATTTCTATCGTAACTAAAACGTGTATAAAGTCTTGCCTTATAACTTCCTAGCTCTTTGTCTCAGAGACGTTAATGAGATAGTATTGTTTAGTACATACAATAAGTGGTCTGATATAGACACGAATTTGCGTCGTGGGCGAGTGTGGAGGCCGCATAGCACTAATGGCGCTCTCGCTCCTTTACATTCACGACTCACTGTTAGTCATGACAAGTGGTCGCTCGTGTCTTTATGTCTAGATTTTGAGGAGATCTATCGATTTATCATTAGAATGACTTACGGGATAATTTTGTCCCATATTGAAGTAATGTTATCATCTGCGTGGATAAATTTATTCCGATCCAGCTGAAACTTTATTACTTTCAATTAATATAATTTTTTAGTTATATCTCTCTTCATATCTAATTGCAATTTCCACAAATATCTTCGTTATGGATAATCATCTTATTAACTTCATACATTGTTGTGGTTCGCCTGTTTATTTAAAAAATGTGGTTGAATAGCAGTTCTACTTACCCTGGATTTTTCAGTTTATTGTTGTAAACTAAAGCTCCTCTTCTGTAGTAACTAACGTTTTTTTTAATATCTAAAATATTTCAAACAATTTTATAACATTATATGACAATATTTAAGTATTTATTTAAATACGCAAAACAAATCATTTTGACATTGTAAACAATATTGTGATGCTGACTGTTATTTTCTCCACTGAATATATAGCGCTGGTTTGGATTATCGCTGGTTGGAACGTCGCGTTATTTGGAAGTGATAAGTGTATAGACCCACTGTGGCTCAACTACACTTCTACTAGCGCTTGATTTTTAAGTTACATTGTTGTAAACTACAGCTCTTCTTCTGTATTTACTAACATTATTTAATATGTTAAATTTTTAAAACAATTTTTATAACATTATTAGATAATTTTTAAGTATTTATTTAAATATGCAAATCACAATATTATGAAACTGTTACAAAATATTGTCATGCTAACTGCTATTTTCTCTACAGAGTATATTACTTAGTCTATGATTTTTCTATCGCTGTTTTGGCTTATCGCTGGTTGTATCAGTGTTAGGGAGTGATAAGTAAGTGACCCCCATTTTTAATAAACGTTTTGTAATTTTAATATTATTAATATATTTTTAACATAGATTTGGGGATTTATTTCAATTATTGGTCATTAAAATTTTATAGCGACGGATAGTAATCGATACGTGATTCGATTGTAGGTTATCACTGGCTCTATAAACTCTGGCGCATGCGCACTGTTGTTCTATAAGACTTTGAAAATATTTCACTCCAGTTTAAGTGCAGTTTTCCCCCATTTTAATAAACGTTTGGTAATTTAATATTATTATTATTATTATATTTATTTAACACAGATTTGGGGATTTATTGCAAAGATTGGTCATTCATAATTGATGAACTGCTGAAAAAATAAAATATAAAATTTGCTAATACGTTTGGAATGTTCAAATTCAAATTTGGAAACTGAGGACGAAACTGATATAAATAGAGAATGGGGGACGATAAGGGATCACATTAAATTGTCAGCATAAAGATTAGGTTATTTAATTTAACAGCAAAATAAAAACTGCTTTGACGATAAATGTGGTGACATTGTGAAGACAAGAAAGGGAGTAGAAATTGTTTACTTCGAGACAAATGGAGTTAATTTAGAACAAATTGGTAATATCAGACGGGAAAGTGATAGGATTGAAAAGGTAAAATTACGACGATTAATGATCTGGAAGTTAATGCAACAAATAACAAAATAACACAATTATAACAGGGATTTACGACAGAAAGAAATTCCTTACTAGAACGAATATAATTACATTTAGAAAAAAGTCCACCGCTGTCGTCTCGAGGTAGCTTGCTGCCTTGTCACGCAGCGGGCCCGGGTTCCATCCCCGGTCGGGAAAAAAATTAGGTGAGGTTTTTATCGGGATATTTCCTCACCTGTAAGACAAATGTTAGGAAAACGTTAAGGCCCAAACGGTCCCCGAAATCATATGGCCATCGTAATCATCATCATTCATATTCTTCTTAGCTTAATCTCATGATTAAGGTTTTCCTGGCGCATCACCATCATCATGATCATCCATAATATCATCGGGGCAACGTAACCCCACTCAGAAGTAGGTAACAAAAGCATATATAATTACGGGAGGGTATTAAATAGATGAAAACATTACTGTAATAAGCTATGAGATGTCATGTAAAACAGGATATTCAAGAGGATAATTTACAGAGAGCGTACACTTCAGTCGCAGAGGATTTAAAACTTACAGATAAGATATTTAAATATAAAATTGGTACCTGGTAAGTCAGACGTTCTCAATTAAATTATTAATTTTCATCAAGTAGTTCCAATATGGAGGTGTTTCAAAAACAATGTTTCATCTTCTACATTTTAACTGGTTCAGGTGTTGTTGTATGAGTTGTACAACGGTTTTAGATCTACGGATGTGTTAGCATTGATTAGGTTTGTATCCTTCGCTTCTTTTAGTATTTCTATATCTTCAAGTGTGCTGATATTGTTGTTTTTATAGGTCTACGCTCTGAGTAGTACTGACATAGTATTAACGATTTTGTCGAACTGATGATCCGTTTGTAGTATGTGATTGGCAAAACTTGATTTTTTTCGTTATTAGTAACATTTTTTAAATTTTCAGTGTACCTTGTGTTGAAATCTCCTGTTGTTTTACCTATGTAGAACTTGTTACAAAAATTGCACTTTAGTTTGCAAACCCCTTTATTTTCGTATTTGTTACTTCTATTCTGTTGGATATGATGTTGGTGAGTTTATTATTTTTAAAGAGGATTTTAACTTTGTTATATTTTTCCTGATCGAATTAACTAATTTGGTCGTTTCGTTTCCTGTGTAAGTTAGTGTCATCCAATTATTTGTATTTTATTACAAATTTTCTAGTTTTCTTATATTCGATAAATTGTTTCTTCTTTTATTGTTTTCTGACCAACTTGTTGAGTATTTCGTCTTTGTATCCATTGTTTTTTTGCTAGATATTTTATATAATTCAGATATTTTTTGTAATTAGTTCTGTTTGATAGTAGTCTTAACATTCTGTTTATTAGGCTGAAAAATGTACTCACTTTCTGTTGTGAAGGTTGTCTTGATTTGTGGTGCATAGCTATTGTGTTGCTTGTTGGTGTTCTGTATATGCATATTTCTAGGCAATTTTAAGTAGGATTTTTGGAAATTTTAAATCTATGGAGTTATTTTCGGTTTCTTCTGTGAACTGACTTTTGTTGTGCATGTACATTATTAACCGGTCATCGACATATCGTACTAATGATTTGATTTTGAAAAGCACAAGAAAAAATCAAAATCCAATTATTGGTAAGTGGATCCGCAGGTTGTTAATTTCTTTAGATGATCCTCAAATGAGTATCAGTAGACGATTGAGATAATGAGACAGAACTGGTATTTAAAATTGGACAATTAGCATGTATAGTAGACGTATATACCCTCAGGGGTCCTCATCTAGGGGATATGTGGATGGCGACCACAAGGTGCCCAAGCTGAGCAAAACATTTCTTCCACTTACTTGTGTTTTGCACTCTTTTAACTTTACTATCTAACCTCTCTTGGTTAACTCTTGTTTTTTTCGACCCCGACGCTATTAGGGCATCCGAGGGCTAGGGAGTCTTTCCTTTCTTCCATTTCTTCTTTCCTTTATTTTCTTTTCTTCTCCAGAAAAAGCCTGACCAGAGGCTATAAGATGGCAGCCCCATCACTGGTCTTCCCTTCCTTTGGCCGGCAACCAATCGAAGGGACTATAATTATGCTTTCAAGTCTTATATGAGAATTTCCCGGAAGGATCAAACTAATGACGACCAAAGCATGAAAAAGGACAACTCTTGGAAGAAAAATAATATTTTGCTTTTTAGCACATGGAATGTACAAGGGATTAACTATAAAGATGATCAGTTAGATGATATATTGTGCAAAAAGGGGATTTCATTAGCTGTAATATCAGAAACAAAAAAGAAATTACAAGGCACCAAAGAAACTCAAAATTACATTCAGTTTTATAGTGGTGTAAAAAAACATATTCATGCACAAGCAGGAGTAGCCGTTATGATTCACAAACGATTTAGAAATTCAATACATAGCTATACTTTTTGGAATGAAAGAATAATTCAAATCCGAATAAAATTATCTCTAGGATACTTAACAGTGATAGGTATATATGCACCAGTAGAAGGAGATGAAGAAGAAAGTGAAACATTTTATCATGACTTCCAGAAAGTTATCTGCACAATTAATAATAATGATATGATTATAATTTTGGGTGATTTAAATGCCAGAATTGGTAATACTAAATTTGATACATATATAGGACCATATGGAGAGCAAACCTGTAATAGAAATGGCTTACGGTTAATTGACATTGACATGTTTAATCAATTCACAATAATGAACTCAGTATTTAACCACAAGGATAGTCACAAATATACATGGGAAGCCAGGGGTCTTAAATCAATAATTGACTATGCTATATGTAATAAAAAATTAGCATCTAAAGTTCTTGATACAAGAGTTTACAGAGGACCTGAAATCGAATCAGATCATTACTTACTTGTTTGTCCAATTCGTATGCCACCGAGATGGAAAAATAAAAATAAAATGAATAATGTAAAATTTGAAAAAGTGGACCATACTTATAAAGTAAGTCTTTTCCGAGATCCCACTATTACCTGGCTATACAAATGCAGATTAGATCGTCTAGTTCAAGAAACACCGGTTGGTGAAAATATTGAAGAAGAATGGCTTGCTCTACAAAGTATTTTGACACAAGCAGCAAATGAAAGCCTGGGTATCAAAACCAAATGGAATCGAAAAAAAGGACTACGGATATGGGATGAAAACATAAAAAAGTAATTGATGATAAACGTGAAGCATACAAAAAATTTCTGTCTACAAAAAAAGATGAAGATAAAGTAGAGTATCATAGGAAGAGAGCCATAGCTAAAATTGAAGTTCGCAAAAAAAACATAGACAAAGCTGGGAACAATTTGTCTCATTTTTGGAAAATGATATCACTAGGCCTCAACCAAAAATATATAAAGTTTTAAAAAAATTAAATAATGATTCAAGAGAAAATGCACATTTAAATTGTATATCTAAAGAATCTTGGCTTAATTACTTTCATCATTTATGGACACAAAAGGATGATTTATTACAAATACCAATCTCTAATAACACTGCTTTGGAACAAATTTCTATAGATGAATTAACTGATGTTGTTAAATCATTAAAAAGTAACAAAGCTCCCGGAGAAGACCACATTAATCAAGAATTATTTAAATTTTCAACTAAAAACTTTTAGACAGATTTCTTATTCTCCTTAATATGATATGGGAAGGACAAGAACCACCACAAAGCTGGAACAAATCCATTGTAATACCAATCTTCAAAAAAGGAAGTCGCCAAATCAAAGATAACTATCGTGGAATTAGCTTGTTGAACTCTGGATATAAAATTTATGCTAATATAGTTAAGAATAAATTGAGGAAAATTTATGAAAATATAATTGGAGAAGAGCAGAATGGATTCAGAAAGGGTAGATCTTGTACAGATGGATTCTTTACTCTAAAACTACTATTAGAAAAGCACAAGGAATTCAATATAGAAACTCATATCGCCTTCGTTGACTTCATAAAGGCTTTTGACAAAGTAGACAGAAATATATTACTACAAATTTTAGCTGATGATAACGTTCCACAACAATATATTACTAATATCTTCAACATCTATAAAGATAATGAAATCTCTGTTAAACAAGATGGCAAATTATCTTCTTGGGAAAAGATCAACACTGGAGTAAGACAGGGATGTGGACTTTCACCGGTGCTTTTCATTATATACATGAATAAATTAATAAATGAATGGAGGAAAACACAACGAGGATATATACCCATCAATAGGAACCTCAAACTCGATGCTATTCTTTTTGCAGACGATTTAGCTCTTCTGGCACTTTCCGAAAATGATTTGCAACGATCAATTTATAATTTACAAAAAATAGGTGCCAAATTTAATATGGAAATATCAATTAACAAAACTAAAATTATGGCATTTCATGGGAAGGACCCCATACAAAGTAAAATCTGTCTCCAGAATAAAATTTTAGAGAGATCTAATCAATTTAAATATCTTGGATATTATCTCTCTATCTGGGATGAAAAGGATATCCCTGAAAAAGTTACTAGTTATAATAAAAGTTTAGGAATTATTAATCAAGTTATGAAACCATCCCTTGTACAAAAAAACACCAGATTACGTTTATATAACACTTTGGCTAGACCAGTGTTGACCTATGGTAGTGAAGCATGGACACTAAAAAAACAACATGAAAGCAGAATAACGGCTTGTGAAATGAGATTCATGCGCAGAACAGCGGGTTACACCAGATGGGATCGGAAAAGGAACACCGATATCTTAAAAGAATTGAAGACTACGCCAATTTTGGAATATATTAAACAGTACCAACTAAATTGGAAACACCATCTTGAAAGAATGAGTTCAAATCGGATCCCCAAAGCTGTTTATAATTATATACCAGGAGGACGAAGATCACTGGGCCGTCCTATGAAACGCTGGAGGGAAAATTTTCTATAGGATCGTAACAGGCCTTGGCCTAATACTTGGAAGGAAGGAAGAAGAAGAAGAAGACGTATATTGACAGTGCAGTTACAAGTTGTAAGATGAAATGTTATTTGCAACATTAGAAATGATCATACTGTTTCAAATTAGTTTCAGTGATTGGTTACTTAACCTTATTAAGTTAGAAGTAGAAATTACTCATTGTCAAGAATGGTTCTGCCAGTTACTTACTTTCCATAGGCATGTTTAATTTTGATTAAAACAGTAGGCAAAACAGTCGTAAGGTTTGAAATATTTCGGTATCTTAATTAAATTAAATTCTTATTGTTACGGTTTAAATTAGACTTACTCTATATATACAAAGTAACATAATGAAAACCTTTGAATTTCTTATACATTTGTTTACAATAACAGTTTGACGTGATTTAGGACAACAAAAACAAAACTCGTTAGCTTAAAGGAATTCTTTTTCTTCTGATTATCAATGTTGTGAACTTATAGATACAAGAAAATCCATAGTTTAATTTTTCATAATATAAACAAACATAACTTGACACTGATATACTAATTTTCTGGTTATCTTACCTAGGATTGAAAACAGAAGAAATTTCCTTGAATTCACGTATTTCTAATGAAGGAGCCTTACATTTAATGTAGCGTATTAGGGTATTGAGACTCGAGTCTTTCTTAGCGATATTAGTATCCAAATCTTGATGAACATAGGTTTTTTAATGTTCTCAAGAGAATCTCTGTGAAGATAGGATCAAATGCATTATCTCCAAACTGCAAAGGATTTTTAACAGCTCTGATATTGAGTTCATTAATAAATTACCTGCACCACTTGTCTGATCCAGACTTAACATGAGGAAGATTCACAATTCCATTTAAATGGTGTGAAAGAATCACTCCTTTCACAAAGGAAACCTCAATATGTGAAAAATGTTTCACTAGAAACAGTTAAAAAACTAAGTCATGGACCTCTCCTTCCAAGGATATTTTATGAAGTACATTTTGTGAAGTTGAGCAAGTTCCTGGATATTCAGGACAATACTTGTAAATGAATCTTTGAAGTACGTCCATTGATCTATATTACCATAAGATTAGGTAATGTGATAGTAGGTAACTTTAAATTAAGGCTAGACGAGATTAGATTTCTTTATTTAACTGATACCACCAGTGTACCTATATCGTTATATTCAATTATGTTGAGTAATTTATATTTAGTTTAGTCATATTTTTTCAGTTTACAGACTGATCTATGTCTTCATAAAGAATTTCAAATTTACTTTTAGATATTTTTGAACTTCCTCATACTCATAACTGTTTAGAATATCTTCGTATCAAATTTGACTTCGATGAGTTCAGTAACATCTGGGCCCTACGATTTAAACACATATTCTACAATTCTCAATTCTTTAGGGACTCGCCCTGATTTTACATATTGACTTTCGTTAAAAGCATTTGTCATTAAAAAAACTAATACCATATAATAAATTGTACGTAAAATATGTAAAAATATAGGTAAAATAATTAAGGACGAGAAAGGATACATTTACAAGCTTTTTATTTTCTTCTTAGCTTGAACGTTACGTAGTTTCGCAAGAGGGCGTAATTTTGTAGAATCTGTAAGATGAGTAAAGATGTCCTCACAGCTAATTCAGATCCAAGATGAACCAAATGTTTTACTGGTGAACCAAATCATGTACCCATACTGTGGATACCGGCTAATTCATGTTCAACCAAGTATTGATAATCACTAATACAGATTGGAATGTGGTAGCATAGGTTCAAACACTGGTGCCGCTGGAGCAATTTTGTTGGGGAACCGCGTCGGAAGAACATGTTTGTCCAGGAATGCGTTCGCACCTCTTTTAAAGGCCTAGAGTAAGTGTCTGACTATAATTATTAATATATACTAGTTTACGCCTATTGGTCTAAATTCAACCATAAATAACACATAACCTCACTTATTATCGCATATTATATTATATTATACATTGTTTACTTTAAATTTGTATTAAACATTGTTAGTTTAAATTGCATTTTATTTTATTTGATATTGTACTGTTCGTTTTATTACCGTATATATATATATATATATATATATACATATGGACTCGGTTGAAAAAACAGAGGAGAAAAGTTAACTTAACTGTTATGTGTCGAAGGTAGGAAAAAAGCTATTTCGAATTTTTTTTATTGATAACAATAATGCTCATCGAATAGCGAATACAAATAGGTTTAATTAACCATAATTATAATTGAATGAGAAATTTGTATACGTTACAATATGTATATTTATCTTGGAGTGTAACTGATGATGAGGTGATAGTATTCTAAATCAGCACCCAGCATCGTGAGGAATTTATGTTGTTACAATAATTAGCGCCTCCATATTGAGAAAACCAGCTATAACTGCTGGTAGACTCAATATGCTGACCACATGTCACCCCTACACTGGCAGGATGATCGTCTATCTCTGTGATTTACGCATGTATATCTATTACTTCCCTATAATTTAAATGTGAGATTTGACAATGGATTTTATTGCCTTTCAGTTAAAAATAACAGATAATTTTTGACATGTCCTTTGTAGATCACATGCTTCTCTAGAAGAAATTTAACTCTTACACCATTGAGAGTTTCCATGAACACTGCCTTGCAGTTAAATGAGCAGGACTAACTCCTTCAAATTTTTAACACTTAAATTGGCAAATCACAAATTTCTTCTGTTAATTATTTGAATGTGGCGGACCGCAGTGGAAACGGAATCTTGTATAACTGTTATTATTAGGTATATTGTAATTAGACACACATTTAAGTGGTTTATTTTTGTTTCTTTTCTTCTGATTTATTAAAAATATTAAATTAACAGAACCAACTGATGAATCCAAAAGGACACATTACGAATTTAAGGGTTAAATTGATAACACTAAAGCTCGTCAATAGCTATTAAAAGGTCCTATGATAAATAGAGGCGAAAATGATAAACTGTATAGTCATCAGTTTGTACAATTACTTATTATTCCATGTAATAATTTCTTCATATTACATTTTGTCGGTATTAGAAATAACAATGCTTTGAAATAAATAATTAATGCAGGTTGATTTTTAAATATTTTATTACACACAGAACACTATTTAAATGCATTAGATACAATATTACTTGACATTTCCATTAAAAAGCCTCATGACTTCGAGGCAACAAACATGTCTGAACCCATCGACACACGAAGCTAGTCGGGCTGCAACATCACGCCGACGGACAGGAGGGAAATGTCTCCAGTCAAACAAGAAATCAAGAATATACAGATTCAAAAACAATAACCCAGAACATTGGCGCGAACCAATTCAATTACAATATAAACCGTGAAGAAACACAACTCAGAATAGTGACTGTTAACAATACAAAAATAATAAATTTGCTCCAGAATGTGTTAGATGTTTGTTACCAACTTATGAAATGAACAAGATATAAGTATGAATGCACACGAGGCAGAAATTGAAGTAATTATGTAATGAAAGTGAATAAAGGACGATGAAAGAATCGTACAAGAATATCTAATATTCAAACTGCATACCCTTATAAAATCGTTACGATTTGGAAGACATAGAAGATAGACCTTTAATGATCGATCATTGATATCCATTTCCGAACTCCGGTATCCTCATTAAAATGCACCAACTCCTGGCAATGAAAGTCACTGAATATTTAATTTGCCATTTAAAGAGGTGGTATTTTTATAGCATTTACTTTCTCATTAGCAAAACAATGTGTAAAGTAATTATTTTATTCACTTTCATCTAATTTCAATTGTAATTAATTTCGTATGATAAAATTATCTCTATTTGTGTTATGCGGCCATTAAAAGTATAGTAAAATAAAATATGTAATTAATTATCTTTAATATAAAATGAATTACTTAAAAACGAAAATTACTACTTAGCATGCATTCAGTACCAATCTTTTGTTTGCATTATTCGTATGTAATATTAGTTTCCACAATCCACAGCTGGATCCTTAGAAAAGTTAGTGATATCCAAACCCACATCTGCAAGAGCGTGTTGTACTGTCTCCTCTTTAGGGCATTGTTCATCTGTCAGTACAAGTATAATTGCTGAAAAAAGAAAATCAAAATGTATTCCAGCCAACACAATTATTTACCATATATTTCTTCTTATTCGACACAAATTATTTTCTTCGACATCTTTTCATCTGAATCCATGGATATAATCATCTGATTTGAATAATTTCTTGCAGAAAGGATCTCTGTCCTTTCATTATATACTTTTTTTTCTATTCATTAATTGTGTCTAATATATTTAAGATATTGAACTCCTGAAGAATACACTATTTTGCTTTGTCGTAAAAAAAGTTTTAAGGAATTAACTCAAAGCTGTTCTCTCTCTAACACTCTTTTTCTCCCTTCAACGCTCCCTCTCTGTATCTTCTCTCTCTCTCTCTCTCTCTCTCTCTCTCTCTCTCTCTATATATATATATATATATATATATATATATGTGTGTGTGTGTGTGTGTGTGTGTGTGTGTCCAATAATTGTAGCAATTTCTTTGTTGAAATGAAGGCTTCTGCCTCAGCTGTATCATTGAATCCGTATTAACACGAATTGTGAAAGAACTCAATTTGCATTATGTATCTCTGCACTGAATTAAGCATATGAATATGTAGGGGATTACATAGCAATGTGATTTTGAGGCAGCTGAATAAATCCAGCAGATAAAATATACGGTTAAATTCGATAATGGTGAAATATATCTTATAATGGTTTTCCAAAATTAAATCGTTTATCTTGACTGAGGAAAATCAGGAAAAACATTCGTTTTTTAACTCGAGGAATATTAATGGATGAATGGATGGATGAATGGGTAAGTACATACCTAAGTGTTTTTATCTAACTATAATTGTGGATTTATGGATCGGTAGTTTGATACATTAGTAAAGAATTTTGAGAAGGGTGAACGATGGAAGGTTTTATAGTTAGACATACTGTTGGATGTATGGAAGGATATATAGCTTCTTCTGTGGGCTAGTAATTGGATGGTGAAGAATACATGAATAGAGATTGGATAGATTGAGATGCAGTGACTGGAATGCAATTGTGTTGTATGTGTTGATATTTGTGTACACTAACAACAATATTACTGTAAGTTAGAATACTCACGTGTTCCATTGTTTCCCGCAGGGCAACTTTTGAATATTAAAATCGCTCGAGTCTCTTTTGATAACAAACGGTAAACTGCGTTGAACTTTGCTGAAATAAACAAATTGATATTGTGCTTAAATAAAATATATCAAGTGAAAAAATGTATTTTAAATGTGACTCTGAAGCGAATATTCGGGCACTTAAAGGAAGAGAAGAGAGATTGGAGAAAGCTTATCAAGGTGAAGAGTAAGTAAAGTTATTTATTTATCCTTGGGGTCAATTTATCTAGCAGACACTGCACCAATGGTTGATAATGTAAATAATTATATCTTTATTGGCGTAACTTGTATTACCGATTATATTTTAATTAGTTTCGCCACCGA
Source organism: Diploptera punctata (assembly GCA_030220185.1). Taxonomy (NCBI): domain Eukaryota; kingdom Metazoa; phylum Arthropoda; class Insecta; order Blattodea; family Blaberidae; genus Diploptera; species Diploptera punctata. The sequence goes on along the minus strand of JASPKZ010004213.1, from coordinate 646,372 downwards.
ATGTTTATTGTTTTAATATATATATATACACCGTGATTCAAAATTGACTTTACAACTTTACAAACTTATAGAAATTTATTTAGAAGACCTACATAATTGGTTTTAATGTCATATGATAGCACAACTCATCAAGTTTTCACCGACATAGTTTTATAGTACCTAGTTCACTCACCGCGTGCGCTAACGTAGTTAATATCAAAATGGCTGCTTTCACAGGTGCCGAGCGTGCTCGTTGTGTGTTTTTGTTCGAAGAAACTAAATCTGCGACAATTGTTCAGCGTAGATTTCGTACCCAGTATGGTAAGGATCCTCCTAGCAGGCCAACAATATATTCTTGGCACCAAACATTTGTTAGGACTGGCTGTTCTGTTAGTCATTCCAAGCATACTGGCCGTCCACGTACGGCTGAAGCTGTGGTTGAACTAATGAGGGATAGCTTTGCTCGGAGCCCTAGGAAATCAACGCGACGTGCGTCACGTGAGACTGGCATTTGACAACCGACCATTTGGCGCATACTACGGAGACTTTTGCACTTGAAACCATACCGATTTTCGATGGTGCAACAAAGCTATCCCTCACATATTATTAATTATTGTGTTCGGGCTTGTATTGTAAATAACACCGTACCTTCCCTCAAGTGGATATAATCGCTGGGGTGATATTTGATCATAAACACACATAATACCCTTCATTTCGTGAATACTTACGTATTTCAGGAGTAACCGCATCAATATCCTTATCACTGTTTATCTTCCATGTGGAGTTAAATACTCTGGTCTCAGTTACACTGTAGGAAGAAAAATGTTTGGGGTTAAAGCTAGTCATAAATACAGAAAACGCACTGCGTTGCATCAACACTGAGCGTACTTATCTTGCTGAAGAACAGTCCATGAAGCAAGTCAGGACCAGAAGGGGGAATGCTAAGAAGCAGAAAGAGTCCCTTGAATAAAAATTCTGATGATTATGGCCTTGGGATTCATTGACGTAAGTCAATTAGTGTTGTGCATTTTTATGTCCAATTTTCTCGATGTTACATTTTGGGATATACATGTTTGTTTTACTCAGGTTTCATTTTGGATAGAAAGATGCAGTTTTAAATACTTATCTAATATTAAATACTGACTTATGTCTGCCTAATTCATAACCCTAGCATATAATTTATGTAAATTATGTACATTTTGGAGTGTGAAAATAGATATAATTTTTTCATCCCTTTTCGAAGAATGTGACATTTTCTTAATTGTGTTCTAGAAAGCATATCCTTCTGAATTTGACAGAGAGAAGAGATAATAATAATACAAAATGCAATACAATTTTGAATATTGTACTATGAGAGATTACTATAGGAAAGGAAATTGAAACCATCCATGTTTTTATAATAAGAACATTAATTTGTTGTACAATATACAGTTATTAGGTAGCTTGTTCTGCGTAACTGAAATTCCCTCAAGTTTCTACCAACTTAGATTTAAGATGCTAAACGTGGGTGTGACGCTGCAGTCAGATATCACTTAAAAGGGTGCGCGCCACGGTAATTTATTCGCATTTATAATTTGAAATATGGATACAAGGAAATCTCGCTTCATTCAATTCCATAAGAATTTCACATGTTTTAATAAAATGCATTACTCCACATTAACGAGGTTATCCATTTATTATTTTAAATTACTTCTTCATCAGAATTGGTTAACATAACCTTTCTAATTCTTTTTTCAACTAGTATAGCCCTATTTTCCTATTTCTATTATAGTTATTTGTACATTTACTTAAAATATTTTTGCGTCCTAAATTTCAGTCACGAGAAGAGAGCGAATACTTCCAGAAATAGATGACGTAATAAATTACACAATTACTGGGAAGTCTAACACCTATTGGAATCGATACCTTTCTTTCCCACTCCAAATAGAGTATTTGGATACGAAATAATTGTTACTTCAATTAGAACAATTTATCTTATCTCCAGCTTTTATCATATTGTATCACACTCCAAATAGTTGAAATGTATGTTAAGCGACGTGAAATATTTAAGTATTTAAGGTTACGTTTAGCACCAACCCAGTGAAAAATTTGTCCATGATATATTTAGATATAAATTCATATTCATAGTACCCAATTCAGTTCATATTTGATATTAGTTTATTAATTAACCTGCTAAATTATATACTTAAAGTTTTCATTCACATATTCATAATCTAAAAAGCCTCCAATAGCAGTAGTCTCTTACATCACTAATAATAATAATAATAATAATAATAATAATAATAATAATAATAATAATAATAATAATAATAATAATATAATAATAATAATAATAATAATAAGTAGTAGGCAAGTGGCACTCGAAAGAGCATTAAGTTTTAGGTTTATGATTTGTCTTTTTTCAGATCATTCAACGATCCCGTGGATCTTTTGCATTGACTGTAATGGTATCCATCGTATTTTAGTTCACATATCTTGAATTCACACGAGTCACTCGGTTGGTCGAATTTCGTATTTTTGCACATTTTATGGTGATATCCATGTGTTTCCCAGGCCTATGATAGCGTGCCTTTGTGATTGGTTTCTTCCGATCCACTCCCTGTTCACCATGGCGTCTGAGGCGTAGAAATCTCCGTCGATCTCTTTTTCCTTCTGTTTTTATTCGGTGACTTTCCTATATGACTCCGTTGCTGGCAGTAATATCCTTTGTCGCAGGTCCTCTAGGAAGTAAGTATCTCTGGCTAGCATATAGGCCATTCTATTTGGTGTGTATTTACTTGTACCTAATACCTTTTTGATTTATCTTTCTCTCACTGTATCTAACCTCTCCAAATCGCTGGTCGATAGTTTCTGCCATATTTGTTCTATCCAGTAGGTGGCGATCGGGGTGATCACTGATGCGAATAATTTCATGGCTGTGTCTAATTTTAATGCTGTAATGTCTTTGATACTGCACATAGCTCTTATAGCTGCTGCTGCTGCTCTCTGCTGCACATGTGCGCTGAAAGACTTTGTTGTTGGCTGCAGTGTTATGCCTAAATATTTGAATTTGTTCACCATTCTTAACGGCTCCTTCTAGTTTTAGATTATCACTTGCCGCTGTTCCTCTGCCTTTCCGGAAAACCATTGTTGAACGGTCTTGTTGCTGTTTATCGTGAACTGATTTTCCATTGCCCATCGTTATAATGCGTCTATGCCTTGTAATTCTTCTTTGTTTCCTGCCCCAATGGCCATGTAGTCCGCATACATTTCCGGCATGGTCTCGTTAGTTGCCTTCCGTCACTATGTTAAATAGTTGCGGGCTCATGGGGTCTCCTTGTAGTATCCCGTTAGTTTGCTTAACCTCTTCTGATGCCGCAACCTCGTCTATTGTTTATAACCAGTTTCGCCTCATATTCCAACAATGGGGTGCTCGTTTCCAATCATGTCCCTCATCTTCGTGAGTGTTTTTTTTTTGTTCATGTAATCGTACGCTTTTTCATAATCTATGAGGACCACGTACTATTTCCTTTTCGGCCTGTTGAGGGCTGTTTCTATCTCGTATAATAATGCGGATGCTGCTAGCAAAGTGGATTTTCCTTTCCTAAATTGAATTGGTTTTCTGGGGCGTTTAATTTAGTGGTGTCCATCAATCTGTTTGTTAGTATCTTCATAAAGATTTTGATCAGGGTGTTCTCCAGTACCACGCCTCTGTAGGAGTCCATGTCTCCCGGTGTTTCCTTTCCCTTATACAGCATTTTCAGGGTAGCACTTCTCCATTGCTCTGGCACGTTCCCGTCTCTAAGCATTTGTTAAAAAGTTCTTTCCATATTGATATTAGCACGTCAACTGATGCCTTTAGGAGTTCGTATGCTACTTGATCTGGTTCTGTAGCTTTTCTGGCTGTTGCTTCTTTCACGCATTTCATCCTCCGTGATTTCCATTTCCAGACTCGGGGTTCTTCGGTTCCTGGTAATGTCGGCTTCGTAAGCTGTTCTGTTTCCTTTATTCACTAATGGAAAACAGATGAAAAATCTGTTGATGTTGTCTACCCAACATCGTGATGCAGATCAGATTAAAATAAATTTCAACTATTTGGAGTGTGATACATTAAGATAAAAGCTGGGGGTGAGATAAATTGTTTTAATTGAAGTAATAATTATTTCGTGTCCACACACTTCATTTGCAGTGGACATTGATTCCAATACAGTCTTAGACTTATACGTAAATGTGTAATTTATTACGTCATCTATTTTAGAACTAGTTGCTCTATTCTCACAACTGAAATTCAGGAAGTGAATATACAAAAAACTAAAAAAAAAAAAAAAAAAAAAAAAGGAATAGAAAAATTGGGATATACAAGTTGAAACATATAATTAAAAATGTATCTTAACAAATTCTGAATGAGTAATATAAAATACCAACGGATAACCATATTAAATTGGAGTAATGTATTTTAGATTTAGATTAGATTAGATTAGATTAGATTTATTTAGCTTGGTGGAGTTAAAGTCATTTGGCCTTCTCTTCCACTCACCGTGACAAACATATATTACATCAGAATATAACAATTTGAATTTGATCAAAGAGATAATATCTATTATATTACGATCTTATTGCAACCAGTTAATGCTAGTTAAAATTAAGACTAAAACTAATAATAAAATGTATACAAGCAAAACATATTAAATTGTCCCTGTCTAATGTATATAAAAAAACAAAGGAAAATAATGAGATATAGAAAACTAATTTTACAATTATACAATATTTAAAACAAAGCAAAAGAAAATATTTGTTAATCTTAATATTATTGTCATAAATAATTGAGTTTATTAATGGTTAAAAGAATACTATCAGTGAGGTGTATAAGTTAGTTTGTTATTAAATAATTCTTTAGTTTGTTTTTGAAGGATGTTATATTTTGACAGTCTTTGACAGGGGGGAAGGGAATTCCATATTTTGGCAAGTGAGGCCGTAAAAGATAATGAATAATATACGGTGTGATGAGGAGGGATATAAAGGACAATGCTGATGGGATCGAGTGTCAAGATTATGTGTGTCGGATAGTCTGATGAAGCGGCGTGATAAATAATTAGGCGATGATGTGTGAAGTATTTTATAGAGAAGGGATAGGGAATGGACTGTTCTACGATCTTTTAGACGAAGCCACGATAATTTTTCCAGGGACGGTGTAACATGGTCAAATTTGCGAATACCACAAATAAAACGTGCGCAAGAATTATGAACACGTTGAAGTCTTTGAGTGAAAATAGTATTTAAGTCTGTAAAAAGAGTGTCACAATAATCAAAATGGGGCATTGCAAGTGTTTCTACTAACATTTTCCTAAGAGCGAATGGCAGAAAATTTCTTATGCGATTTAATGAATGTATTATTGAGAAGACTGTTTTGCATGAATGGTTTCAATATTATTACATGATGTGAAATTCCGATCGAATCGAATGAAGCGAGAATTCCAGATGTCCTGGTTTCAAACTATAAATGCGACCGAATTAACAGAAATTATCCTCCCTGTTATGTCAAGATGACATTTTCATTTCCAAGATCTATAAATTTCTAGAAAATTAACTCTAAAAAGATTTTCATATACGGCGGTATAAAACTTTTCAAGAAATTTGAGGCCAACCGGAACCTTTATAGATATTATAATAATTACACATATATTATAGGAACATTATTATATTCATATTCATCATGTTGTATATATATATATACGAAACTCACAATTTAAATTAAATTTAATTTTATTTATATACCGAATTTTAATGTTTACACATCTTTGTGTGCCTAAAGTTTTATTTTTATTCTCCACTCGTCTCTATCCATCCACTCCATGTCTCCAGTCCTCTTGTTCACATTCCAGTTCTTATTTCTTGCATCCAGGATTTTCGAGGTCTTCCATTCCTTCTTCTACCAGGTGGACATCATACCAATGTTTTCCTTAGTAATCTTTCTTCTTACATTCGTCGTACGTGCCCATACCAATTTTATTGCTTATATTTCATATCATCTACTATTGAATAACTAATATTAATTTTTTCTCGTTTGATATTATTTCTTTTTTTTTTATAATTTCCAACAAGTTGATGCTATCCTCAGCAGATCCATTTCCAACGACGTAAGTTTTTGTTATCAGTTTTTGTTGAATTTCCAAACTTCGGCTCCATATGTGACAGTACTTCTCACTACTGAATTATATATTTGTAACTTATTTTTTCTAGTTATAGTAAATTAAATTTCATACGATCTAACACTTACTTTTTGAATGTGATGTTTCTAGTCGAAAAGTAGGCTCCCTCCTCGAGTGTGAACTCGATTTGTATTTTACTAAGCTCCTCAAAAATATCAGGAGAAGAATAAACCAAATAGCGACTTCCTTCAACCTGAAAACATACACATTTGAAATAAGTTTGTAGGTCTTTGCAGAATGCTGATCAAACTAATTAATCAACTTTGTTACTACCTGTGTTGCTTATGGAGTCCTTAGGTTCAATGTCGCATTCAAGAAGGCTTTGCACTCATGCATATATCTGATATTCAGTTCCCTAACGCATTTCTAATAAAGTTATTCGCCACTAATATACTGATATTTCTGAATATAAATCTATTCCAATTAAAACTAAAGAAACCTCTTCTGCTAGGGTAATGTTGCTATGCATTGACCCATAATAACTTATCATAAGTAATGCCACGAGTGATTTCCAAATTATCGATAAATTCACGACTCACGAAGTGAGGAGTGAATTTATCTAGAGAATTTGGAAATCAAGAGTGGCATTTGTTAGGACTATTTAACGAATAAAATTAAGCTGTTTACTCTCAAATCATTATTTAACTATAGTTATTTTAAAATATTTATATATTTAATGTAAACGGCGATGTTTGAAAACAAATGAGAAACGATAGGTACGCTTCTACTGCTTCTTTTGTTTATCACTGCAACCAGATCATACTATTTATTGCCAAAGGAACGCAATATTGTAAGAATGCTCTCTAGTGGAGAAAAATGAAACACATCAATCTGTATATTAATTCATTTTTGATGTCGTATGATGTAAATATGACAATTATATTTTTCTCGATTATTACCTGGGAAAAAATACATTTAAGAAAGTGCAAACAGTGGTTTCTTTTTTTGGTGGTATAATCAATTGCTACAAATGTTGACATGTAAGCACTATTATATACAATCTGGTAGCCGTATTTGTTATAGGCTCAGTCACTGCAAAATAACGGTCAGACCTGTTCAGAATATTAAAAAGGAGGAGCTTTGTTTAATATATGATAATCCTAACACTGATAAATATTTCGTGAAACACGACTCTGATTGGTTGTAAAACAGAAATCATTGAAACGTGATTGGTCATTGACTCCCATTTGGGGCATGAGTTAAATAGTCTATTTAATTCCACGAGTGATTTCCAATTTATCTACAACATTTGGAAATAGAGTGGCATTTGTAAGGACTATTTAACAAATAAAATTAACCTGTTTACTTACAAATCATTATTTAAATATAGTTAGTTTAAAATATGTGTATATTTAATGTAAACGGCGATGATTGAAAACAAATTAGAAGCGTTTGCTATGTTTCATTTGTTCATCACTGCAACCAAATCATACTATTTATTGCCAAATAGAATCGCGATATTGTAAAAATGCAGCCTACTGGAGAAATAGTTAACACATCAAACTGTTTATTACTAACATTTGAGGTTATTAATTAATTTCTGATGTCCTCTGATATAAATATGTCAATTATATTTTTCTGGAACGCAAATATCTGGGAAATAATACATTTAAGAAAGTATAGACAGTGCTTTTTTTGTTATAGTTTAATCAATTGTTACAATTTCTTTCTATTATATCTCTCTAGCGCTATCAGGTTATATTGGTGCACTACTTACACTGTTTGGAAGCTACGTGCATTCTATGATTCTTACACCTCAATATATAAATAGCTATATTCAACGTATTTCTTAGAGTCTGTAACTGCAAAATAATGCTATGACCTGTTCAGAATATTAAAAAGGGAGATCTTTCTTTAATATGATGAACGTAAGTGATACATATCTGGTGAAACACGACTGTGATTGGTTGCAAAACAAAACTCATTGACACGTGATTGGTAATTGACTCCCTTTTGGAACATGAGTTAAATAGTCAATTTAATTTCAGGTGCATTAACATGACGCACGGCTGCTGATATGAGTAAAATAATATTGTTTTGGAAATATATAGGCTATCATTAATTTCTTTGTGAAATATTATTTCAAATATATATATTATATGTAATATCAATTAAGACCAATCTTCACTTTCTTTAACGGAGCGTTGAATTCTCTACCTTCGTCTATTAGCTATATTTAAAAAAGAAAACATAGAAATAATGTCCATGAATCCATTCCATAGTAATCATTGTGTAAAATGATCTATAACAATTAAATATGTACTGAAATTAATAATTTAATGGCGTCATTTTGTGTAGTAAAATACAAAAAAAAATATATTTAACAATATTCTAAAATGTTCCTCTTCTTAAAACATTTTATTTACATAATACAACGTGCATATTTTGAAACAAATTATAAAAACCTCACTAATGGGAAAGGGTACGATTTTGACCCTACAAAAATTAAATGAAAATAAATACCAAACAATAAAAAAACTTGGTTTTTAAAAAATCAAATTCACATTTTCACAGAGCGGAAAAATGCAGGAGAAAACTGATAACATCAAAATAAGTTTATGAATTATGGTGAGACTTAGGATATTCGTGTCAAATTTACCTTTCTCCGACTTAATTATAATTGGATCAACAGTGTTGATTAAAAATAATTAATTTTAAAATGTCTCTTAATACGGCGTGGGTTTGACGATTAGATAATGATTTTTAAGAAAAATATTATTTACAAATTATACGGTGTTTAAGTCATTTATAATGATCTGGAAATCATATAAATGCAACTCATGATCAACTTCTTCAACACGGAATAAAATGCAGAAGGTACGTTACTGTCTGTTCCCTCCATCGCCATGTTGATCATCCCACTATCTGGATTATTAATATAAAATTATAGAATATTCACCTGAAAGGTCCGTCTCCTCAACTTAATTATCATTTAACTGTAGCGCTTTCGGGACTTGTCCCATCATCGGCAGGATTCAAAACTGGTGTTTCACTGAAGATCTGGTAGAGGGGGTTGCATGTATTTGGTTCGTTTTCGTTTATCAGGCTGTCGTTGTGAGCTGCTTTCATGATTTCCATCTCTTCGAGTACGTTTATCTTCGCTGGATTATTTTCTCTGTGCATTACTGTTAGGGTGTTTTCAATATTTAACATGCGATGTCCTTCATGGATGACGTGTTTTGCATAGCTTGATTTACCTTCTGCGTGAATGAAGTCTCGAAAATGTTCTTTGAATCTGATGTTAAAACTCCTGTTTGTCCTTCCTATATAAAATTTGTTGCAGTCCTTACATGTCAGTTTATAAACTCCTTTGCTGTTGAAAATGTTATTTTCTTCAATGTTATTGTTTATTATGTTGTTTAATTTGTTATTGGTTCTGTATGCAAAGGAGTTTATACTGACATGTAAGGACTGCAACAAATTTTATATAGGAAGGACAAACAGGAGTTTTAACATCAGATTCAAAGAACATTTTCGAGACTTCATTCACGCAGAAGGTAAATCAAGCTATGCAAAACACGTCATCCATGAAGGACATCGCATGTTAAATATTGAAAACACCCTAACAGTAATGCACAGAGAAAATAATCCAGCGAAGATAAACGTACTCGAAGAGATGGAAATCATGAAAGCAGCTCACAACGACAGCCTGATAAACGAAAACGAACCAAATACATGCAACCCCCTCTACCAGATCTTCAGTGAAACACCAGTTTTGAATCCTGCCGATGATGGGACAAGTCCCGAAAGCGCTACAGTTAAATGAATTCTATAATTTTATATTAATTTTGAATAAACCTCAACGGAACACATCATGAATCTTATAAAAGTTGATATCTGGATTATATGTTACACATTCTGGATCCATTCTTTAAACGTTGTCGAGCCGTTATTTTATATTATTCTTTGAATCTCTCTGTTAAGCAGAATTTTTTTAATATCATTCCTAATTAGATTTGCTATAATTTTTATTTTCTAAAATGTATCCAGTTATGTGTCTGAGGAATCTCATTACTGCAGTTTGTATTTTTTTTATTTGATTTACAATTAATGTACAATTATCGGGTGAATTTAACAACAATTGAAAGCCCAGAGTCTTGTAAAATATTGCGTTTCTTTGTTCATGTATTTAAAACAATTTGTAATTATTGTACCACAGATACATAATATATGAATTTACTCAATTTATTTTGGACAAAACTTTATTTATCTCATGTTACGCCATACACCATGTGATTGAATTGGTTAACGTAATATATTAAATGCTTGCTATACGTACTTTAGCAAGTATGAATGCTATAACTTGTTTTATTGATAGATAGTTCTGGTCTGTGTTATTTAGAGATATTATATAAATTATGCATAATAAATTATAATTGATAAAGGGTATTATTAATTAACACTTGGTGGTCCGCAAATGATAGACTATCGACTATAGTGATATATATATATATATTTAAAATAGAGTTCTAGAACATTCTTCCAGTGATTTACTATGTTATTGGTAAATATAATAAAAAGTGCTCTTGACAATGGTTACCCTAGTCTTACACCACAGGTGATTCACTTAATGTCGCATTTGGTATCAAATATATGTCTATTTCAAGTTTGTTAATGGTATGTATGTTCCGAATATATTTTGTTAACCCATTCACTTCAGGTTTTAAATGGTCAATGAATTTTCTCAAAAACCGGATTTAAGGTATCGTAAACTATATTGTCTGTTTTCAGATATTCAAAACAAATAAAATATAACGGTATTTGAGATCACAATAAGGGTGAAGGCAAAATCACATTCCTCTGCTATTCATAAATATTAACACAAGATTACCCTGCCAAGGGATGTAGAAATTATTGAAAAATATATGACTTCAGATTTAAGCGAGTGTACTTCTTCTGAGAAGAAGCCATTTAACTGTAGACGAGTCTACCTTCTCTTTTGTGAAGAATGGGTTAAGTGCTGTGAGATTCCTTTCTTAAAAAAAAAAACTCCTGGCGCGACAGGCCTACAAGGCCCTTAGCCTACCAGCCGGCTGCTGGCCTCACATCCACATGTGTCAATCACAGAGGTAGATGATAATCAGCCAGTGTAGGGGTGACATGTGGTCAGCATGTCGAGTCCCCCAGCCGTTATAGCTGGTTTCCTCAACCTGGAGCCGCTACTTATTGTAGCTACCCAAATGCATCACGATGCTGGGTGGGCACCGGTCCCATACTGACCGAAATACCATGAGAAAATTTCTTCCCCCATGGAGACTCGAACCAGCGCAAGTCCCGTAGCTCTGCGCCAAGGCTTCCTACCTTAACCTCTCGGCTACGGCGCGGGACTATTCCTTTCTTAAACATTATATATTTTTTTCCCTCCTATTTAATGTTTTAATGATTTTGTGTAGCCGAAAATAAAGACATATATTTCTTTTTGGTAGAATAAATTGTATCGGTTTTTCAATCACATGGTTAATAATATTTAATAATATACAATCTGTTCATGACATGCATCCTCTAAACCCATATTGAACCTCAGATAATAACTGTATTGCAGGAAATGTTTTCTCATATTATGACGTCTAAGGCTATGAATACGAATTATCATTCAGCCTAACTAGCTAGTGTGAAACTGCACAAATCATTGGTGTTCAGTTTATGAGAACATACGAAACAACATCGAGAGCGAATTGTAATTGTGAAGACTAGAAATGGGTTACAGTGGAAACAACAGTTAATAAAATGAAATGCGAGGATTTATAAAAGTACAATTGTTCGTGATTGTAGAGAGAAAAATTTGTGCGAAAAAAAAAAATTCTTTTACCGAGATTAAGGGGCCTACAATTGTCTGTGATTGTAGAGAAAAAATATTTGAGGGGAAAAAATATTTTACTAAGATTAATGTAGTATTTGTAAATTTTCCAACTGGAGTAACAGAACCTCAGAGTGGGAATATCATCTCATCCTTCATTCCGTTCCTGTTGGTAATTATTTTATAGATTCGGAATCCCATCAACCGTTTCGAATTTTTTCTTTTGCTTCTTACAGTTCTAAGTGTGGTCATGTAATTAATTAATTGTATTTTATTACCATCTTTGGATCATAATCAACCTTATTACCAAGGTCACATTGACAGTTGACACTGGCGAGATGTACAATAGAACACATCAACACAACTGCTGTCCACTTCATAGTTGCAATATAATACTGAAATAAAACAAGCAAATAATATATTGCGAAATTAGGTTTTTCGTTTGGAATTTCAGCGATCTAATGTAATGTATATTAACACACAAAAATGAACGTTTTTCTGTTTATACCTATAATCCTCTGTTGTAGCTCAGATGGTATTTACTACCGAATCCGGATTTGTCTCGCTACGGACTAAAAGGAATAATGATGCCACTACAGACTTGAGGAAGACCGTGGAGTAGTGGAATGATAAGTTTTCTATCCCTTGCAGGAGAGCCTGCGTGATAGCTATGTGCAACCTTAGCTTTAAATCTTGGTCTGATATATATTTTCAGAGACTCCATCAAAGGTTTAAGAGGAGATTAACAGCCGTGTCATAACGATGTTAAAATGTAAAACTTCAGATCCATTTTCTTAGAAACTATTTGAGGTGTAGATGTGAATTTTGTACACTGTTCAGATACGCGTTTAATAAGTTTACTGAAGCACTTTTCAGTTACATTTCTTCTTAAATTTGAAATATTTTTTAAACTTCAATTTTTTAAATTGTTGCAAGTTTTCATTAAAACACAATAATTGTAAGAGCACCAAAATAGTTCCACGTCAGCATAGTAAGTACGATACACGCTCAAAATATTTCATACATTTACCTCTTATAGATTCTGGGAAAACGGGTCTTTTTTATGAACATTATAGTATGTCAGAAAAACAGTTTAAGTAAAATGTTTGTTGCGAGTGAGCATAAATCAATAATATTTATATCAATTTGTGCACAATATTTCAAACTATTTAAAAGTACAAAGAACAAATTTGAGAATTTATTACTAAAATCAGCTTTTATCCTCCCTTTAATTCAATTAAAAAATTCAGGTGGCTATTGGGAATCGAACCTGCAACATTCCAGACTGTTCCCTATCATCGTGAAAAGCAATACAACGATAACTGTGTAGTTTGTAAAATTTAATTGTAAATTTATTAATTGTGTTCTGGGTGGTGAGGTGGTCTACAATTTAGAATTATGCAATATATATCTGATTCAAATTACGGACCTCCTTGATTTAATTATATTTGAGAATTAATACACTTTTGATAGGATTCGTTATCTGTATTTGGACATTAAGCATGGAGGTCCGTTCACGTTTCGTCTGCAATAGGCTATGTTCAGGAGCCAGCATTCTTCTCGTTGACATCATCCGGCACAAAACACACTTCCACTAAACAAACGATGGAACATAAACTCATTGAACTCTCCTCTCTGTATATGAAACGATTACATTTCATCTACATAATGTGTCTGAAAAAGTGGTCCATACATTGTAAATTGACCTAATTAATTACCTGAAATCGGAAAGTTAAAAGTAGAATATGTGGCTTTGGAATACGTAAACTCGAGTTTTACAATTGGAACTATATATCAGCCATAATTTAGTATAAATACTTTAAATGTGTGGATCGTAAGACTCTTTTTGCTACATCATGCTTTTTAAAATATTTCCACCGCTGTGGTCTCGAGGTAGCGTGCTGACGTGTCACGCAACTGGCCCGGGTCCGATTCCCGGTCGGGACATGCTCCTGGGTGATGTTATTTTTCGGGGTTTTACCTTACCTGTAAGACAAATGTTGGGAAGCTTAGAGCCCAAAGGTCCCCGAATATCATCCGGCCATCATCGTCAACCTTATCATCCTTCGCCGGTGTGGAAAGCAACGGGAAGCTACAGCACCTACAATTCTGTAGTAAAGCTGCAAAGCATAGCATGGAAATGCTACGATTGCACTCAAAGACCTGGCCTCGGGCAGAATCACTATGGATGGACGGATATAATCATATTATGTGTACATTCGTCAAGAGATAAAAAGAATTGTGCTGTCTTCTCCGAATTACTGGCCTTGTGTAATTCAAAGTATTTTTTAGATATTCCAGGTTATAATAAGTATAAAATTAATAATTCCAAAATATCTGCTAATATAAATATAACTTTATTGTATCGTAACATTAAGGACTGAGAAGAAATTGACCCATTCAATAAATTTTGAGACAATTTTCCGGCATAATGTCTTTGCAGTGTTTTCCCTCACCTTAACACAAAATTTCTCGAATATTATCGATATTTCCCGAAAACGAACTGGACATCGTAAACCTCTGTATCACACTTGCCACGTTACAAATAAAATATAAGATCACGAGATTATTTTTTATACCTGAAGAAGCTACGAGGCTACATGACTTTGATGTCAGAGTGCACATGAATTGCATCAAATTAAGATGCTAACTTTTATCCAGAATAATAAATTCTACTATTTCAAAATATCCTGCATCAATAGAAAAACGAAGACTGATTCATTCTGAAGTGATAAATGAAGTTAATTGAAAATTAAGTATATACAGTATACAAATTATGAAGTAATGCAAAACTATTCATAAATATTCACTTCGCTTTTATAAATTTCGAGAATATCCTACAACTTCTGTTTGTTTTCGGATTCTAAATCACGCGTCTAGGAGTTCCACAGTTTGGTGGAGATTATATTCAGTACATACATATATTTTTATATAATTCAATTGATGTGAGGAAATTAATATTTTATGAATATTACTGTACATTTTAATGAAATGTTCTATTTCTCGGATATTCAAAATATAATAAAATACTGCAGTGAGATAGATTACATACATTTTCTCTTTTAATTCTGCACGAAATTAAATAATCATATAGAAAGCAGATACTTCTTCCATGACACATGACTGGCAATCTGTTCCGTGTCAATGTGTTTATGATACCAACATCAGACATAAGCTGTGCATTAATACATAAACAAAAATTATAATACTTACTGCTGTTTAAAGAGTTTGGATTCGGTTTCTTATGCTATGTTAAAACTACGTGCTTCGTACTTTATAGCAACATAAGTTACCAAGGAGATAACAATTTTTAAAGAAAATCGATTTTTTACATATCAGTTATCTGTCATGCGATATAACATGCATAACATTATGCTTGTCAAGAAAAATATCAAACATATAATTAAATAATAACCTCCCCACGTAATTTTTTATATGTTTGCATGATTTCCTTTTTCAGTAGATAAATCATATTTTTCATCCACACATAACCTGAAGTTGTAACCCCAGATCTTAAACTTATTAAAGTAACCCATTAAAATTAAATACGAATAAAATATGACTTTAACAAACGTATAAATAAAGTGAGAACGCTTTGTAATATTAATATAGTCAGTAGTATTTAATACCTTATTTGTGCTGTATGGATTAGAGGGAGGAAATATATTACACAGTTTTGCTCTTGGTTTTGACATGAAGAAATTTTACCGTGAGGAATTAGAATTTTGTTGTAAAACACGTTTACCAGTTTTCTTTAAATCGATGATGTGAATATATTATTAATATGGTAACGACAAATACAATTGTCATTCATTATAAAAGAAAATCTAAAGATGAAATACCTGTAGTTTTGTTCTAAGTTTTACGATTGTACTTTAGATTAGCACTGTTATGTTTAGATATTACGTTCGCTTAATTTAAACAATAGCTCGCAGGGATTAGTAGATCTAAGCAGTTCTATCATGAAGAGATTGCACACTGTAATAATGACAAGACATTGAATAACTTCGGAATTTAGCTGAGAATTGACATCGTGTTCACTGAATCTTGTACAAGTAAGAGAGAAAACGTTTGATGTAAGCTTGTATTTATTGGAAATTTATTTCGTCTTGCCATAAGTTTGGATGGAAAGTACTTGATACATGTTATATTTGTTGTGATTATTTTCAATATTTTCTGTGCTTTTAGTTAAATATTTCAGCGATATTCGATACAGGCTTTCTGTAAATTTTAAATTTCTTCATTATTATATTTTTATTTATTCCCAATTCCATCGAATTTTGATGACTTCACTTTTGATATCAAGTACCATAACTTTATAATTATTCTAAATGTGGTTCCACTTATTTCTTAATCCTTTATTGATTCATTTTGTTATTTTAATCGCACTAGTGATAGGCCTTGACAAATGAGTCTACTGTAATATTCTGGTCGATTCCTTCTATAATTAAAAGTAATTAATTATAATATAAATCAGAATTAAATGGAGTAAGTGTTGTTTTCAGGAGGTGAAGATCTTCTTGAAGTTCTAGTAAAATCTATAATTTAAGATAGAGAAGAGGAATCAGGACCAGGTAATCTTCGGAGATGTAGTTGGTAGATAGGGTTAAACCTAACTATAAAGAAACTCAGCTGAGCAATTTAGACTTAAACAGACTTTAATGAAGAATAAGTGAGACAGCGCATCTGTTACACCGATGAGAATAACAAACTGTCTGATTACAATTGTAAGTTTTACATATATATACAATTTGAGTGACAACGCCCTTAGTGGGGTGAAAGAGGACGCTTGGGTTTAGTTACGCCCATCTTTCGTGTGCAAGATGACGCACTACTTGTTAGGGACACGTGTGACCCAATTCGAGTGCATAATATTATGTAACTAAGTTCTCCCTTTGTGGAAAGTCATCATTATTTGGAATGTTTTTTAACCTATGATCTTTTAATAGCTAAGTCATAACTATGTCTGGCCACTCATTGTGTAACACTCCCTTATATTGTATGACTATTCCAGATAACTAAAATTGTAATACATATTCAAATATTTATAACATAATTCTTTAAAAAGGTATTCTTCAGCATATTTAATAAGAGATTAATTAGGTCAATAAAGGGTGTTAGAATATAATAATCATACATTATAATGACTGTTCATGCTACAATTAGTTATATATATATATATATATATATATATATATATATATTACACTCCTCCCCCTATAGAAAGTTTTGAATTACACAATTCGAAACTTTACTAACGAAATGTTTTATTTTTATTTCTAGTTCTATGCGCAATACTATCCTTACCTTCTTCATCCTTTGAGGATACATTCTGTGGACAATTGGGGTCTCTAATTCTTTCTCCTATAAGTGGTGATGACTTGAGGGACACGGCAGGTGAACTTTCATCATTACCTGTAGTTTTGGTGTATACTACACGATCATGCCCTGAGTAATTATGTATGTTAACACACAGCCTCTCGGTCATCTCCATCCAGCATTTTCTTGGAGTCCATTTATCCCATAACCAAAATATTAAATTTCTGTAGCTCTTACAACAACAACAAGTCAAGGTTACGAATATGATCGTACCCATTACAGAACTCCACGTGGTTATATGTATATACCACTTTGAATAATCATTTTCTTCCTGCTGTTTTATTAACTTACCTAAATCATCGGCCTTCATACTGGCCATTCTCAAATCATCTACCGATGACATTAGATTAGACATAGGCATGTCTAATTGTTATTTATGTAGTTGTTAGTTTCATCCATATCAAAGCAACAGTCGAAGTCAAGAGGTGCTGTAGGTATAAAATCTATGGTTAAGTTACTTACCAAATTACTCATGGCATGTAAGGTTACGTGGGCATTAAAAGCCTTGCAATTCTGCCCTAGTGACAATTTACCTTCTTTTTCAATATTGAGTTGTGTCGATTTGTCGCCACATAACACAGTCATACGATCTGGCTTTGGGGTGACAAATAATTCATTAGACAAATATAAGGGAATCCTGTACGATTTGTTCAGTGTGAAAATTCTAGTCTCGCAACTTTTTGGGACTTTAGTGGTGGACGGATGAAGAAGTGAGGCTTCACAATCAGCCTCAGGGGTGTACAAATAAATCGGTATATTTTCTTTACATACGTAATGCAAAATATTAGGACGAAAACATCCAGTTAGTTCATTAGTTGTCATTTTTCCGCAATGTCTCAACGGGTCACTAAAAATATATTCTTTGTTAGCGCTTAGAAAAATGTAAATATTATCTTCCTTCTTGACAGGAAAAGGAAGTGTTTTATACAAGTGATACGGAGTAGGAGAGATAAGGGGTATTTGTAATACATATACTAGATATTGCTTATAAGAATAGGTGTAAGGTGTCATTAAATTTTGAAGTTCTGAAAAAGAGAAATTAGGGTAGTCCAGACCAGTTGGCAGCGTTTGGGCTTTTATAACATTCTTAATATTTTCCACCGTAATTAAGTGAGGTTGAAGAGTTCCTTGCTCTGCGTGTACAAAGGCGTCTACAAGAATTTCAAAAGAATGCTGGCATTCTTCCACACCTGTAACTGAAATCCTTATCTGTTCATTTGCTAAACTAATACTCTCTATTTCCTTCTGCAGTGTGTTAATCCTATCAGTGGTATAATTATTTAATTTTGTTAAACTATCTTTTAAAATATTTTCATTGCGGTTTACCCTCACTATAGTTAAGTTAACTGAATTAATGGTTGATTTAATTACTGTAATTTCATCCTTTAGAATATGCAAAAACTCGGCCTGTTCCTTCTCTAACTGTGAAATGTGCTTATTATATTCGTCTGCATCGGATTGAGTTAAAGTACCGAATAATATCTTAGCGATATCTCCCATAAAATTTAAAACGCCTCTCTTGGTTCTAGTATTCTGTTCATTACGTGTTTTTAAATAATCTGTGACTAATTCTTTTAAATTTTCAACATACTTGACTTTCGGTTTTACAAAGTGATTTAAACTCCCACAATCGGTCAAATGATACCATTTTTCTCTCCTTATTTTATCACAATAATCAGTTATCAACCGTAAATGATTTTTTGTCTGTTTTCAAAGATCTCTAGTTGGTTCCAAGTTTGTATAACTCACCACTTTCCATTGTATAGGATAAAATTGTATAATTCCTATCTCGTCAAAGTACACACCGGTCTTCGAATCTACAGCTTTACTTCTTGAGCGTCTGTAAGCTTCCCCAACCAAAATGGTATTAATATTTGCAGCATTACCCATGTGTTATCAGGTTTCATTTTCTTTTCCCTGTAAAGGAAAATATAGCTTTAATCTATTTGAATGTACTGTCTCATATTTGCGTTTACCTAATTTTTGTATTATTATGTTGTGACCTTCAGTAGTCTTAACCTCGTATGGACCTTTCCATATTGGATCTAATTTATTCCTATTTTCTACTCTGGGAAGTACTAGATCATCCTCCTTGAATTCAACAAAATTGTTTTCACACGCGATCGCTGTTGTTCCTTAAATTTAATAAGCCTTTCTTTAGCTACCTCATGACAACTTTGCAATCTATTCCGTACATTTAGAATTAAATCGTCGTAATTATATAAAGGTTGTAATTTAGTTTGTAGAATTCCTGGGATATTAAATTTTCTTCCTACAATAATTCATAAGGTGAGTATTTAGTAATACTATGGGGGTAGTGTTGTAAGTAAAACTAGCAAAAGGTTGCCATTTGTCCCAATCGGCTCCTTTAGGATTGGAAAAACAACGTAAGTAAGTTACTAAGGTCTTATGAGTTCTTTCTAGAGCTCCATTACTTTCAGGGTGATAAGCAGTAGTGTTTAGTTTCTGAATCTTAAATAGTTTACATATTCTTTTAAATAAATCGGACATAAAATTTGTTGCTTGATCAGTTAATATATCAGGAATCCCATAAATTAAGGTACCATTGTTTACGAAAGCTTCTGTCACTTCTTCAGCTGTTTGTGTCTTTAAGGGAATAACTATTAAATATTTACTTAAGTTATCTTGACAAGTTAATATATATTTATGACTTCTCTCGGTTAGTGGAAGTGGTCAAACTACGTCTAGATAAATTTTTATCCAAGGTTCTTTTTGTGTGTCCGTGACCTCTAAAGGTTGTTTTACTTTATGATTCACGTCTTTATTAAATTGACAAATCTTACATGTTTTAATGTAATTAGTTACGTCTTTCTCTACTCCCGGCCAATTTATGTATAATTTAATTCGATCGGTAGTTTTATTGATTCCAAGATGTCCTCCAATTTGACAGCTGTGAAATTCTTTGATTATTTTCTCTTTACGATCCTCGGTTAAGTGTGTATTATTCAATGTGCAACATTCTACAGGGTGTCTACTCCAACTATCTGCGTTTACGTGTCTTTTACCTGCCCTATAATGAATTTCGAATTCAAATTTTGAAAGTTGTAGTTTCCAACGTAATAGGGTCTTTCACCTTAAATAGCCAGACCAATCCTTTGTGATCTGTCACTACTTGAAATTTACGTCCTATTAAATAAGGTCTAAAATGCCTGCATGCCCATACTATCGCTAATAGTTCTTTTTCTACAGTGCTGTAATGCAATTCGGCTTGATTTAAAGTCCTGCTAGCGTAAGCAATGGGTTTATCATCTCCTAATGTTCCTTGTGCGCCTAAAGCGTATCCACTAGCGTCTGTCGTTACTATAAAGGTTTGTGTGAAATATGGATACTGCAACAACGGAGCTGTTGTTAATTTATCTTTCAATTTATTGAAGCTATTCTGTTCCGGGTCTTCGCACTTCCATTTCTTATCTTTCTTTAACAATTCAGTCAAGAGTTTTGCAATCGCACTAAATTCTTCTATAAATTTTCTGTAATATCCTGTCAAACCTAAGAATGATTTTATGTCTTTAGGTGTCTTTGGAGTTGGAAATTCTGTAACTGCCTGTATCTTCTTGGGATCGGGTTTGACACCTTGAGCGGTAACTACGTGTCCTAGGTATTTTAATTCTTCTCTTAAAAATTCGCATTTATCAGGCTCGATCTTTAAACTGACTAAACACTTCCCGTAATTTTTTATTATGTTCACCCATTACTAATATATCGTCCATGTATACAAAGCATCTATTGCCTTTGGAGTCATGGAGTACCGAGTTCATCATCCGTTGGAATGTAGCAGGTCCCGACCTAACTCCAAAGGGCATTTTCTTGTATTCGAAAAGTCCGTTAGGGGTGCTAAAAGCGGTTTTACATTGGTCTTCCTCGGCGATCGGCACCTGGAGGTATCCACTAGCGCAATCTTATGCTGAAAAATATCTAGCCCTTCCTGTTTTGTCTAATATATCTTGTATGTTAGGAAGAGGATAGCTGTCTCCTACGGTTACTTCGTTTAACTTCCTAAAATCTATACAAATTCGCCATTTTTTTCTTTCCTGATGCATCTTCCTTTTTAGGTATGACTATTAGTGGAAAATTCCATTCGCTCTTACTATGTGCGATAATACCGTCTTCTAACATTTGTGTAACTTGTTTGTTAATTTCCTCTTGATGAGCCTCCGCTAACCTATAATTCTTTAAAGTTATAGCTCTTCCTTTAGGAAGTGAAGGGGTTGGTATGGAATGTGTAGCAGCTGTTGTGCTCGTTAGTCTATCTCCCGGAAGCTTAAATATGTCCGCGTATTCTGTGCAAATTTTTCGTATACTATGGGCCCCTTCCTTCACGTGTTCAAGTCTCAGATTTTTATTTAATAAATCTAATCTTTGAGGTACGAATTTTTTAACTGATATTTCCTGTTCATTACTTATTTGAGTGGGCGGTTTAGTTAGTTCTGGTATTTTCTTTGTTATCTTTGCTGTTAAGTTAATTACTAGGCATGTAAATGTCTTATCACATTTTGTTATCCCGTTAGCACAAATTAACCCTGGCTGTAAAACTTGCCGCTCTATGAATCTGTTCTCTTTTTCGTTCGTAGGAAATTCCATTAAATTTTCACTATACGGAGGAAGAATCATCTTTTTATTTAACATATAACCTTGTTCCATGAGCCAGTCTTGGTCTAAAATTATATCTAAATCCCTGGGTAATCTATCTACCATATGGCAATTAGCAACTGTATGATTTTCGCAATTATTCAATACTAATTGAGTTATCCCATTTACCTTTATAGAGTTCCCACTAATACCTTGTACAGTTATCCCTTATAACGTTTCTCTTTAGTGGTGTTTCTTTAACTAATGATACTTGTGCTCCAGTATCTATCAATAGTAAACCTAGGCCACTTTTTAACTGTTCACATAGGACATACATCTCCCAGGGTCTCGGTTCATAACCAGAGGCGTCCCACTAATTAATAGCCTTAAGAGTCCCTACTTCGATCTCACAGCATGCTGTCTCCAACGAGGTGGGTTTGGTGTCCTTGGATTTTTCCTTAAATCCACTAACCCAAGTTCGATCACTTGTGGGTGACTCGTAGCGTTTCGCTCTAACGCTACACCTCAAGGTCTGGAACACGTTACTTTGCGTTCCTCCATTATTCCACTGACTTGAGCCTACAGTCTCTTGGCGTTCCCCAACCACGCTAGGCCCACAGTCACAGAACCCACTTTTAGGCGTTCTAGTCAACATATGCAGTTCGCCTTGCGACACTGCCCAACAGACACCGTCATCTGGGGATTCATTTGCGTCACTAACTATTTTACCGGCTTTATCTATCCTATCATTAAATTTCTGATCAACTAGTTCAGGTAATTCCCCTTCCATATTTACCCTAGTATGATCCCTCAGGCACTCCATGAGTCCTGGTGCGCAGTCTGACGGGAGGATTACCTGCGACTGCTCAGGTAACCCGAATTCTCGTTCCCTGGCGGCCTCTCAGAGCCGCTCTGTCCCGTCCTCCATGCCTACAGGGTTGTGGTCTCTTAGCATATTCTCTACTGATGTGTCCTATTTCATTACAATTATAACACCTTATTTCTTTTGTGGCTAGGTTAACCTCTCT
Organism: Diploptera punctata; assembly: GCA_030220185.1. Lineage (NCBI taxonomy): Eukaryota > Metazoa > Arthropoda > Insecta > Blattodea > Blaberidae > Diploptera > Diploptera punctata. Next base: position 623,411 of record JASPKZ010004213.1, on the reverse strand, counting down.
CTTTATCTCTGACCCATATGGTCTTCTAAATTCCCTTTTTACTGCCCCTGTAATTGATTACCCCTAAATCTCGTGGACTATACTTCGTTTTCTTCCTGTAATGCGGTTTCGATTAGCTGCGCAAATGATTCTTCTTCACCCTTAGCCTTTACTATATACTTAATCTTATCGTCCTTTAACCCTGCCACGAAAGTACCCTTTAAAAATTCTCCTATCAGCTGTAGGCCTCCTTCTACATATCTCGAATTATCACGTTGTTCTAACCTCTCTAATCGATTTCTGACTTCTCTTCTTAAATCCATGGCTATCCCATCTAATGTTGCACCCCATTGTGCAACTGTTTCATTTGCACCTTGTTTCCTAACAGAAAAGTTCTCCTCCAATATTGCTTTAACTTGGATCGAAGTTTCTCTCTCTGTCCTAGCTAAAAGTCTATCTTTAGCGTCTCCTGAAATTTTAGTTTCTATAAACCTTAATAATAAGGGTTGTTTGGTTGGATGGGCCACCAGAACAGCAGCTTCTACTCCTTCTATAAATTCTCTTAAATATTTGGGATTTCCATCGACTGTTCGGGGTATCAACTTAACTGCTTGAACTACAGGGATATAGGTTTCCTCGTTAATATCAATATCGCCCTCGCTTGCCATAATGTAATTGCACTCGCCTAAAGAAAGATGTAGGGTGGTCTGAGATGCACAGTTCAGAGTCGTAGTGATGGCCTTTCAACTCCCCTCAGGGTGCGACTCCTCTCGCAGTGCAGGCTGCCAACGGCTGAACACCAAGGACGTCCCTCGAGCGCGTCGGTGGCTGCTGGTGTTGGCCTCAGGACCATAGTCTGCTTTCCTCTGGTGCGTTTACGGGTACCACGGGGCCTGTGGATTGCTCTGGAGCGTTGATCCCTCGGGATACGCTCTGGATTATCTGGGACTAATTGAAGAGCCTCTCCAGCTCGTACGCACCTTCGGATGTCTCACTGCTCGCTGGTTTTCCAATCCTGACTCGCTGCCACCATGTAATGTTCTGGTCGATTCCTTCTATAATTAAAAGTAATTAATTATAATATAAATCAGAATTAAATGGAGTAAGTGTTGTTTTCAGGAGGTGAAGATCTTCTTGAAGTTCTAGTATAATCTATAATTTAAGATAGAATAGAGGAATCAGGACCAGGTAATCTTCGGAGATGTAGTTGGTAGATAGGGTTAAACCTAACTATAAGGAAACTCAGCTGAGCAATTTAGACTTAAACAGACTTTAATGAAGAATAAATGAGACAGCGTATCGGTTACACCGATGAGAATAACAAACTGTCCTCTACAATTGTAAGTTTTTACATATATATACAATTTGAGTGACACCGCCCTTAGTGGGGTGAAAGAGGACGCTTGGGTTTAGTTACACCCATCTTTCGTGTGCAAGATGACGCACTTGTTAGGGACACGTGTGACCCAATTCGAGTGCATAATATAATGTAACTAAGTTCTCCCCTTCTGGAAAGTCATCATTATTTTGAATGTTTTTTAACCTATGATCTTTTAATAGCTAAGTCATAACTATGTCTGGCCACTCATTGTGTAACACTCCCTTATATTGTATGACTATTCCAAATAACTACAATTGTAATACATATTCAAATATTTATAACATAGTTCTTTAAAAAGGTATTCTTCAGCATATTTAATAAGAGATTAATTAGGTCGATAAAGGGTGTTAGAATATAATAGTCATACATTATAATGACTGTTCATGCTACAATTAGTTGTATATATATATGAATAAGAAAGTTTTCTTGGGTTTTCCGCGTCTTGGATTCAAGTTCGGCCCCTGGCCACTGACTCCGACGTTTCGGCATGATCCCACATTCCATTATCAAGGAATGATAAGTTCGAGTCACAGGTTTAGGTCTTATATAATTAAACAAATAGAGTTTTCGCTGTAGTCCGTTTCCGAAGACGTACACCCATCCAAGGTTGTTCTTATGTAGTTAAACATTTTCAGTTTTCAGTGCGGTCCGTTTCCGAAGCAAAAAAAAAAAAAGGCCACATACTATGAACACCCGAGATGATGCCCAAAGATTACCATCTACATGGAAAACTGCTCTCGCTGCTCACCATGTCATCCCGAGAACAGCGAAGAAGATACGAAGAAAACAACGGTTGGGCAACATCGAGCGTGGTCGACGCTTGGATGGGTGTACGGCTTCCGAAACGGACCACACTGAAAACTGAAGATGGTTAACCACATAAGAACTGAACTTTGTATGGGTGTACGGCTTCGGAAACGGACCGCACTGAAAACTGAAAATGTTTAACTACATAAGAACAACCTTGGATGGGTGTACGTCTTCGGAAACGGACTACAGCGAAAACTCTATTTGTTTAATTATATAAGACCTAAACCTGTGACTCGAATTTATCATTCATTGATAATGGCATGTGGGATCATGCCGAAACGTCGGAGTCAGTGGCCAGGGGCCGAACTTGAATCCAAGACGCGGAAAACCCAAGAAAACTTTCTTATTCATACTTATATCCGCGAAAATCTGCAATATAACATATATATATATATATATATATATATATTACAACGTGCTTCGTATTTTATAGCAACATAAGTTACCAAGGAGATAACAATTTTTAAAGAAAATAAATTTTTTACATATCAGTTATCTGTCATGCGATATAACATGCATAACATTATGCTTGTCAAGAAAAATATCTAACATATAATTAAATAATAACCTCCCCACATATTTTTTTTAAAAGTTTGCACGCAATCAAGGTCAGATATAGCAATTCCTTGTTCAGTAGATAAATCATATTTTTTCATCCACACATATCCAGAAGTTATAACCCCAGATCTTAAACTTATTAAAGTAACCCATTAAAATTGAATACGAATAAAATATCACTTTAACAAACGTATAAATAAAGTTTGAACGCTTTGTAATATTAATATAGTCAGTAATATTTAATACCTTATTTGTGCTGTGTGGATTGGAGGGAGGAAATATATTACACAGTTTTGCTCTTAGTTATGAAATGAAGAAATTTTACCGAGAAGAATTAGAATTTTGTTGTAAAACACGTTTACCAGTTTTCTGTAAATCGATGATGTGAATATATTATTAATATGATAACGACAAATGCAATGGTCATTCATTATAAGAGAAAATCTAAAGATGAAATACCTGTAGTTTTTTCTAAGTTTTACGGTTGTACTTTAGATTAGCATTGTTTTGTTTAGATATTACGTTCGCTTAATTTAAAGAATAGCTCGCGGGGATTAGTAGTTGTACGCAGTTGTATCATGAACAAATTGCTCACTGTAGTAATGACAAGACATTGAATAACTTCGGAATTTAGCTGAGAATTGACATCGTGTTCACTGAATCTTGTACAAGTAAGAGAGAAAACGTTTGATGTAGGTTTGTGTTTCTTGGAAGTTTATTTCATCTCGCCATAAGTTTGGATATGAAGTACATGATACATGTTATACTTGTTGTGATTATTTTCAAAATATTTTGTGCTTTTAGTAAAATATTTCAGCGATATTCGATACAGGCTTTCAGTATATTTTAAATTTCTTCATTATTATATTTTTATTTATTCCCAATTCCATCGAATTTTGATGACTTCAATTTTGATATCAAGTACCATAACTTTATAATTATTCTAAATATGGTTTAACTTACTTCTTAATCCTTTATTGATTCATTTTGTTATTTTAATCGCACTAGTGATAAGCCTTGAAAAATGAGTGTACACCGGATGTCAGATTACTGGAGTTTGGATGTTACATTAATATTTTTTTGTTTCTCGTATTCTCAAATCGTTTGTAGCCCATATATGAAATGTAATACGTAGAATGTTGTAAACAAAAATAATCCTTTAGGTCACAGTCAATATGATCTAATACTGATAAGTATACAGTTAAAAATAAAGTCAGGAGGAATGAATATCTAGTAATATCCAATTACTTTTATTATTTTTACAAGCTTTAGAACGTAATAAAGCAATCTCGTAATTGTTATCAATACAAAAATTAATTTAATTCGTTGTATAGGCATGAGTAAGTATTTGGTAACCGGTCCCAAAGTCACATACAATTTAAAACATAAAATTTATGGATTTCAAAATAGATTGGTTGTGAGCATAGATCTACTTTCAAATACAGTTAGTAACAATCTTGTTCATTCAGCTTAAATAATTGTTAATTTTAGGCATATTTAAGTTTCAAAATTATTACAAAGCCGCGTAATATTAATAGCTGTGTTACGGACAATATATGGCAATTCATATTATATTGCAGCACGTTTAAATTAATTTGGAAACCCAATCATTACTTTAACATAGCAACATGAATAGAACTGAAATGCAACAGTCTTGTTTATACACTCAAAAAGTGCTCTATCGTTTGTGTGTTTGTAAACTAATATTGCGCTACCTACTCAAGTGAACGAGTAGAGAGAGTTGTTTCATAACATAGACGTACTTTCTTCACTTGTGTACACAATGGAGAAGAGTATGTAGTTAAGTTCAGACTTAAAGAGAACTATTGGCAAATCACATGCAACTGTAGAGTACATAGTTAAGAAGTTCAACTATGAACTTACCATAGGAAAATTTCAGCGCAAACGTGGAGAAAAAATAATAAACGGAAGTGAAGAACGTTCTATACTCTGATATGTTAAATCTCATCCTTGGATTAATTTCCCGGAACGTAGGGCCATGGTGGTGGAAGTGTCTGGAAAACAAATGAGCAATCAGACGTTCGTCGTGTGTTGTGGTCGCATAATTATCATGGCCGCAGACGGCGAAAAATGTCATATATAAGAGAAAAAAATTTTGATGCAAGATTACTCTTTGTAAAAGTGCATGTTAACAAATCACAAGAGTTTTGGGATCGTATAATTTGGTCGGAAAAAAGCAAAATAAATCTCTTCGGATAAGGTGGTATGATAAGGGTTTGAAGAAAACACAATACTGCTGATGATAAGGTGAATACACTTCCGACTGTGAAACACCGAGCAGGCTCAGTTATGATCTGGGCCTCTATGTCTTCCAGCAGGGTTAAAACCTGCACTTCATTGACGGAATAATGGATAAGCGGTACTACAACAGGACATTGAAGGGAAATGTAAAACAAAGCTCTAAAATAGGACTGGGTCAGAATTACATATTCCATCAAGACAATGACAGTAAACATACTGCAGACATTAACAAGATTTGGTAGATCTGGAAAGTTCCGAAGCAGCTGAGAACACCCCCATAGTCAGCTGATCTAAATTCAATAGAGAATATGTGGGCGGAGTTGAATACAAATGTCCGTAAAAGGAAAATATCTTCAAAAGAAGAGGTAAAACCTTTCATTAGATAAGAATGAGGTAAAATCACACCTGAGACAATAAAAAATTGTTAATTCAATGCAACGACGATGCCAAGAAGTGATTAAAGCTAAGGGATACTCTGCTAAGTGTTAAATGAAGCCGTTGTTCTGTGTTTTCTTTTATGTGAACAGAAATGTTACAAACAAGTGAATGTTTAATTTCGTTGGTTTTCGTTTTAATTATATTTATAATATAAATAATTGAAACGCTGGAGGGAAAATTTTCTATAGGATCGTAACAGGCCTTGGCCTAATACTTGGAAGGAAGAAGAAGAAGGATATAACTAATTGCAGATGATAATTTATTTTATTAATTATAAATGAGTTAGGCTGAGATAATACTCTGAAATGATAATCAGAAATAAATCACATTTCGTAAGATAGAACATTTATCTTACCATATCACAAAATCTCAGCTGTTTGAACAAGAATGTTGCTTACTGGAAATATGGAGCTTGGCTAATTTCCAAACAAATAATTTTATTCTTGTACATATTTTGTATGCAAATTCATCCACCTAGTTTTTATATCTCGACTGACTGCTGAAGGTGGAAGGGAAATATATTATTGCATATATTATAATGGAATTTGATTCCCCTTTTAGTGATAATAGGATATAGCTTGTAGAATGGAATCATAATAGTTATTAACACTGTTAATTAGATACACTTGTATAGAAGAAATCCATTCCAAAACCAGTTAAAAACGTAACAATTGTTGTATACTTTAGTGTAAAGTTGCTTTGTTCTGTAGATAAAATAAATAATATAATTTAATATTATATTATAAATTAATTTGAACAGTATTTCCAGGTTTAAATATGAATATGAATTCTATCAAATTTTAATGAAAAGTTCAAACCCCCTAAAATACGCTCTATACGGAGATTTTTTCTGGTATGTAATTATACAATATTTATCAATGTAGCCGAAAATAAGCAGTATTGTTGTAACAAGTAATATAAATAATGCTACTATATTGGTGATGATGTGAGAAATATAGAAACATAATACATAAATAAATAAATTGCTTTATTTTACCTGGCAGAGTTAAGGCCTTAAGTCATTTTCTGCCACTCAGCCAGGTTTTTAAAAAATACTAAATACAATAAAAATATTCTTACAACTACATAAACAATTACATATTATAAAAACAATACAAATCAATTAATATTTATAATCTATTTTGATTTATTATAAATTTAACTAATTAAATATATATAATATGTACAAGGTATAAAAAAACGAGAAATAATTATTAATGACATAGTATAAATTTAAATAAATAAAGAGAAATTAATTATTACACAACAGGTAACTTTATAAGCGTGACGGAAAGGTGTCAAGTGAGCGGCAGCCCCTGATATCTTAAGGAACTAAATTCCATTAGCGGGCAGAGGCTACTGTGAAGGAAGTAGAATAAGAGGAAGTGCTATGAAGAGGAATTGTTAGCAGACTGTTATCTTGTGACCTAGTGTCAATATTGTGGTAAGAGGATAACTTCTCAAATGTGGACGCCAGGTAAGTAGGAATGTAGAATTCAGAAGCTTCAAAAGTAGTGAAAGAGAATGCAATTTACGTCTGTCAGTAAGACGGAGCCAAGAGAGGTTATTAAAGTGTTCGGAAATATGGTCATAACGGCGGATATTGAAAACGAATCGAACGCAAGCATTATGAACACACTGCAATCTTTGCGATAAGTTATGGTTTAGATCAGTATATATAATGCCACAATAATCGAAGTGTGGCAACACAAGATCCTGCACAAGGATTTGTTATAACGAAACTAAGAGAAAATTCTTTAAACATCTAAGATAATGTAAGATGGATAACGTATTTTTACATATGTGTTTCACTAGTGTTTGCCAGGTTAAATTTGCGTCTTGATGTAGTCCAAGATCTAATACTGAAGAAGAATAAGGGATAATTATATTATTTATAGTAATGTTTGGAAGTGTAGATATGTCAAAAGTTGTAAGCAGTTTTTGTTGTCCCATTAGAATTACAATTGGAAGAAGAACAGTTTGGCTTCAGGAAGGGAAAGGGTACAAGAGATGCAATTGGATTGATACGAACAATAGGAGAAAGATATATAGAAAAAGATAAAGACGTTTATGCAGTATTTGTTGACCTGGAAAAGGCCTTTGACAGAGTAAATTGGAATAAACTCCTGAAGATCTAGAAGAAAATTGGCGTGAACTGGAAGGAGAGGAGGCTCATAAGTAGTCTTTATATGAAACAGCGAATAAAAGTGAAGATAGGAGAAGAAATGACAGAGGGAAGAGAAATTGGAAGAGGGGTGAGGCAAGGATGTCCTCTATCACCTACCCTTTTCAACATCTAACTGGAAGACCTAATGAAGAACTGCTTCAGTAATACGGGAGGCGTAAACATGGGAGGAAGAAGAATAAAGTGCATAAGATTTGATGATGATATGGCTTTGCTAGCAGAAGATGCAATGACATTGAGGAACATGCTGATGGAACTGAATGACAAGTGCGAGGATTATGGGATGAAGATAAATATAAATAAGACGAAGGCCATGATTATAGGAAAGAAACAAAGTAAGATAAACATGAAGATTAAAGATGAGGCCATTGAGCAAGTGGAGAGCTTCAAATACTTAGGTTGTACTATCAATAGTAACATGAACTGCGGTCAAGAAGTAAAGCAGAGGATAGCAATGGCAAAAGAAGCTTTCAACAAGAAGAGAAGCATTTTCTGCGGACCTTTGGCAAGAGAAATAAGAAAGAGGCAAGTGAAGTGTTTTGTGTGGAGTGTAGCATTATATGGTGCGGAGACGTGGACATTACGACGGAATGAGGAAAAGCGACTGGAAGCTTTTGAGGTGTGTATATGGAGAAGAATGGAACGTATAAACTGGACAGACAAAGTAAGAAATGAAGATGTGCTAGACAGAGTGGGTGAAAGAAGAACAATGCTGGAACTCATAAAGAAGAGGAAAAGAAATTGGATTGGCCACTGGCTAGGAAGAAACTGCCTGCTGAAGGATGCTCTAGAAGGAATGGTCAACGGAAAGAAAGTTAGAGGCAGAAAAAGACATCAGATGATAGACAATATTAAAATAAATGGTTTGTATGGAGATACAAAAAGGAAATCTGAGTCAAGGAAAGAGTGGAGAATGCTGAGTTTGCAGTGAAAGACCTGCTCTTGAGCAGAATACTATGAATGAATTAGAATTACTTGTGACTTGTTAGGATTTAGATTTAGACCGATACTTGAAGACCAGTTAAAGATGGACGTGAGATCGTCATTCATTTTCGTCAAGCTGTTATAGAGAGATTGAGGAGATGAATGTAGGTAAATTTGAAGATCATCAGCATAGAGGCGAAAACGGCAGTGGTGTAGTACAGTTGGTAAGTCATTTATATAATTTGAGAAAAGAAGAGGCCCGAGAACACTGCCCTGGGGGACTCTCGCCTGCACGTAGCGCCAAGACGAAGATCTAGGGTGTAGTGAAACGTATTGTTGACGACCGTGCAGGTATGAGTCGAAACAGGAAACAGCGCTGTCAGACAAGTGTAGGTGCTTGAGCTTCATCATAAGTAAGTCGTGGTCTACTGTATCAAATGCTTTGCTGAAGTCAAGTAAGGTTAAAGGAGTCAATTCACGTCTGTCCATGGCTTCACGAATATCTTCAGTAATTTTTAACAAATAACTATCACAAGTATAAATGAGTTGCACAATTAAATTAAACATAGGCAATACTCAAATACTCAAACTGCACGCTATTAAGCATTACAGGGACTATTTTCTTCCCCAGTTGTTTAAAAAAATGGTAAACTGAAAATATATAAAAATATTATTCTTCCAGTTATATGGATGCGAAACATGGACCTTACTTTAAGGGAGGAAAGGAGATTACGAGTATTTGAGAACAACGTTCTTAGAAAAATATTGGGGCCAAAGAGATATGAACAGACAGGTGAATGGAGAAGACAGCATAGCAGTGACCTATATGGTCTTCAAAATTGATAAGATATAATAAAAACAGCCAAGTCTCGTTGACTGCGATCGGCAGGATATGTGGCATGAATGGGAAATGAAAAACGTGCATGGAATCTTCTTGTAGGAAGACCGGAAGGAAAACGTCCAGTAGGTAGACCAAAATTGAGTCGATATAATAACATTAAAAATGATTTGGAAGACGTAGATTAGACAAGGGACGATTGGAAAACATTAGCTCATGATAAGGACGTATGGAAAGCTTATTTCCGCGCGGCCATGGACCTACTAGTTCGGTAGTGACACTGAGTTACTTAATTATTTTAGTTTATATATCCAAATACTATTATGATTCAACCAGAACAAGTATTATTGAGTGGGGAGTTTCCACTGTTTGAGAGATATGTTTTGTTACCGGTATTTTTAAGACAGAATAACCATATATAGCAGGCTTGCCCAACATTTTTTTTTGTGAAGGGCTACTGTAGTTAAGGTGAATTGGTTTCCGGGGGCCACATGATACAATTTTTTTATCATATTAAATAGGATCTAAGATAAACCAATTAATTTAAATATAAAATAGCTAATATATTTTGATGATATTTTTATTTAAATATTAGTCATATATTGGTTACATTATTTTTAAATTTAATAAAAATATTTATTAATATATTATAATCAAATTGTCGACCACTGTGGACTCGAGGTAGCGTGCTGCCTTGTCACGCAGCAGGCCCGGGTTCGATCCCCAATCGGGCCAGTTTTTCTGGGTGAGATTTTTATCGGGCTTTTTCCTCACCTGTAAGACAAATGTCAGTAAACCTTTAAGGCCCAAACAGTCCCCGAAATCATTTGGCCATCTTCATCATCTTTATCATTATGATCGTCATCCTTCACCGGTGTGGAAAGCAACGGGAAGCTACCACACCTACAATTTCCTAATAAACCTCCAAGAATAGCATGAAAATGCTATGATTGCAGTGAAGGACCTGCCTTCGGGCAGAATTACTACGGATGGATGGATAATCAAGTTATAAAATTTAATTTAATTATAATATCTAAATTGAACGATATTTTCTTGCCACTAAATTTAGAAGCCATAATTAACACTTATAGAACTCACAGAATTAATTATGTTTTTCAAACCTCTCACTTACACTGACACTACAATGTGAGCGAACAACTGCAAACTGCTAACGTGAAATGAACAAAATGTAACGATAATAAAGTATCTGGCACACACTCGTCTTTGAGAGTAGTAACCACGCGGTCAAAAATGCACGGAGACTTTAAAGCGATGCGCCCTAGGTAGGATCATAATTAAAATGTGGTCCAAGTGTTTCTTAAAACGGATGTGTTTTCTCCATGGTTTCAGTAAGAGCATGAGTGGGACTTTCGCAAACACATGTGTTGGAAACAGGAAAAATCATTTTCTTTCAAGTTTATCTTATACCAAATAGAATTACTTATTGCATAAATTATATTAGACTATAACCTAAAAATATCACTGAGGTCCAAATGTGATGTAATAGGGAAAATATCATTGTGGGCCATGTGCAATGGGATCGAGGGCCGCAAGTGCCCCGCGGGCCTCGGGTTGGACATTCCTGATATATACACCCATCCATAGTAATTCTGCCCGAAGGCAGGTCCTTCAGAGCAATCATAGCATTTCATGCTATGCTTGCAGCTTTACTAGGGAATTGTGTAGGTGTGGTAGCTTCCCGTTGCTTTCCACACCGGTGAAGGATGATGATGATGATGGCCATATGATTTCGGGGACCGTTTGGGCCTTAAAGTTTTCCTGACATTTGTCTTTCAGGTGAGGAAAAACTTCGATAAATACCTCATCCAGAAATACTTCCCCGACCGGGGATCGAACCCGGGCCCGCTGAGTGACAAGCCAGCACGCTACCTCGAGACCACAGCGGTGGACTACCCGATATATAGCATAACATTATTAAAATCATTGCTGAGGATTCATGTTAGTACTGCTTATTATCCAATTTAAAATCGTTTTCGTTAAAATTCAAACTATTGACATTTCATGTATTGATAACCTTGATAAACTGGTTTGAATGTCAACTTATCTGATGTGATTGTACTTGCTTTTTCCTCGAAAATTAATGTTAGAAATGCAAATGTTACTTGTTATTTTATCAGTTAAATGCATTAGTATCTTCAACAAAACCACACGTCGACTGAGGTAGGCTATAGATAGTGATTCCTTTCTATTGAGAAATGTCTCTTGAAAAACATGAACCAATACATCATTCCTTAAAAAAAAATCTTATATTTTGACCTAATACTTGTTTAAAACCAAATCTAAATGTACGGGGAAAAAAACAGACATATCTATCCTAACTAAAACGCGTATAAAATCTTGCCTTATAACTCCCTAGCTCTTTGTCTCAGAGAAGTTAGTGCGATAGCGTTGTTTAGTATTTACAATAAGTGCTCTGATATAGACACGAATTTGCGTCGTGCGCGAGTGTGGAGGCCGCATAGCACTGATGGCGCTCTCGCTCCTTTAGATTCACGACTCACTGTTAGTCATGACAAGTGGTGGCTCGTGTCTTTATGTCTACAGTTTGAGGAGATCTATCGATTTAACATTAGAATGACCGACGGGATAATTTTGCCCCATTTTGAAGTAATGTTATCTTCTGCATGGAAAAATTTATTCCAATCCAGCTGAAACTTTATTACTTTCAATTAATATAATATTTGAGTTATATATCTTCCCATATCTAATTGCAATTTCCACAAATATCTTCGTTTCTATGTATAATAATCTTATTAACTTTATTAATTGTTGAGATTCGCCTGTTTATTTAAAGAATGTGGCTGAACAGCAGTTCTACTTACCCTGGATTTTTCAGCTTATTCTTGTAAACTATATCTCCTCTACTGTATTTACTAACATTTTTTAATATTCAAACCATTTGAAAAAAAAATTATAAAATTATTTGACAATTTATAAGTATCTAATTCAATTCACAATATTATGACACAGTTAAACAATATTGTGTTGCTAACTGTTATTTTCCACAGAGTATATAGCGCTGGTTTGGATTATCGCTGGTTGAAACGTTGTTTGGAAGTGATAAGTGGGTACACCCATATTTAATAAACGTTTGGTAATTTGAATATTATTAATATATTTATTTAACACAGATTTGGGGATTTATTGCAAAGATAGGTCATTCAAATTTCACAACAACTTGCTGCCATCTAGCGAAAACTGTATAAACTTTACTATGATATCGATAATAATCGATATGTGGCGAGCAGCGATAACCCACTGGGCAAGGATGATAATCGGTATGTGATTCGATGGTGGGTTGTCGCTGACTCTATAAACCCTGGCGCATGCGCGCTGTTGTTCTATATAGGGCTTTTGACGATACATAGTGTAAGTAAAAGTGCTGTATCCCCCTTTAATGTATTTTGTGTTCCAATTATTTATCAAATATATTTTCAAAATCTGTGAAGAACTTTACTATAGGTAAATGAACTCTCTGATTCTCAAATATCAGATTAATAGTTAATATGAAATATGATCTGATATTTTTTGACTCATTTAGGGTTTCTAGAAAAATATACCAACTTTTTGCATCGAAACGAGTTTTTAATAGAAGCATGAGTATTATAACAATTTCCCAATGTACAGTGTGTAACAGTCTTGTTTTTTATTGCAGAGATTTGATCTTTTTTACACAATATATGATGCCACTATTTTATACGTACACATTAAAAAAAATAAAGTACTATATTTTTTCGTTATCTGGTTTATCACATCACTGTAATAGCATAAAATATATAAAAAGTACCTTCTATAACTTATCGATTTACATCTCATTATTTACTTGAACAGAAATTGTACTTATCTTGAAACCTTCTTCTCTGTACACATAATAAATACAATAAAATTAATAAAGCAAATAAGTAGCATTTTGCAATATAAAAAACATTAATATTTGGGTGAATAAACATTGGCCTTAATAACTGCTTTACATCGTCTCTGTATTGATCTGAAATGCATGTTGAGTGATCAATTATGTTCCATTCTTCAGCAATTTGAGTTTCAGGTTTTGTTTTGAGTGACCATTCCTAGAATGAACACTTTTTTCAAAGAAGCCCACAAATATTCAATGGGATTTAGGTCCGGCGATTGAGCAGGTAGTTTTCAGCTGTTTTAGAATATTCTAGATGCACCACAATTTACATGTATGAGCTGTGTGTTTTGGGTCATCGTTCTGCTGAAACATATAACCGGACTTAAACCCTGTATTTTGTAGAATTTATTTAACATTCTGCTTCAGAATATTTAAGTACCCCCACTTGTTCATAATTCCAATGCGAGAACTTCGCCTCGCAGCGGACGGCTCTGCCAGCATCGGCTGGAAGCCCACGATCCCCTTCGGCCATCAGCCAGCGCCCTGCTCCCTTGCCCATTCGTCGACGATGGCGTCTGCAGACTCCCCAATCGCTCGTAGGACACGAAGCAGACATCCCGACATACAAGCAGACGATCAATTCGACTTTTTCGAAAAAACGAGACAAGAACTTCGTCAAGACACCATCGACTTTATCGAAGAAATGAAACGAGAACATCGTTTAAAGTCCTCTAAAGGCACACCTGTCCCCGCAGCACTGCCGATCTCTGGCGGCGGAACGTCGGGGACTAGGGCGACCAAGGACAAGTGCATCAGCGTAACCAAAAGACTTCCGACGTTGCTAATACGCCGAGAATCCTCGTCGCTGTTGGCAGCTGAGAACACGGAGTTCAAAAAAGCCGACACAATGCATTCACTTGCATCTGTACACCATCCGGCATAAGGGTGCGACTGGATTCATTTCCAGCGCTACAAAAATATAAGCAGCTGCTTGTTCAACACGGGATCCCGCACGTCAGCGGCGAGGATCAAGTAAAAACACGGTCGTCCTATCGCATCGTGACTAAAGGCGTAGACCCAAGTGTGTATCCATCCATTATCCAAGAGGATCTCAAGGTCTAGGGTTCGAGGTCTTTAAGGTTGTCAACATGACCTCCGGTAAGACCAAGAATCCGATGCCAATGTTCTTGGCAACCTTGGCGGATGGAGAGAAATCCCCAGAGGCACTAAAAATAAACAAACTCTGTTTCTTTAAAGTAAAAATCAAGCCCTATCGCCGATTAAACAGGACCACCTAGTCCCGACAGAAGGAACAGGCCGCCTCGCCTGCTCCAGTATAAAAAAGCAGTGCATCGCTGGAGCCAGCTGCTCCAGCATCACCGCCCGCGCCCCTCCCTCCCACCCCATCCACCGCGAGACCGACTGCGGACCAATCAGCTTCCAGAAATGGAAGCAAGAAATCCACACAAGTTAAATCAAACGTTTCGGCCAGAGAACATAAATCTATTCAGACCCACAAATCCCAGATGTTCAATGATCTCATTGATGAAGTGAACAGTCAGCTCCAGTACCTTTCGGACGAACTCAATACATGCGAAAATAAATACAAACTGCGAGCGGAAAGGCACGGAGGGCTGATGAGAACCGTCCCCAGCCTTAGCGACCAGAACTGATGGTTCTTTCGCCGGTTTTCCATAAAAAATAAACCGAAGAAGCTGACTTTTAGATAAATCCATTAACTTCAAGCCACTCTGCTAGGGTTTTCGGTGGTTTTCCCTAGCGTTAAGACAAATGTCGGAGTGGTTCCCTAGTCTCCACCAGTAAATCAACAACTCCCTGAAACTAAATTCTAAATTATTCTATATTTTTGGCATTAATCATGTTATTCTAAATTCTAAATTTCGTCAGTCAGCACACCCTGAAGAGGGCCTTTTTGGTGTTCTTCTCCCAACAGCGACTTCTCCTCGGAACTTCAGCTTCAAATAACCTTCTAATTTCTAAATTCAACCTAAATTTTAAATTAAATTTAAATTCAACTCGACCAAGACTTCAAGCGCGGCTTGCGGGTGGAGCTCCAACCAATCAGCGACCAGGACGACGCACTGATGAACCTACATTCACCAGAGGCGTCCTCCAGAAACGCCGAACAACAGTCCACGCTTGACCTTCCCGGTGGAATTACAATGGAGCTTTGTATGGCCATCGTAAGGAAACGCCTTAGAAATACTCACCCTATATTTATATTATTGGACAAAGAGGGCACATAAAATAAGTCCCTACACTGTCCAGGACATTAGTCCCATACGTTGGTTGTCGTCGTCATAATTCCATCAATAAAGTGAAGAGTTCCAACTCTCCTCGATGACATACACCCCAAAAGTAAAACCGGCCCACCTCCGTGCCTTATACTTGGAAGTGTTTTCATGTGCTCAATGGACGCATTCGGCTTTGTCCACACCACTGATTGCCATTTGATCCGAAAAGATTTCTGTTTCGTCAGATCAAATTACTTTATTCCAGAACTCTTGATTTTTGTTTAATTGCTCATTAGCATATTTCATCTCGGTAATTCTTTTTTTCTTATTTACGAATGACATCTTCCATGCTATCGTGCCACGGTACCTATTTTCCACAGTACGCTTCGTACTGTTTAATTAGACAACTATTTCTTTGCTATCATGTCTGCCAGTATACGTTTCGGTGCACTTAATTTAGGATTATTCTTAACTTGTCTCACAACATTTTAAAGACTTTGTCAGTTTGACGTATCCAAATTAATCTAACCAACGTTCCCTCTTCTTAGCAAATTATTGATAGAACCATTGTATCGAAAATTATTTAAAACACAATTAACAGTAGAATGTGGTGTATCACTGGATGACCTATGTGTCTAAGAGAACAGCCTTTTAATGCAAGATTAACATTATAATTGTTCAATCTACTATTCAGTTCTCTTATTTTCTCCATCGTGGACAGCAATCTCTACTTGGTAAGAGTAAACAAATATCTAATGCATCCCTTAGTTGGTATAAATAGATACCAAGTGCTTCAGTGCGCGTCACAATTGTTTGGTGGGGGTAGATACAGTACGGTACTAGAATGTTTTCTGAAGTGTACAAACAAGACGGTTGCATGGAATTAATACATATTTTAACATAATCTCCACCTTTTTGTAATTATAGTAACAAGACTTTTATGGGTATTATAACTAATGTTGTTTCTAAAAGCATATATTATTAATTTAATACATTTAATTTTATAATTTGAGGAGATTATGTTTTCTGCGAAAAATAGTACTGTACAAACAATATTGTTACACACTGTAATTATGTCTCTATCATTTCTAGAGATTAGACGGTCTTCCTTCTTTTAAATTAGATACAGCTTTGTTCTTCTCCTTCCTTCAGGGATGTAACCAGTCTACAAATACATATTCGAGTCCGTCGCTGTGACGTAATTGGTAAAGTCCCTACTTTCTACTCCGGCGACCCGGGGTTCGATTCTCGGCTAGGTAAAGGATTTTAAAATCTCAACATTGGGACAGGCTGTGGATCGTGTCCTACTTGTACCCATTGGGTTTAATTCCTCTGAAAAATACATATTCGACATTTATGAAAGACGATACATGGACGGAATATATGCGTATTTAATAAATTCGAAGTTGACATTATCAACGTTGGATGTATTATAGTATTTACATATATTAATATTATCTTTCTTCTTCTTCTTCCTTTCATGTGATAGGCCTAGCGGTCTGCTACCGTCTCAATCCAAGGTTTGAAGGGTCTGCCCAATGATCTCTTGCCTGGTGGCTGGTAATTTAAAATTTGACGTGGTGTTCTTGTTCTGCTCATTCTTCTTACGTGAGAATTATAGATGTTCCTGTATTTTTGCACATTATTGAGTCTGTTTTTAATACTTTGAGAATTTCAGAATTCCTTTTCCATCCATAGTAATTCTGCCCGAAGGCAGGTCCTTCACTGCAATCATAGCATTTTTATGCTATACTTGCAGCTTTACTAGGGAATTGTGTAGGTGTGGTAGCTTCCCGTTGCTTTCCACACCGGTGAAGGATGATGATGATAATCATAATGGTAAGGATGATAATGATAAGGATGATGGTCATATGATTTCGGGGACCGTTTGGGCCTTAAAGTTTTCCTGACATTTGTCTTACAGGTGAGGAAAAACCCCGATAAAAACCTCACCCAGAAAAACTGCCCCGACCGGGGATCGTACCCGGGCCCGCTGTGTGACAAGGCAGCACGCTACCTCGAGACCACAGCGGTAATGTTATATTATTTTCTAATTCTTAAATATAAATATTATTCATGTAATTTGTGTCCATTTAATTTCATCACCGTTTGTCGTCCTCACAAGACATATCGAAAGGAGAAGACCCAATGTACACCCTTCGACAAAAAAATGAGTCATCTCTTGAACGCACATTTCTTCTAAGTCATACTCGGCACAGCGCTGGGTTCAAACTAGGAAACTAGTCATAATTGTGCAGTCCCTGAGCTACTGTGTTATGTGGCATGAACTGTAGACTCTTCTACGTGTCCCGATATCTCAGCGGTAAAGCACGCGGTCACTGTTTCTGTTAATGAAGATTGGAGGTTCGCGTCTTCAATTACGCAGTTTTTTTTCGTGATGTTTGTATTAAAACGTTTTATGAATTAAATACATTTTATTTCGACATTTGAATTAATCTATACTTTTTAAGTTCATAATTTTTTTATACCGTTGAGGTTATAACAATGTTAAATTATATATTTTTACACGCTTTATATTAGCTTGACCTGTATCTGTCTATGTAACGAACCTGTATCTATGTAACGGAATCTTTGAACACGATTTTCATCCACTTAAAAACATTGGATCGACTTGAAACTTTGTATACTTGTAAAGACCCCATGACAATACAGTAATTTCATAGCTTTTTTTTCTAAAATCCTGGCCAGAATCATCGGAAAATCAAAAAAATAAAACCTGTGTAATAGGTTGCGGACTTATCGACTTTTATTCAATCGTTGTAAGAACTCAGTTAGTAGAGCGGTGGACTGTAGTGGTATATAATTTCAGCCATCAATAGGTCGCTGGTTCAAATCCGGGCCGGAGTTTTTTTTAGAAAAGTATTAAGCAATTAAATTTTCATGGGATTCCGGTTTATGACAATCAATTAAACTAAACATAAAAAAATAATAGTTTAAAAACTGAAACAACACGCTTTATTAGATAACCAAACTAAAAAATTAAAAAATAAATAATAGTTTAAAAAACTAAAAAACACGCTTTATTAGAAAACCGAACTAAAAAATAAAAAAATAATTTTAATGGTGAAAAAAATTAAAGTGGTCAACAAAAAATCATCTCTAACACATCTAGAATACAACTAGAGTTATCTACAAAAAAAATTATTTTACCATCAAAAGCGTTGGGTGATTTTTATGGTTTTTACATTTTCTTCTTAGAGACTTTACTTTTACCAATATCTGTTTATTATCAAATATAAGTATTAATTGATTTAGAGCACCCCACGCTTTTGATATTAAAATTATTTTTTTTGTAGATAACTAGTTTTATTCCAGATGTGTTGGAGATTATTTTTTTGTTGACCACTTTTATTTTATCCCAAGTGTTTTGGAAAATAATTTTTTTTCATTTTTTAATTAGGTTTTTTAATAAAGCGTGTAGTTTTAGTTTGTTTAAACAATTATTTATTTTTACCTTGTATACTACCGTCTTCCTCAACTATCTACAATTTTCGTTGATTTCACTCTAGGCTTTTCGATGCATGCTTCATTTTCTGGAGTTGTTGTAGTAGTATTGAATTAACTGTATGTCTAATAGAGGGTTTTGCTTATTAGGCACATTTTCGTTGAGAATGTTTGTATTCTTGGCCTTCTTGATAATTTCGATTTCTTGTAAAATGTTAATTTCGTGTCTGTTGTTTTCTCTGTGTATAATTTACATTGTATTATCGATATTGTTGTAATTGTGGCCGCTTTCTGAAATACGTTTAGCGAAATTTGATTTCATTGTTAAAGGAGAAGGCAAATCAAATTTAGCTGTTCACCAGGTTGAATCCAATCGAAAATGTATGGGCTAAGATGAAAATAGAGATGAACTCTAATTGGCCTGGAGATGCACGAAAAACGAAAGATGGCTTATGGGCACAAATTCAAGACGCCTGGGATGCTCTAGCCGATCGTCCACGTGCCTGTAGAAATTTGATTGCATCAATGTCCCGCAGATTGAGGGTGGCAATAGATGCTTGAGGATTCATACACCCAATATTGATTTTGTTTTTGTTAAAGTTTCATTTTAGAAGATATTATTTTCTTTCTTCATTTAATTATTAGAAGGTTTTCATTTATGTGTTTTGTGTGTGCATTAAAGCCATGAAACTCAAATATAAAATTAAATATGAAACTATATTACAGGCGAAATGCTATCTTAACATTCAGTAAAAAAAAAAGTAGAACGGGAATCGAACCCGTAAGGTTACGAACGCAGATGTTGTGTGTTAAACCTCTCGACCACGGAAACACTCTCTCTTTTATGTTACTTGAGTGTGCACTGCGTTAACTAGCAAACACCACAGTACAATTACTGAAAACGTGTTAATGTGAATAAGGCTTCTGCGAGTGCTCACGAAGTTCCCCGAACGGTTGATAAAATCAAGAGATGACTCATTCATATATCGATATATCAAAATGTAATATTGATTTGGAGATGACCTTTTCTTGCAGCTCATTGAAATGAAGGCCTTTTTCAATGTTTGTAAGTAAAAGTAGACCCATTCATTGTATAGAAAATATTTTATTTCAACAAACAGTCCAAAAATTTATAGCCTAATCCTCTAGTGCTGTAGGCTAACTTTTTGGACTTTCGTGAAATAAAATATTCCTGTGCAATGAATCGGTATAAAATATTACCTATACAATGAATAGGTGATCATTTAACACAAGCTAATGAAATAACATATTAATTGATTAAATTTTGAAAATTCCCCTTACAGAGGAGACTGCCTAGAAGATAAAATATAGAAGAACACAATTATACGAAATAATTTAGATATTAAATAAACTGAAAAGGGATAAAAAATAATTGAGAGTATTGCAGTTGCCAAAAATAAAATTATGATTTGACTTAGTGTTTATTTAATGAAAGTGCATTGGTCTAATGATTAAATAAAAATGTTAAACTTTGTACACCCACGCACGTAACAAGTGTGACAATGCAAATGAATGTAAACAAAAACTGTGTAACAAACTTCCCTTTTTATAAATTTAAAAGAGGTGATACATTTAAACCCATTTGGGAATTTAACAGCATATTGTTCTTCTTCTATATTTACTTAATTCTTCTTCTTCTTCTTCACTTCCTGGTTTAGGCAAGAGTTGCCTGTTCCGATTTTATGCTGTTAAAAATCCCAACTGGGTTTAAATGTATCACCTCTTTTAAATTTATAATAAGGGAAGTCTGTTACACAGTTTTTGTTTACATTCATTTGCATTGTCACACTTGTTACGTGCGTGGGTGTACAAACTTATTTATGCAAAATCTAAAATATATGTTTTCTTTCATTTGTTACAAACATGTAAAACTTTAAATTTGAATTAAAACAATGATCATATTGAATAAGGTGGTTACCATATTTTGAAGTATCTACATTTCTGTTATATGCTGCCATAAGTTCTTTTATACGAGAAATAAAAGGTCTGCCAGTTTGTCCTATGCAGACATTTTCGTATGTGCCACACACTAACTTATATCCACGTGATATTTGTTTCATGTTTACTTTGGTTTTATTGTTTTTTATTATATTTTACAAATTTTATTATCTTTAAACCCTACATTGAAGTTCACATTTTTAAGTGTTCGGATATCTTATTGGGAAGTTGGCCTATGTATGGCATTATAACATATTTATATCTTTATTAGGTAAAGGGGAAGCGTTTTTATTAGCTTTTTTGTTATAGATATTCTTAATTAAATTGTGTGTAATTTTAGTTGCGTAATTATTATTAATAACTAATTGTTTAATAATATTCAGTTCCTATTATTTACCAAGGGTGAAAGAGGTATGTTTAAAAGTGTATGAATGTAACTATTAACGGCTGCTTTTTGTGAGTACATGGGTGAGATATGTATATATATATATATATATATATAATTATTATGGTTACCTAGTAAAGTTAGCATATTCACTGTCTGAAAAATTATGCCTAAACTTAAAGTTGTTTGATATTCACAATATAAAGTGATGTGCCTTGTAAACCGTCCACTGAACCGTTAAATATGCCAATTTACTGCAGACCTTTGGGACTAGTCCGATGGATGAAGTACATCAGTTTTATACTGTGCCTCCACGGAAACTTGCAATGGATTCTATTGCTGCTGTGTTGTCGTTGTGATGACTTAACTTCTATTTATGAGCCATGTTAGTATTCATCCAAACCCATTACCTTGCCATAAATAAAAAGAGTGAAGAATTATGCAAAATAAAATTATTCTATGCCTGGTATTTAGCAAATTTTAGATAACGTCGTTTGGAAACAATTGGTATCACTAAAGTAGAGCGGTGCAAGGGATGCTATTTTCGTTGAGAGATATGGTAAGTGCAAGTGAAAATGTCCTGAAGGGAATAAATACTAAGGATTTTGTGACTGTGTTGAACACGTACCCGATAAGGATCATGGAAAATTTAATAGACATAATAAATAGCGGCAGCAGAAACCAGCTCATTTACTGATCAGATTATGGTTATGTTTGTGATTGATATTTGTGGAATTGTGTTCGCAGCTGGTTCGTATAAGCTTCTAGACCTGTAAAATCACCGGGAAGTAATAAGTAACTAATACAATTTTAATACGGAAGTGAGGTATGGACAATCAATAAGTACTACAAGAATAGACTAATAGCTCTAGAAATGGATTATTTACGAAGAAGTGCCAGAAAGTCTAAATTAGAACGTGTCACAAATAAGGAAATTAGAAACAAAATGGAAGCAGAAGAAAGCATAATTGAAAGAATTGAGGAAAAGGAATTAAAGTGGTTAGGACATGTTTTAAGAATGGAAGATGAGCGATGGCCGAAGCAACTATATGAATGGCATCCGAACAGAAAGAAGAAAAGAGGAAGACCAAGGTTAACATGGAAGGAAAACATGAAGACAGTAATGCAAGCTAGAGGGCTAAGCATCGAAGATGCCCAAGACCGTAGGCTTTGGAGGTTTGGCACGGGAAGACGGCAGCAGCTGTAAAAACCCGAAGATAGATAGATAGATGCAATTTTAATACTGAGGCCTGCTAATTTGTAGGAGGTAATGCAGATTTCTTTTACGTTTATTAGACACAGGTCATACGTTAATTAGTCATGTTGGTGGGGAATTACCTTGGTAGGAGGTAATGCAGATTTCTTTCACGTTTATTAGACACAGGTCATACGTTAATTAGTCATGTTGGTGGGGAATTACCTTGGTAGGAGGTAATGCAGATTTCTTTCACGTTTATTAGACACAGGTCATACGTTAATTAGTCATGTTGGTGGTGAATTACCTTGGTAGGAGGTAATGCAGATTTCTTTCACGTTTATTAGACACAGGTCATACGTTAATTAGTCATGTTGGTAGGGAATTACCTTGGTAGGAGGTAATGCAGATTTCTTTCACGTTTATTAGACACAGGTCATACGTTAATTAGTCATGTTGGTAGGGAATTACCTTGGTAGGAGGTAACGCAGATTTCTTTTACGTTTATTAGACACAGGTCATACGTTAATTAGTCATGTTGGTAGGGAATTACATTGGTAGGAGGTAACGCAGATTTCTTTTACGTTTATTAGACACAGGTCATACGTTAATTAGTCATGTTGGTAGGGAATTACCTTGGTAGGAGGTAATGCAGATTTCTTTTACGTTTATTAGACACAGGTCATACGTTAATTAGTCATGTTGGTAGGGAATTACCTTGGTAGGAGGTAATGCAGATTTCTTTCACGTTTATTAGACACAGGTCATACGTTAATTAGTCATGTTGGTAGGGAATTACCTTGGTAGGAGGTAACGCAGATTTCTTTTACGTTTATTAGACACAGGTCATACGTTAATTAGTCATGTTGGTAGGGAATTACCTTGGTAGGAGGTAACGCAGATTTCTTTTACGTTTATTAGACACAGGTCATACGTTAATTAGTCATGTTGGTAGGGAATTACCTTGGTAGGAGGTAACGCAGATTTCTTTTACGTTTATTAGACACAGGTCATACGTTAATTAGTCATGTTGGTAGGGAATTACCTTGGTAGGAGGTAACGCAGATTTCTTTTACGTTTATTAGACACAGGTCATACGTTAATTAGTCATGTTGGTAGGGAATTACCTTGGTAGGAGGTAACGCAGATTTCTTTTACGTTTATTAGACACAGGTCATACGTTAATTAGTCATGTTGGTAGGGAATTACCTTGGTAGGAGGTAACGCAGATTTCTTTTACGTTTATTAGACACAGGTCATACGTTAATTAGTCATGTTGGTAGGGAATTACCTTGGTAGGAGGTAACGCAGATTTCTTTACGTTTATTAGACACAGGTCATACGTTAATTAGTCATGTTGGTAGGGAATTACCTTGGTAGGAGGTAACGCAGATTTCTTTTACGTTTATTAGACACAGGTCATACGTTAATTAGTCATGTTGGTAGGGAATTACCTTGGTAGGAGGTAACGCAGATTTCTTTTACGTTTATTAGACACAGGTCATACGTAATTAGTCATGTTGGTGGGAATTACCTTGGTAGGAGGTAACGCAGATTTCTTTCACGTTTATTAGACACAGGTCATACGTTAATTAGTCATGTTGGTAGGGAATTACCTTGGTAGGAGGTAACGCAGATTTCTTTTACGTTTATTAGACACAGGTCATACGTTAATTAGTCATGTTGGTAGGGAATTACCTTGGTAGGAGGTAATGCAGATTTCTTTTACGTTTATTAGACACAGGTCATACGTTAATTAGTCATGTTGGTGGGGAATTACCTTGGTAGGAGGTAACGCAGATTTCTTTCACGTTTATTAGACACAGGTCATACGTTAATTAGTCATGTTGGTAGGGAATTACCTTGGTAGGAGGTAACGCAGATTTCTTTTACGTTTATTAGACACAGGTCATACGTTAATTAGTCATGTTGGTGGGGAATTACCTTGGTAGGAGGTAACGCAGATTTCTTTCACGTTTATTAGACACAGGTCATACGTTAATTAGTCATGTTGGTAGGGAATTACCTTGGTAGGAGGTAACGCAGATTTCTTTTACGTTTATTAGACACAGGTCATACGTTAATTAGTCATGTTGGTAGGGAATTACCTTGGTAGGAGGTAACGCAGATTTCTTTTACGTTTATTAGACACAGGTCATACGTTAATTAGTCATGTTGGTGGGGAATTACCTTGGTAGGAGGTAACGCAGATTTCTTTCACGTTTATTAGACACAGGTCATACGTTAATTAGTCATGTGGTAGGGAATTACCTTGGTAGGAGGTAACGCAGATTTCTTTTACGTTTATTAGACACAGGTCATACGTTAATTAGTCATGTTGGTAGGGAATTACCTTGGTAGGAGGTAACGCAGATTTCTTTTACGTTTATTAGACACAGGTCATACGTTAATTAGTCATGTTGGTAGGGAATTACCTTGGTAGGAGGTAACGCAGATTTCTTTTACGTTTATTAGACACAGGTCATACGTTAATTAGTCATGTTGGTAGGGAATTACCTTGGTAGGAGGTAATGCAGATTTCTTCACGTTTATTAGACACAGGTCATACGTTAATTAGTCATGTTGGTAGGGAATTACCTTGGTAGGAGGTAACGCAGATTTCTTTTACGTTTATTAGACACAGGTCATACGTTAATTAGTCATGTTGGTAGGGAATTACCTTGGTAGGAGGTAACGCAGATTTCTTTTACGTTTATTAGACACAGGTCATACGTTAATTAGTCATGTTGGTAGGGAATTACCTTGGTAGGAGGTAACGCAGATTTCTTTTACGTTTATTAGACACAGGTCATACGTTAATTAGTCATGTTGGTAGGGAATTACCTTGGTAGGAGGTAACGCAGATTTCTTTTACGTTTATTAGACACAGGTCATACGTTAATTAGTCATGTTGGTAGGGAATTACCTTGGTAGGAGGTAACGCAGATTTCTTTCACGTTTATTAGACACAGGTCATACGTTAATTAGTCATGTTGGTAGGAAATTACCTTGGTAGGAGGTAACGCAGATTTCTTTCACGTTTATTAGACACAGGTCATACGTTAATTAGTCATGTTGGTAGGGAATTACCTTGGTAGGAGGTAACGCAGATTTCTTTTACGTTTATTAGACACAGGTCATACGTTAATTAGTCATGTTGGTAGGGAATTACCTTGGTAGGAGGTAACGCAGATTTCTTTTACGTTTATTAGACACAGGTCATACGTTAATTAGTCATGTTGGTAGGGAATTACCTTGGTAGGAGGTAACGCAGATTTCTTTTACGTTTATTAGACACAGGTCATACGTTAATTAGTCATGTTGGTAGGGAATTACCTTGGTAGGAGGTAACGCAGATTTCTTTCACGTTTATTAGACACAGGTCATACGTTAATTAGTCATGTTGGTAGGGAATTACCTTGGTAGGAGGTAACGCAGATTTCTTTCACGTTTATTAGACACAGGTCATACGTTAATTAGTCATGTTGGTAGGGAATTACCTTGGTAGGAGGTAACGCAGATTTCTTTCACGTTTATTAGACACAGGTCATACGTTAATTAGTCATGTTGGTAGGGAATTACCTTGGTAGGAGGTAACGCAGATTTCTTTCACGTTTATTAGACACAGGTCATACGTTAATTAGTCATGTTGGTGGGGAATTACCTTGGTAGGAGGTAACGCAGATTTCTTTCACGTTTATTAGACACAGGTCATACGTTAATTAGTCATGTTGGTAGGGAATTACCTTGGTAGGAGGTAACGCAGATTTCTTTCACGTTTATTAGACACAGGTCATACGTTAATTAGTCATGTTGGTGGGGGAATTACCTTGGTAGGAGGTAACGCAGATTTCTTTCACGTTTATTAGACACAGGTCATACGTTAATTAGTCATGTTGGTAGGGAATTACCTTGGTAGGAGGTAACGCAGATTTCTTTCACGTTTATTAGACACAGGTCATACGTTAATTAGTCATGTTGGTGGGGAATTACCTTGGTAGGAGGTAACGCAGATTTCTTTCACGTTTATTAGACACAGGTCATACGTTAATTAGTCATGTTGGTAGGGAATTACCTTGGTAGGAGGTAACGCAGATTTCTTTCACGTTTATTAGACACAGGTCATACGTTAATTAGTCATGTTGGTGGGGAATTACCTTGGTAGGAGGTAACGCAGATTTCTTTTACGTTTATTAGACACAGGTCATACGTTAATTAGTCATGTTGGTGGGGAATTACCTTGGTAGGAGGTTAACGCAGATTTCTTTCACGTTTATTAGACACAGGTCATACGTTAATTAGTCATGTTGGTGGGGAATTACCTTGGTAGGAGGTAACGCAGATTTCTTTCACGTTTATTAGACACAGGTCATACGTTAATTAGTCATGTTGGTGGGGAATTACCTTGGTAGGAGGTAACGCAGATTTCTTTCACGTTTATTAGACACAGGTCATACGTTAATTAGTCATGTTGGTAGGGAATTACCTTGGTAGGAGGTAACGCAGATTTCTTTCACGTTTATTAGACACAGGTCATACGTTAATTAGTCATGTTGGTGGGGAATTACCTTGGAGGTAATCGTACGACGATTGACATTGATAGCCTTTCAAAATGTCAGTTGCTTATCCTGAAGTGACATTAAACTCGTTATAAAACAAGTAAATGTTATCATAATTCAGACAAGACACCTTCATTTGCCAATATGCAAAAACATGACACAGTGCAATACACTTATTATATCCTATCATAATTATATTCTTCTCCTTCAAAATTGTATATCAAATTCTACTTTATATACTTAAGGTCAAGTTTACTTACTTATCATTATCTACCGGATATTAACAAAAACAGATATTATGAAAAAAATTATCTACGCAAGTGTTACTAATGTTTATTTTATTTATAGCACCTTTAAAGTTTTGGTTCATGTTATACCTATTATCTACTCTTTTAAAACTGAAAGTAGAAAATCATGACGCGAATCTCTGTGTAACTCTTTCACGGTGTAACCAACTGCGGCTGTTATAAGGTGATTCCTGTTTTTGTTTTGTTGGTTAAATTGTCTTCAAATAATTCTTTATTACTTCATAAATCTGCCTCATTTTGGTGTAATTTAAGTTCAATTTATTTTCTGATACCTTATTTTTCTCTATTGGCGTGAACTGGAAAGAGAGGAGGTTCATAAGTAGTCTTTATATGAAACAGCGAATAAACTTGAATATAAGGAGAAGAAATGTCAGAGGGAAGAGAATTTGGAAGGGGGTAAGCAAGGTTGTCCTCTATCACCTACATTTTTCAACATCTACCTGGAAAGACCTAACGAAGAAATGCTTCAGCAATATGGGAGGCGTAAACGTGGTAGGAAGAATAAAGTGCATAAGATTTGCTGATGATATGGCTTTGCTAGCAGAAGATGCAATGACACTGAGGGACATGCTGATGGAGCTAAATGATACGTGCGGGGAATGGAATGAAGATAAATATAAATAAGGCGATGGCCATGATTATATGAAAGAAAACAAGGAAGATAAACATGAGGATTAAAAATGAGGCCATTGAACAAGTGGATAGCGTGAAATACTTGTGTTGTACTATCAGTAGTAACATGAACTTCGGTCAAGAAGTAAAGCAGAGGATAGCAATGGGAAGAGAAGCTTTCAACAAGAAGATAAGAATTTTCTGCGGACATTTGGCAAAAGAATTAAGGATGAAGCTTGTGAAGTGCTTTATGTGGACTGTAGCATTATATGGTACAGAGACTTGGACCTTACGATGGTATGAGGAAAAGCGACTGGAAGCTTTTGAGATGTGGATATGGAGAAGAATGGACAGACAATGTAAGAAATGAAGATGTGCTAGACAGAGTGGATCAAATTAGAACAATGCTGGAACTCATAAAGAAGAGGAAAACAAATTGGATTGGCCACTGACAAAGAAGAAACTGACTGCTGAAGGATGCCCTAGAAGGAATGATCGACGGAAAGAAAGTTAGAGGCAGAAAAAGACATCACATGATAGACAATATTAAAATAATTGGTTTGTATGCAGATTCAAAAAGGAAAGCTGAGTTAAGAAAAGAGTAGAGAGTTCCGAGTTCCGAGTTCCGAGTTTGCAGTGAAAGACCTGCTCTTGAGCAGAACACTATGAATGAATACATTTAATCTCTGTTTAATGCTGGGAATCTCGATTTTCAAATATGATGTTATTTTAAAATATTCTGCAATGTTTTCAGTATTATTTACTAATATTTCTTGTGTTTGCTCATTTGATGATTCAAAATGTTGTTTAATTTCTTTGTTTGTTTTAATTACTCAGCTAATAAACTTTGTACGTGTTACATTCTTGTAGCATATTACTTATCATCTGGTGGATGTAGAACTCTCTGTTGTTGGATGACAGTTGGTTGGTTCTGTAATTCCAACTTCTGACACCAGATGCCTCGCTCTTCAGGGGGTTTTGATTCTCTGTCTTAATAAAGACAACTATTGTTCATGCAAAATTCTCTAACTCAATATGTTAACCTCACAACAATTCACTGATTCGTTCCGCACACATTGCTCTCAATGATGCTTCTTAATTTACAATAAATTCTACCTTGTCACTAACGTTTCTTGTAATACAGTTTCTTAACTTCCTGTTCACTGCACTGTCTCGCTGGTTCAACGCAACAAACTCTCCGACCCACTCAATAGTTCATATAAGTGGGGCTAGGAATGTTGTCGACATATGGCTGAGATGTTTCCAGGTTGGAAGTTTCACCAATCGAACAATCCGGGCATAGATCACGTCCTATTTGTGTGTTTCATCTCGCGGATCGACAGGTCCAGAATTATATTCCAACATTCAATAAGAGATCCCTACTCTCGCGACCGCCGACGAAATTCGAAATCTGGCACAACAGTGCGTCACAATACTTAAATGTTGAGAAATTGTCCAAGCTTAACTGATTCTGAAATTTGAATAAATCTTCATTGTTTTCCTGCCTCTGATTAGAGATCATCGTAAATAAAATGCAACACAACTCTGACGGGGTAACTTTCACAGATTGATCTAGGGTATGTAGAGTGTTTTGTTTAGACATTCTTCACTCTGTACTAGTTGGCGTATTACAGACATGTGTTGAACATTATGACCGTAATAAGATACATTTTAAAGTAGAACTGAAGAGCATTTTCAAAGCTTTACGTATTAAATCCATTAATTTGTAATGAGAAGTCAAATATCGTATATCCGACATTGTTAGTTATATTTGTTTAGTGTAGATATGTACATTCACACATCGATTTCATTTTGATTGTAAAAATGTGATGAAAATGAAGAGCAATTCCATATTCAATCATTAACTGTTATTTTTATTTTGATGGTATTCAATTTTCAAAAATATTGTTTTCAATTGTATTTTTAGAATAAACTTTTCTCACATCCATTTATAGTGGAAAATAATCTGTGTTGAATATAATGAGCCGTAATACATTATTTTTCTTTAAATGACCAATGTACGTGGGTTTCTCACAAAATATACTCTCGATAACATCTCTCAGAATGCTGTGAAAGTTTTCGGTAGATTTCTATTAGATCCTAATCTAATTTCAAATTATTTTTATCGAAGTGCTCAATCTAAAGTCCTCCATCTGTATATTTTTCAGTCCAATTACCTGATTGTTTGTACATAGTGGTTAGTAGCTGACACTGATGACGTGTGTGCGCTGTAATTCCAATATTTAACAGCAAGAATGGAGACAGGAGTTTTCCTAAAGTAGGATAGTTGTAATATGCCTTAAAGGTACAAACACTACATAACTCTCCGATATATTCTGTTCATCAGCGATATCATACACAATTCTAAAGTTTAAGCGAAATTATTTTGTTATCGTAAATGTACTAAGTCGCTCAGAATATAAATATGACATAATCAAAGATGAGTTCTACGAAGAATCACAAAAAGAATTTTGCAGTCTGTAACAACATTAGATTAAAATTCTCTTTGAAGATTCTAATGCAAATCTAGGACCGAAAAGTATATTCAGAACAAAGACATTCAAACTGCTAATGCAATCATCATCTGGTCCTGATGCAAATCGGAGGGGAAGGTTATCGCTTATGAGAGGAACTAACGCTGAAGATAATTTAGAAAATTGTCAGTTTACAGAGAAATGATGAACTGCTGAAAAAATAAAATATGAAATTTGCTAATACTTTTGGAATGTTCAAATTCAAATTTGGAAACTGAAGACGAAACTGATATAAATAGAGAATGGGAGACGATAACAGATCACATTAAATTGTCAGCATAAAGATTAGGTTATTTAATTTAACGGCAAAATAAAAACTGCTTTGACGATAAATGTGGTGACATTGTGAAGACAAGAAAGGGAGTAGAAATTGTTTACTTCGAGACAAATGGAGTTAATTTAGAACAAATTGGTAATATCAGACGGGAAAGTGATAGCATTGAAAAGGTAAAAACTACGACGATCTGGAAGTTAATGCAACAAATAACAAAATAACAAATTATAACAGGGATTTACGACAGAAAGAAATTCCTTACTAGAACGAATATAATTACAATTAGAAAAAAGTCCACCGCTGTCGTCTCGAGGTAGCTTGCTGCCTTGTCACGCAGCGGGCCCGAGTTTCATCCCCGGTCGGGAAAAAAAATAGGTGAGGTTTTTATCGGGATTTTTCCTCACCTGTAAGACAAATGTCAGGAAAACGTTAAGGCCCAAACGGTCCCCGAAATCATATGGCCATCGTAATCATCATCATTCATATTCTTCTTAGCTTAATCTCATGATTAAGGTTTTTTCCTGTCGCATCGCCGCTATCATCATGATCATCCATAATATCATCGGGGCAACGTAACCCCACTCAGAAGTAGGTAACAAAAGCATATATAATTACGGGAGGGTATTAAATAGATGAAAACATTACTGTAATAAGCTATGAGATGTCATGTAAAACAGGATATTCAAGAGGATAATTTACAGAGAGCGTACATTTCAGTCGCAGAGGATTTAAAACTTAAAGATAAGATATTTAAATATAAAATTGGTACCTGGTAAGTCAGACGTCCTCAATTAAATTATTAATTTTCATCAAGTAGTTTCAATATGGAGGCGTTTCAAAAACAATGTTTCATCTTCACATTTTAACTGGTTCAGGTGTTGTTGTATGAGTTGTACAACGGTTTTAGATCTACGGATGTGTTCGCATTGATTAGGTTTGTATCCTTCGCTTCTTTTAATATTTCTATATCTTCAAGAATATTGTCGTTTTTATAGTACTACGCTCTGTGTAGTACTGACATAGTATTAACGATTTTGTCGAACTGATGATCTGTTTGTAGTATGTAATTGGCAAAACTTGATTTTTTTCGTTATTAATAACATTTTTGAAATGTTCATAGTACCTTGTGGTGAAATTTCCTGTTGTTTTACATATGTAGAACTTGTCACAATTATTGCACTTTAGTTTGCAAACGCCTTTATTTTCGTATTTGTTACTTCTATTCTGTTGGATATGATGTTGGTGAGTTTATTATTTTTAAAGAAGATTTTAACGTTGTTATATTTTTCCTGATCGAATTTACTAATTTGATCGTTTCATTTCCTGTGTAAGTTAGTGGAATCCAATTATTTGTATTTTTATTACATATTTTCTAGTTTTTTATATTTGATAAATTGTTTCTTCTTTTATTGTTTTCTGACCAACTTGTTGAGTATTTCGTCTTTGTATCCATTATTTTTTTGCTAGGTATTTTATATAACTCACTTATTTTTTGTAATTAGTTCTGTTTAATAGTAGTCTTAACATTCTGTTTATTAGGCTGAAAAATGTACTCACTTTCTGTTGTGAAGGTTGTCTTGATTTGTGGTGCATAGCTATTGTGTTGCTTGTTGGTTTTCTGTATGTGCATATTTCTAGGCAATTGTAAGTACGAGTTTTGGGAATTTTAAATCTATGGAGTTATTTTCGGTTTCTTCTGTGAACTGACTTTTCTATGTGCATGTAATTTTCGTATATTCGTAACCGGTCATTGGCATATCGTACCAATAATTGGATTTTGAAAACTACAAGAAAAATCAAAATCCAATTATTGGTAAGTGGATCCGCAGGTTATTAATTTCTTTGGATGATCCTCAAATGAGTATCAGTAGACGATTGAGATAATGAGCCAGAACTGGTATTTAAAATTGGACAATTAGCATGTATAGTAGACATATATTGACAGTGCAGTTACAAGTTGCAAGATGAAATGTTATTTGCAACATTAGAATTGTTCATACTGTTTGAAATTAGTTTCAGTGATTGGTTACTTAACCTTATTAAGTTAGAGATTACTCATTGTCAAGAATGGTTCTGCTAGTTACTTACTTTCCATAGGCATCTTTAATTTTGATTAAAACAGTAGGCAAAGTAGTCGTAAGATTTGAAATGTTTCGGTATCTTAATTAAATTAAATTCTGTTTAAATTAGACTTACTCTATATATACAAAGTAACATAATGAAAACCATTGAATTTCTGACACATTTGTTTACAATAACAGGTTGACGTGATTTAGGACAATAAAAAGAAAACTCGTTAGCTTAAAGGAATTCATTTTCTTCTGATTATCAATGTTGTGAACTTATAGATACAAGAAAATCCATAGTTTCATTTTTCATAGTATAAACAAACATAACTTGACTAATTTTCTGGTTATTATCTTACCTAGGATTGGAAACAGAAGAAATTTTCTTGAATTCACAAATTTCTATTGAAGGAGCCTTACATTCAATGTAGCGTATTAGGGTATTGAGACTCGAGACTTTCTTAGCGATATTTTTATCCAAATCTTCATGAGCGTGGATTTGAAATGTGCGCAAGAAAATCTCTATGAATATAGGACCAAATGCATTATCTCCAAACTGCAAAGGATTTTTAGCAGCTCTGATATTTAAATTGAGTTCATTAATAAATTACCTACACCACTTGTCTGATCCAGACTTAACGTGATGAAGATTCATTATTCCATGTAAATGGTGTGAAAGAATCACTCCTGAGTGATTATATACTTCACAAAGGAAACCTCAATGTGTGGAAAATGTGGCACTAGAAACTGTTAAAAAAGTAAGTCATGGACCTCTCCTTCCAAGGATATTTTATGAAGTACATTTTGTTAAGTTGAATAAGTTCCTGAATGTTCAGGACAATACATGCAATAGAATCCTTGAAGTAAGCTCATTGATCTACATTACCATTAAATTAGGTAATGTGATAGTAGGTAACTATAAACTAAGGCTAGACCTTCCTGAGGTAAGATTTCATTATTTACTGATACTAACCGTGTACCTATATCGTTATATTCAATTATCTTCAGTAAATTAGATTTAGTTTAGTCATATTTTTTCAGTTTACAGACTGATCCATGTCTTCATAAAGAATTTCAAATTTACTTGTAGATATTTTTGAACTTCCTCATACTCGTAACTGTTTAGAATATCTTCGTATCAAATTTGACTTCGATGAGTTCAGTAACATCTGGGCCCTGCGATTTAAATACATATTCTACAATTCTCAATTCTTTGTTGACTCGCCGTAATTTTACACATTGGCTTTCGTTAAAAGCATTTGTCATTAAAAATGTGATACCGCATAAAAAATTGAACGTAAAATATGTAAAAATATAGGTAAAATAATGAAGGACGAGAAAGGATACATTTACAAGCTTTTCATTTTCTTCCTAGCTTGAACGTTACGTAGTTCCGCACGATGGCGTAATTTTGTAGAATCTGTAAGATGAGTAAAGATGTCCTCACAGCTAATTCAGATCCAAGATGAACCAAATGTTTCACTGGTGAACCAAATCATGTACCCATACTGTGGAGACCGGCTAATTCATGTTCAACCAAGTACTGATAATAATTAATACAGATTGGAATGTGGTAGCATAGGTTCAAACACTGGTGCCGCTGGAGCAATTTTGTTGGGGAACCGCGTCGGAAGAACATGTTTGTCCAGGAATGCGTTCGCACCTCTTTTAAAGGCCTAGAGCAAGTGTCTGACTATAATTATTAATATATACTAGTTTACGCTCATTGGTCGAAATCCAACCATAACCTCACTTATTATCGCATATTATATTATATTATACATTGTTTACTTTAAATTTGTATTAAACATTGTTAGTTTAAATTGCGTTTTATTTTATTTGATATTGTACTGTTCGTTTTATTACCGTATATATATATATATATTCATATGGACTCGGTTGAAAAAACAGAGGAGAAAAATGAACTTAACTGTTATGTGTCGAAGGTAGGAAAAAAGCTATTTCGAATTTGTTTTATTGATAACAATAATGCTCATCGAATAGGGAATACAAATAGGTTTAATTAACCATAATTATAATTGAATGAGAAATTGGTATACGTTACAATATGTATATTTATCTTGGAGTGTAACTGATGATGAGGTGATAGTATTCTAAATCAGCACCCAGCATCGTGAGGAATTTGTGTAGCTACAATAATTAGCGCCTCCACGTTGAGAAAACCAGCTATAACTGCTGGTAGACTCGATATGCTGACCACATGTCACCCCTACACTGGCAGGATAATCGTCTATCTCTGTGATTTACGCATGTATATCTATTACTTCCCTATAATTTAAATGTGAGCTTTGACAATGGATTTTAGTGCCTTGCAGTTAAAAATAACAGATAATTTTGGACATGTCCTTTGTGGATCACATGCTTCTCTAGAAGAAATTTAACTCTTGCACCATTGAGAGTTTCCATAAACACTGCCTTGCAGTTAAAAGAGCAGAACTATCTCCTTCAAATTTTTAAATTGATAACACTGAAGCTCGTCAATAGCTATTAACAGGTCCTATGATAAATAGAGGCGAAAATGATAAACTGTATAGTCATCAGTTTGTACAATTACTTATTATTCCATGTAATAATTTCTTCATAACACATTTTGTCGGGATTAGAAATAAGAATGCTTTGAAATAAATAATTAATGCAGGTTGATTTTTAAATATTTTATTACACACAGAACACTATTTAAATGCATTAGATACAATATTACTTGACGTTTTCCATTAAAAAGTTTCATGACATCCAGGCAACAAACATGTCTGAACCCATCGACACACGAAGATAGTCGGGCTGCAACATCACGCCGACGGACAGGAGGGAAATGTCTCCAGTCAAACAAGAAATGAAGAATATACAAATTCAAAAACAATAACCCAGAACATTGGCGCGAACCAATTATTCTATTACAATATAAACCGTGAAGAAACACAACTCAGAATAGTGACTGTTAACAATACAAAAATAATAAATTTGCTCCACAATGTGTTAGATGTTTGTTACCAACTTATGAAATGAACAAGATATAAGTATGAATGCACACGAGGCAGAAATTGAAGTAATTATGTAATGAAAGTGAATAAAGGACGATGAAAGAATCGTACAAGGATATCTAATATTCAAACTGCATACCCTTATAAAATCGTTACGATTTGGAAGACATAGAAGATAGACCTTTAATTATCGATCATTGATATCCATTTCCGA
The DNA here is from genome assembly GCA_030220185.1 of Diploptera punctata. Classification (NCBI taxonomy): domain Eukaryota; kingdom Metazoa; phylum Arthropoda; class Insecta; order Blattodea; family Blaberidae; genus Diploptera; species Diploptera punctata. Next base: position 587,334 of record JASPKZ010004213.1, on the reverse strand, counting down.
ACTCCGGTATCCTCATCAAAATGCACCAACTCCTGGCAATGAAAGTCACTGTATATTTAATTTGCCATTTAAAGAGGTGGTATTTATATAGCATTTACTTTCTCATTAGGAAAACAATGTGTAAAGTAATTATTTTATTCACTTTCATCTAATTTCAATTGTAATTAATTTCGTATGATAATATTATCTCTATTTGTGTTACGGGGCCATTAAAAGTATAGTAAAATAAAATATATAATTAATTATCTTTAATATAAAATGAATTACTTAAAAACGAAAATTACTACTTAGCATGCATTCAGTACCAATTATTTTTTTGCGTTATTCGTGTGTACTATTAGTTTCTACAATCCACAGCTGGGTCCTTAGAAAAGTTAGTGATATCCAAACCCACATCTGCAAGAGCGTGTTCTACTGTCTCCTTTTTAGGACATTGTTCTTCTGTCAGCACAAATATAAGTGCTGAAAAAAAGAAAATCAAAATGTATTCCAGCCAACACACCAACACAATTATTTACCATATATTTCTTCTTATTGTACACAAATTATGTTCTTTGACATCTTTTCATCTGAATCCATGGTATTAATCATCTGATTTGAATAATTTCTTGCAGAAAGGATCTCTGTCCTTTCATTATATATATATATATATATATACATATCTATTTTTTTCCACTCATTAATTGTGTCTAATATATTTAAGATATTGAACTCCTGAAGAATACACTATTTTGCTTTGTCGCAAAAAAAGTTTTAAGGAATTAACTCAAAGCTGTTCTCTCTCTAACACTCCTTTTCTCCCTTCAACGCTCCCTCTCTGTATCTTTCTCTCTCTCTCTCTCTCTCTCTCTCTCTCTCTCTCTCTCTATATATATATATATATATATATATATATATATGTGTGTGTGTGTGTGTGTGTGTGTGTGTGTGTGTGTGTGTGTGTGTCCAATAATTGTAGCAATTTCTTTGTTGAAATGAAGGCTTCTGCCTCAGCTGTAACATTGAATCCGTATTAACACGAATTGTGAAAGAACTCAATTTGCATTATGTATCGCTGCACTGAACTAAGCATATGAATATGTAGGGGATTACATAGCAATGTGATTTTGAGGCAACTGAATAAATCGAGCAGATAAAATGTACGGTTGAATTTGATTATGGTGAAATATATCCTATAATGGTATTCCAAAATTAAATCGTTTATCTTGAGTGAGGAAAATCAGGAAAAACATCCGTTTTTTTACCCGAGGAATATTAATGGGTGAATGGATGGATAAGTACATACCTAAGTGTTTTTATCCAACTATAATTGTGGATTTATGGATCGGTAGTTTGATATATTAGTAAAGAATTTTGAGAAAGATGAACGATGGAAGGTTTTATAGTTAGACATACTGTTGGATGTATGGAAGGATATATAGCTTCTTGTGTGGGCTAGTAATTGGATGGTGAAGAATACATGAATAGAGATTGGATAGATTGAGATGCAGTGACTGGAATGCAATTGTGTTGTATGTATTGATATTTGTGTACACTAACAACAATATTACTGTAAGTTAGAATACTCACGTGTTTCATCGTATGCCGCAGGGCAACTTTTAAATATTAAAATCGCTCGAGTCTCTTTTGATAACAAACGGTAAACTGCGTTGAACTTTGCTGAAATATACAAATTGATATTGTGCATAAATAAAATATATCAAGTGAAAACATGTATTTTAAATGTGACTCTGAAGCGAATATTCGGGCACTTAAAGGAAGAGAAGAGAGAGTGGAGATAGCTTATCAAGGTGAAGAGTAAGTAAATTTATATATTTATCCTTAGGGTAAATTTATCTAGTAAACATTGCACCAATGGTTGATAATGTAAATAATTATATCTTTATTGGCGAAACTTATATTACCGATTATATTTTAATTAGTTTCGCCACTGAATGTTTATTTCAATCTCTCTCTCTCTCTATCTCTGTCTCTATCTCTCTCTCTCTCTCTCTCTCTCTCTCTCTATATATATATATATATTATAAATATATTTTTGACATTTGGCAATGAATGCAAATATGAGATATATATATATATATATATATATATATATATACTTCGACCAACGGATCTGTGCTACTTAACGCTGGCATCGTTCATAGAAAAGTAGACGTCAATACTCACACCATTTCAGCGAAAAGAAGTAATTACGTCAAACGCCAGCGGCAGTAATTTATCGAGTAGGGATGTTGTCAAACTTCCCCCAGTGTCATGGTTCCTGAATATTGTAAAATGTAACGTAGGAGTCGAGTTGACAACACTGGAGTGCAAGTGCAAGAAAGAGATAGAGAAAAGAGAGAGGGAGAGAGATAAATAAAGAGAGAGAGAGAGAGAGAGAGAGAGAGAGAAATAGGAATACAGGGTCAAATGATTTGCCGAGGCAGGGAAGGAAGTAGACTTCAGTTCGCATATCTTACTGGGACGCAGATCCGTTGGACAGACAATAATACAACGTGTCCACAAATATATTATCATCATTTAAACAATTACTACGTCGCTTTGGATAATCGTATCTGAATGAAATTGGTGACAATCGAAAGAGAAACTCAAAACGTTTTGTGCATATTAACAGTTTCAACAATGGAGAATAATGGGCAACAATACAGAAAATAAACTGAATTTAATCATGTTTGTGGTCGATATGGTTTCATTGTTGGATAAGTATAGTAACCTCTTTTGATTGTCACGGATTTCATTATGATATGAATATCCAAAGCGACGTAGTAGCAGTTTAAAGTGTGCTACTATATTTGTGAACACGTAGTTAGTAACACTAGCTGAAGTGGAAAAATAATTACTTCCTTAACAGCAGATCCATGTTTGATAAGGTTCAAAATTCAAAATATAATTTGTAATATTCAAATTTAGAGCTATAATTCCCATGGGATATTTTCCTAATCGCATCACAGTATATTTAGTTTTATATAAATAATTACATGTTTCGTTTGAATATTTTAGACAAAATTTACAGCGTTCTTATTACACAGGTTCATAGAAAAAGTTTGCAGAAGTTTCAATCAATCATAACTCAGGAACTATTTGAGATGTTAAAACGAGTACTTTTTTGTTAAATTCACCAACTCAAAGTTTTTTTTCTTACCTTAGAATGTTTCTATGTTCGCTGCTCTGCAAACATTCAGCCGATAGTTGATATCGATCCAATAGCGCTGGATCATCGCAGACGTGTTTGTTGCAAGAGCACCGGTACCCTTTGCCTTAAATGCTGCAGATTTCTGATCGGTTCACTGTACACAATGTATCCCCATACAAAAGTCTAGGGGTGTCAAATCGGGTCTTTTAGAAGGCCATTGAATAGGACCGGAGATTTTTTTAGACGTGCTAGAACAGTACGATATCCCGCAGGTGGACCAAATAGAATAAGAAAATAACGTAACGTTATTCATTCAACAAGATGGCGTTCCCCTACACTTTGCTTTGCATGCAAGATTCACTGATCGGTGGATTGCTAGGTCTGGTCCTATTCAATGGCGTCCTAGAAGCCCTAACTTGGCACCTCTGGACTTTTTAATGGGGATACGTAAAAGAACTGTGTACAGCGAACCGTTCAGAGATCTGAAACATTTAAGGCAAATGATCACCGATGCTGTTGCAACAATCACGCCTGCGATGATCCAGCGCTGTTGGGCCGAAGTCGACTGTCGTCTGGATGTTTATACAGAAACCAATGGAGCGCACATACAAACATTCTAAGGCAGCAAAGAAAAAAAAACTTTTTGAGTTGGTAAATTTAACAAAAAATTCTCGTTTTAGTATCTCAAATATTTCCTGAACTATTATTGCTTGAAATTGCTGCAACCTTTCACGATGAACCTGTATAATTAATTACTACCTTGCAATTGTAACCAGTATTACGGATTTTAAATACTCTACATGCTCATTGTAAGTATATTTTTTTCTTGTAAGCGCATAGACCATTTATATAACTTATTTATGCAATGAATGAGCAGATAAAATGTAGAATTTATTGTATCTGGGTGACTGGAGTTCAAAGACTAAAAGCCTTAATTCCCCATGTCAATTATTTAATGGAATAACATATTTAAATGGATATATTTTTTCAAAGAGTGTAATAATACAGATAACGGTTCTTACGTCTGCTGCGTAAATATTAATTCTAGCGGACAACTTCGTACTTTGTCTCACGTTTAGGTCGCGTGCGACGAATGAGTTAACGTTCCACATATTTACACGTCTTAAGCTCACGTAAATGTACACACGTCACACACCCACGTAGATGTACGCACGTCTCACACTCTTGTCAACCGAGCATAAATATGATTAAGTAATGTGGTCTGATTAGTATTGAAAATAACACCGTATGTTCCTCAAGTGGATATAATCCCTGGGGTGACATTTCAACATAAACTCACAAAATACACTTCATTTCGTGAATACTTACGTATTTCAGGAGTAACCGCATCAATATCCTTATCACTATTTATCTTCCACGAGGAGTTAAATACTCTGGCCTCAGTTACACTGTAGGAAGAAAAATATTTAGAAATCACTGACGTTGTTTGGTTTTCATAAATCAAATAATCACGCACCAAATTGAATTGACGGATTTTCAATACCAATAATGCATGCGATAGACTACAAACAACTGTTGTGGCTTCGTAACGTAAACACACAAAATAAAATGACCACAATCAGCGTTATTCTGTTTGATGTAGATTATATCCATCCTGCGAAACTGAGTGTTCTGGCTTTTAAAGTTAAGTGGCTAATTAAATTAATGCCTTCTTCGTATTGTAATTGACCTAAGGATTTGAGGCGCTTAGAATAATAACGGCAGATCCCAACCAAAGTTAATTTTAAAATAAATTTCATTTTCTGTTCTTTTTCAAAACTAGGAATGTAGTTAATATTAGGACTTCATATTTTCTGGATATTTAAATTAAGGGGTTTTACGTCTACGTGCAAATTCGTGAACCATTGCGATTAATAGTTTTTCTGATTTTTATTAGAACAAGAAAATACACAAAAGATAAGGAATGTGTAAAATTGATTTTTTCTTCATATAACATTTTGGAATACATAATGCAGCTTTATTTCCAAATCTTCACATATTTCGTGATCATCACCACCACCATCATGAGGAAGACTGTTATAAAATTCACGATAGATGGGTGGTATATATTTCAATAATCTCATCACGTCATTGTATTTAGCTTCCTTTATCTTTCTCTGTTCAGTGAACTTCTGAAAGTTGTGAAAGTTTACCTCTTTTCCTATAATTACATTTTTGATACACTTCAGAGTTATAATAACATAAACCAAATTCAGAAATCTCAGGATTATCATGATCCACAATAATGCACGTAATGTAAAGGAACACCGTCAACACCTGTTTTTCTAATTACAAAGTTTGAAGTAATACTGCTCATTTGTTTAATTCGCTACCGTTCACTACAACGCCATGAACGTGTAGCGGACATGAAGCATTCATAATTGAGATATGTCATTTTTACACAGAGAACGTGTTCGATTTCACTATGGACAAATTTTAAAGGTCAAAAATGAGAACTTAGGTATACCCCAGTTTGTTTGATACTTCATCACAAGAAAGGTAGATGGGAACTGTGCATGATCATGTTTGTATTTCAAAATTAGATGTCGGTTGGGATCTGCTGTTATTATTCCCAGCACCTCAATAATTCTCGATATTTGTTTGGATATAGCTGACTCCACCTATGTATCATGGCGACTCAATGCTGAAGTTATGTTTTAGGATGAAATATTATTTAAATGTAATAGGGTTTTAACCGGATTGCGTCTGGTTTAACTAAGAATATTGGCCAAAGCGACTGAAGACATACTTGTTGTAATAGACTTGTTTTCGAAAATTATAATGCGCGTAACTTCAAATTAATTTAATTAAGGTTATTTATTTATTTATCAAAATTATGTAATTAAGTCTGTGACGTTTTTTGAAAGTTTTAATCAAACATTTTTTCGTCGTATTTATTGATCTCAACAACCTCACCTGTGGAGGTTGATTTGTGAATCAAACTACAGTCCACAAATATGAACACGCTGGGTACACGGGCCCCACCAGGGATATCCGGAACTGGATCAATTTAGAATATTACGCCGATTAGGTAATGAAGTGTTGCGAAAATTGAACCTTCAAAACGCCTCAAATTTCCCAACAAATTCTGTACTTCACTGAACATTACTTTTGTAATTAACGTTGTTATGTTTGAAGTAATGTGTGGAAAATATTTTAAAAAATTGTTGTGAACATTGTTAGTATCTTCATAAAGATTTTGAACAGGGTGTTCTCCAGTATCACGCCTCTGTCTCCCGTGTTTCCTTTACCCTTATACAGCATTTTCAGGGTAGCACTTCTTCATTGCTCTGGCACGGTTCCCGTCTCTAGGCATTTGTTAAACAGTTCTTTCCATATTGATATTAGCACATCAACTGAGGCCTTTAGGTGTTCATATGCTACTTGATCCGGTCCTGTGGCTTTTCTGGTTTTTGTTCTTTCAAGCATTTGTTTATTTCATCCTCCGTGATATCCATTTATAGATTATGCTACACTGGATAATGGAAAGGGTGACTTAATAGAACCTATAACAGAAGAGGAGGTAAGAAACCTGTTGAGAACAGCAAAAAATGGAAAATCGGCAGGTCCAGGAGGAATAACAATGGAACTAATTAAATATGGTGGATCAGGAATTATAAGAATTTTAACTAGACTTTTAACCAAGTGATAGAAGGAGATCCTATTCCGGATGAATGGAAGTTATCGTATATTAGTGCAATATACAAAAGTATAGGGAATAAAAGAGATACATCAATCTATAGAGGGATAAATATTATGGCAGCAGTTAGTAGAATCATAAGTACAATTATTAAAATTAGTTTGGAGGAACTAATACAGAATAGAATATCTGAAGAACAAACAGGTTTCCCAGCAGGTAAATCGTGCCTTGATAATATATTTGTGATCAGAGAGATAACAGAGAAGATGTTGGCTAAAGGAAAAGAAGTTCATATGGCATTTATAGACCTGGAAAAGGTATATAACTCTGTACCCATAAACGAACTTTGGGTGGCAATGGAGAAGTTTGGAATACCTAAATCTCTAATACATTTTATAAAAAGAATGTATGATTGTAAAGCAAGTATTAAGGTTGGAAATAGAATATCCTCAGAATTTGATGTAACAAAAGGATTAAGACAAGGATGCGGGATGTCACCAACGTTGTTCAAGATATATTTAGAGGATGTATTAATGAAATGGAATAAATCATGTAGGGGAATGGGAATCAACATTAATGGCCATTTACTGCAGAATTTATTATTCGCTGATGACAACATTATAATAGGACAAGATAAAGAATGTATAGAATATATGATTAGAAAGTTGGTAGATGCATTTGATTTTGGTGGACTGAAGATAAATTATATTTAAACAGAGTATGTGATAATCGGAGCAAATTCAGAAGACCTAGAAATAAATAATACGATAATTAAACGTGTTGAAGAATTTAAATATCTTGGATCTATAATAGATAAATCTGGTCTTGTGAAAAATATATTTTTAACAGAGTAAATTGTGCAAGGAAGGCGATTAGATCCCTGACTGGTCTTTTATGGAATATAAATTTGACCAGAAAAACAAAAAAAAGAGAGATTATACAGACAATAATAGAAAGTATACTTACATATGGATCAGAAAGCTGGACAAGAAATGAAAGGATGCAGAAAATAATCTTGGCGACAGAAATGGATGGATTATGGAGAAGTATGAGAATATCCAGGCTACAACATATTCGAAATACATATATTAGACAAGAAATGGATGCACAAGAAACTGTTATCGATAGGATAACAAAGAGTGCTCTTCAGTGGTATGGACATGTACAACGGATGTCGGAAGACCAGTGGCCTAAACAAGTGTTGGATTTGATGGTACCAGGCAGGAGGAGGAGGGGGAGAAGTACAAGAACATGGTATGAGGGAATATATGATTCCATGATGAAGAGGGGTATGGAAGATGGTCAAAGGGGAGATAGGCATCTCTGGAAATCAGGAATCAAAGGCAAACTGCTGTAAAGTGGAAAGAAAGCCTGTATTAAGTATTAAGTAAGTGATTTCCATTTCCAGACTCGGGGTTCTTGGGTTCGTAGTTTTGGCTTCGCAAGTTTCTGTTCTGTTTCCTTTATTAACTAATGAAAAACAGATGAAAACTCTGTTGATGTTGTCTAACCAACATTGTGATGCAGATCAGATTAACATAAATTTCAACTATTTGGAGTGTGATACATTATGATAAAAGCTGGAGGTAAGATACATTTTTTAATTGAAGTAATAATTATTTCGCGTCCACACACTTCATTTGCAGTGGACAAGTTTATATTGATTCCAATACAGTCTTAGGCTTTTACGTAAATGTGTAATTTATTACATCATCTATTTTAGAACTAATCGCTCTATTCTCACAACTGAAATTCAGGAAGTAAATGTACAAGAAATATAAAAAAGGAATAGGAAAATTGAGAAATACTAGTTGAAAAATATAATTAAAAATCTATCTTAACAAATTCTGAAGGAGTAATTTTAAATACCAAACGGATAATCTGATTAAATTCGAGTAATGTGTTTTATTACATGATGTGAAATTCCGATCGAATTGAATGAAGCGAGATTTCCTGATGTCCTGGTTTCAAATTATAAATGCGACCAAATTAACAGAAGTTGTCCTCTCTGTTATGCCAATATGACATTTTCATTTCCAACATCCATCTTATCATATTCATCATGTTGTATATACACAATGTTATACACCAAACTCACAAGCACACAGCCCTAAATGTGGCCTTAAATTTCATTTCATTTAATTTATATACCGAATTTTAATTTTTAGACATCTTTGTGTGCCTAAAGTTTTATTTTTATTCTCCACTCGTCCCTAACCATCCACTCCATGTCCTCTAGTTCTCTCGTTCACATTCCAGTTCTTAATTCTTGTATCCACGGGATTCGAGGTCTTCCATTCCATCTTCCACCAAGTGGACATCATTCAAATGTTTTCCTGAGTAATCTTTCTTCTTACATTCGTCATACGTGCCCATACCAATTTTATTGCTTATATCTCATATAATCTACTATTGAATAACTAATATTACATTTTTCTCGTTCAACAGTATTTTTTTTATAATTTCCAACATCTTGCTGCTCTCGTCAGCAGATCCATTTCCATCGACGTAAGTTTTTGTTATAAGTTTTTGTTGAATTTCCAAACTTCGGTTCCGTATGTGACAGTGCTTCTCACTGTTGAATTATATATTTGTAACTTATTTTTTCTAGTTATAGTAAATTAAATTTCATACGATCTAACACTTACTTTTTGAATGTGATGTTTCTAATGGAAAAGTAAGCTCCCTCCTCCAGTGTGAACTCGATTTGTATTTTACTAAGCTCGTCAAAAATATCAGGAGAAGAGTAAACCAAATAGCGACTTCCTTCAACCTGAAAACATACACATTTGGAATAAGTTTGTAGGTCTTTGCAGAATGCTGGTCACACTAATTAATCAACTTTGTTACTACCTGTGTTGCTTATGGAGTCCTTAGGTTCAATGTCGCATTCAAGAAGGCTTTGCACTCGTGCATATATCTGATATTCAGTTCCCTAACGCATTTCTAATAAAATTATTAGCTACTCATCTCCTGGTATTTCTGAATTTATATCTATTCCAAATAAAACTAAAGAAACCACATCTACTTTTGTAATGCTGCTAAGCATTGACCCATAATAACTTATGTATTTAATTCCACGAGTGATTTCCAATTTATCTACAAAATTTGGTAATAAAGAGTGGCATCTGTTAGGACTATTTAACGAATAAAATTAACCTGTTTACTTACAAATCATTACTTAAATACAGTTAATTTAAAATATGTGTATATTTAATGTAAACGGCGATGTTTGAAAACAAATTAGAAACGTTTGTTATGTTTCATTTGTTCATCACCTCAACCAAATCATATTATTTATTGCCAAATAAAATCGCAATATTTGTAAAAATGCACCCTAGTGGAGACACAATTAACACGTCAAACTGTTTGTAACCAACATTATAGGTTATTAATTAATTTCTAATGTCCTATGATATAAATATGTCAATTATATTTTTCTGAAACGTAAATTTCAGGGAAATAATACATTTAAGAAAGTATAAACAGTGTTTTTTATTATAGTTTAATCTATTGCTTCAATTTTGTTTTTTCATTATATCTCTCAAGCGCTATCTGGTTATATTCGTGCACTATATATACAATTTGGAAGTGACGTGCATTCTATGATTCTTACACCTCAATATATAAATAGCTATATTCAACGTATTTCTTAGAGTCTGTAACTGCAAAATAATGCTATGACATGTTCAGAATATTAAAAAGGGAGATTTGTCTTTAGTGTGATGAACGTAAGTGATGCATATCTGGAGAAACACCACTGTGATTGGTTGTAAAACAAAACTCATTGAAACGTGATTGGTCATTGACTCCCTTTTGGGACATGAGTTAAATAGTCTATATGATTTCAGGTGTATTGATATGACGTAAGTCTGTTTATACGAGTGAAATAATGTTTTGGAAATATATAGGCTGTTTATTAATTTCTTTGTGAAATATTATTTTCAAATGTGTGTGTGTATATATATATATATATATATATATATGTAATATCAATTAAGACCAATCTTCACTTTCATTAACGAAGCGATGAATTCTGTACCTTCGTCTATTAGCTATATTTAAAAAAGGAAATATAGAAATAATATCCATGAATCCATTCCATAGCAATCATTGTATAAAATGATCTATAACAATTAAATATGTACTGAAATTAATCATTTAATGGCGTCATTTTGTGTAGTAAAAGACAAAAAAAAATATATTTAACAATATTCTAAAATGTTCCTCTTCTTAAAACATTTTATTTACATATTACAACATGGATATTTTGAAACAAATTATAATAACCTCACTAATGGGAAAGGGTACGATATTGACCCTACAAAAAATAAATGAAAATAAATAACTTAGTTTTTAAAAAATCAAATTCACATTTGCACAGAGCGAAAAAATTCAGGAGAAAACTGTTCACATCAAAATAAGTTTATGAATTATGGTGAGACTCAGGATATTCGTGTCAAATTTACCTTTCTCTGACTTAAGTTTAATTGGATCAACAGTGTCAATTAAAAAAAATATAAAATGTCTCTTAATTCGGCGTAGATTTGACGTTTAGATAGTGTTTTTAAGAAAAATATTATTTAGAATGTAGGCCTATACGTTATTTAAGTCATTTATAATGATCTGAAAATCATACAAATGCAACTCATGATCATTATCCTCAACACGCAATAAAATGCAGAAGGTACGTTCCTGTCCGATCCCTCCATCGTCATGTTGATCATCCCACTCTCTGGATTATATGTTACACATTCTTGATCGATTTTTGAATGTGGTCGAACCGTTATTTTTTATTATTCTTAGAATCTGTCTGTTAAGCAGATTTTTTAAAATATAATTCCTATTAGATTTGCTATATATATTTTTTCTACAATGTATCCAGTTATGTGTCTGAGGAATCTCATTATTGCAGTTTTTATTTTTATTTTATTTTCAATTAATGCACAATTATCGGATGAATTTAAGAACAATATGGAACGCCCATAGCCTTGTAAAATATTGTGTTTCTTTGTTCATGAATTTAAAACAATTTATAATTATTGTACCACAGATACATAATATATGAATTTACTCAATTTATTATCGACATAACTTTATGTAGATCTTATGTTACTCCATACCCCATGTGATTGAATTGGTTAAGGTAATACATTACTCTGCTTGTTATACGTACTTTAGCAATTGTTTATTTTTTATTTCATTGACCTCATACTTACGAAGTATGATGTGAGTGAAAGAAAAAATAAACAATATTAGAAAACCTCACAGTGTTATTTCCTATTTACATAACTTAATACTTTAGCAAGTATGAATGCTATAACTTGTTTTATTGATAGATAGTTCTGGACTGTGTTATTTAGAGATATATAAATTATGCATAATAAATTATAATTGATAAAGCGTATCATTAATTACCAGTTGGTAGTCCGCAAATGATAGAGTATCGACTTTAGTGATATATATTTAAATAGAGTTCTAGAACATTCTTCCAGTGATTTCCTATGTTATTGGTAAATATAACAAAAAGTGATCCTGACAGTGGTTACCCTAGTCTCACACCACAGTTGATTCCCTTAATGTCGCATTTGGTATCAAATATATGTCTATTTCAATTTTGTTAATGGTATGTATGTTCCGAATATATTTTATTAACCCATTCACTTCAGGTTTAAATGATCAATGCATTTAAACCGGATTTAAGTTATCATAAATTATATTATGTGTTTTCAGATATTCAAAACAAACAAAATATAACGGAATTTGAGATCACAATAAGGGTGAAGGCAAAAACACAATCATCTACTATACATAAATATTAACAAAAAATTACCCTGCCAAGGGATGTATAAATTATTGCAAAATATATGACAGCAGAGTTAAGCGAGTGTACCTCTTCTTCTGAGATGAAGCCATTTAACTATAAGCGAATCTACCTTGTCTTTTGAGGCGAATGGGTTAAGTGCTGTGAGATTCCTTTCTTAAACATTATATTTGTTAGTTTCCTCTTATTTAATGTTTTAATGAGTTTGTGTAGCCGAAAATAAAAAACATATATTTCTTTTGGTAGAATAAATTGTAATTGTTTCTCAATCACATGGTTAATAGCATTTAATAATACACAATCTGTACATGACATGCATCCTCTAAAACCATATTGAACCTCAGATAATAACTGTATTTTAGGAAATGTCTTCTCATATTCTGACGCCTAAGGCTATGAATAGGAATTATCAGTCAGCCTAACTCACTAATGTGAACTGCACAAACCATTGGTGTTCAGTGTGTGAGAACATACAAAACAAGGTCGAGAGCGAATGGTAATTGTGAAGACAAGAAATGGGTTACTGTGGAAACAACAGTTAATACAATGAAATGCAAGGGTTAATAGAAGTAGGGGCCTGCAATTGTTTGTGATTGTAGAGAGAAAATACTTGAGGGGGAAAAAAGATAGGCCTATATTTTACTGAGATTAATGTAGTATTTATAAATGTTACTACTGGAGTAACAAAACCTCAGAGTAGGTATATCATCTCTTCCTTCATTCCGTTCATGTTGGTAACTATTTTATAGATTCGGAATCCCATCACCTAATGTTGAGTGATTCCGGGTTATGTGGCCGTGGTCCATAGTTGGTGTTGATACCAGACGTTTCGCCCTCAACTGCGGAGGGCATCTTCAGTGGCGAGTGCTTCTATGCGTGTTTCCTGGTCGGAAGATCTACTTAGAATGAACGCTGTGGACGTAGAGGACGTTGTATTAGTGGGGGGTGCAGGGTGAGTGGGCGTGGCTCTTGCTGATTGGCTAATAGTCGTCTCCTTGTTGTCACTGGTGTTAATGCATTTATTTTCTAGTGTATGAAACCAGGCCTTAGACAGTTTGATACCTTCTTCTTTTCTGTCTAAGGCCTGGTTTCATACACTAGAAAATAAATGCATTAACACCAGTGACAACAAGGAGACGACTATTAGCCAATCAGCAAGAGCCACGCCCACTCACCCTGCACCCCCCACTAATACAACGTCCTCTACGTCCACAGCGTTCATTCTAAGTAGATCTTCCGACCAGGAAACACGCATAGAAGCACTCGCCACTGAAGATGCCCTCCGCAGTTGAGGGCGAAACGTCTGGTATCAACACCAACTATGGACCACGGCCACATAAACCGGAATCACTCAACATTACGATTACCGGCCGTGAAAGCCTGCATTCAACTATCCCATCACCTGTTCCGACTTTTTTATTTCGCTACTTACAGTTCTAAGTGTGGTCATGTAATTAATTAATTGTATTTTATTACCATCTTTGGATTATAATCAACCTTATTACCAAGGTCACATTGACAGTTGACACTGGCGAGATGTACAATAGAACACATCAACACAACTGCTGTCCACTTCATAGTTGCAATTTAATTCTGAAATAAAATAAGCAAATAATATATTACGAAATTTGGTTTTTCAGTTAGAATTTCAGCGACCTAATGTAATATATATTAACACACAAAAATGCACGTTTCTCATTTTATTCCTATAATCTGCTGTTTTAACTCAGGTGGTATTTACTACCGAATACGAATTTGGTTCGCTACGGACTAAAATGGAAAGTGATTCCACTACAGACCTGAGGAAGACCTTGGAGTTGTGGAATGATAAGTTTTTCTATCGCTTGCAGGACAGCCTGCTTCATAGCTATGTGCGACCTTAGCTTTAAATCCTGGTCTGATAAATATTTTCAGAGACTCCATCAAAGGTTTAAGAGGAGATTAAAAGCCCTGACCCAACGATGTTAAAATGTAAAACTTCAGATCCATTTTCTCATAAACTATTTGAGCTGTAGATGTGAATATTGTACACTGTTCAGATACATGTTTAGTAGGTTTACTGAAGCACTTTTCAGTTACATTTTTCTTACATTTTGAATTTTTTGTAACTTCAATTTTTTTAATTGTTGCAAGTTTTCATTAAAAAACAATAGTTGTAAGAGCACCAAAGTAGTTCCATATCAACATAGTAAGTACAAAACACGCTACAAATGTTTCATACATTTACCTCTTGTAGTTTGTGAGAAAACGGGTCTTTTATATGAACGTTTTAGTTTGTCGAAAAAACAATTTAAGTAAAACGTTCATAGCGAGTGAGCATAAATCAATAATGTTTGTATCAATTTGTGCTCAATATTTCAAACTAATTAAAAGTACAAAAAACAGACTTGAGAATTGTTTACTAAAATCAGCTTTTAATCTCCCCTTAATTCAATTAAAAAGTCCATGTGGCTAATGGGAACCGAACCTGCAACATTCCAGACTGTTTACTATCATCGTGGAAAGCAATACAACGATAAATGTGTAATTTGTAAAATTTAATTGTAAATTTATAAATTGTGTTCTGGGTCTACAATTTAGAATCCTAAATTGTGTACCGTATATCTGATTCAAATTACGGACCTCCCAGATTTAATTATTGATAGGGTTCGTTCTTTGTATTTGGACATTAAGCATGGAGGCCCGTTCACGTTTCGTCTGCAATAGGCCATGTTCAGGAGCCAGTATTCTTCTCGTTGAAATCATCCGTCATAAAACATACGTTCACTAAACAAAGAATGGAACATAAACTCATTTAACTCTATTCTCTGTATACGAAAAGAGTACATTTCATGTACATAATGTGTCTAAAAAAAGTGGTTCATACATTTGAAATTGACCTAATTAATTACATGAAATCGGAAAGTTAAAAAGTAGACTGTGTGGCTTTGTAATACACACATATGTTTATAATACGTAAATAGGAGTTTTACAATTGGAACTAAGTATCAGCAGAATTTTGTAATAATTCTTTAAATGTGTGGATCTTAAGGCTCTTCATGCTTTTTAAAATAATTCCACTGCTGTGGTCTCGAGATAGCGTGCTGAATTGTCACACAACGGGCTCGGGTTCGATTCCCGGTTGGGACATGCTCCTGGGTGATATTTGTTCGGGGTATTACCTTACGTGTAAGACAAATGTCCGGAAGCTTAGAGCCCAAAGGTCCCCTAACATCATCCGGCCATCATCATCAAACTTATTATCCTTCACCGGTGTGGAAAGCAACGGGAAGCTACCACACCTATAATTCCCTAGTAAATGTGCAACGCATAGCATGAAAATGCTACGAATGTAGTGAAAGACCTGGCCTCGGGCAGAATTACTACGGATGGATGGATATAATCATAATTATGTGTACATTCGTCAAGAGATAAAAATAATGGTGCCGTCTTCTCCGAATTACTGGTCGTGTATAATTCAAAGTATTTAATAGTTATTCCAGGATATTCTAAGTATAAAATTAATTTTCCAAAATATCTGCTAACAAAAATATAACTTTATTGTTGTGTTTATGGTAACATTAAGGACAGAGAAGCAGTTGACCCATTCGGTAACCTTTTGAGACAATTTTACTGTATAATGTTTTGACAGTGTTTCCCCTCACCTTAACAGAAATTTATCGAGTTTGTTCAGTATCGATATTTCCCGAAAACGAATTGGACATCGTAATCCTCTGTATCACACTTACCACGTTACAAATTAAATATAAGATTACGAGACTGTTTTTAAGCCTGAAGAAGCTACGAGGCTACATGACTTTGATGTCAAAGTGCACATGAGTTGCAAGAAATTATGATGCTAACTTTTATCCAGAATAATAGTTGCTACTACTTCAAAATATCCTACATTAATTGAAAACTGAAAACTGATTCATTCTGAAGTGATAAATGAAGTGAAATGCAAATTAAATATATACAGAATACATATTATAAAGTAAAGTAAAATTATTCATAAATATTCACTTCGCTTTTATAACTTTCCAGAATGTCCTACAACTTCTGTTTGTTTTCGGATTCTAAGTCACGCGTCTAGGAATTCCACATTTTGGTGGAGTTTATATTCAGTATCTACATATATTTTTATATAATTCAATTGCTGTGAGGAAATTAATATTTTATGAATATTACTGTACATTTTAATGAAATGTTCTATTTCTCGGATATTTGAAATGTCATAAAATACTGGAGTGAGATTCAGATTAAATTAATTTTCTCTTTTAATTCTGCACGAATTTAAATATTCATGTAGAAAGCCGATACTTCTTCCATGACACATGACTGGAGATGTGTTCCGTGTCAATGTGTTTATGATACCAACATCAGACATAAGCTGTGCATTAATACATAAACAAAACTTATAATACTTACTGCTGTTTAAAGAGTTTGGATTCGATTTCTTGTGTTGTGTTAAAAGTACGTGCTTCGTATTTTATAGTCACCTACGTTACCAAGGAGATAACAATTTTGAAAGAAATGACATTTTTACATATCAGTTATCTGTCATGTGGTATCACGTGCATAACATTATGCTTGTCAAGAAAAAATATCAAACATATAATTAAATAATAATCTCCCCACATAATTTTTTAAAAGTTTCCACGCAATCAAACACAGATATAACAATTCCTTGTTCAGTAGATGAGTCATATTTTTCAGCCAAACATAACCTGAAGTTGTAACCCCAGAACTAAAACTTAATAACGTAACTCATTAAAATTAAGTACGCATAAAATGTCACTTTAACAACCGTATAAATAAAGTGAGAACGCTTTATAATATTAATATAATTAGTAATATTTAATACCGTATTTGTGCTGAATGGATTGGTAGAAAGAAATATCATACACAGTTTTGCTCTTGGATGTGATATGAAGAATTTTTACCGAGAGGAATTAGAATTTTGTTGTAAAACACGTTTACCAGGTTTTCTTAATATCGATTATGTGAATCTATTATTAATATGGTAATGAGAAATACAAAAGTCATTCATTATAAAAGAAAATCTAAAGATGAAATACCTGTTGTTATTTTATAAGTTTTACGGTTGGATTTTAGATTAGCATTGCTTTCGGTTAGATATTACGTTCGCTTAATTTAAAGAATAGTTCGCAGGAATGAGTAGTTCTATACACTTATATCATTAACAGATTACTCACTATAGTAATGACAAGACATTATGTAACATCGGAATGTAGCTGAGAATTGACATCGTGCTCGCTGAATCCTGTACACGTATGAAAGGAAACGTTTGATGCAAGTTTGTGTGTCTTGGTCTATGCCGTAATATCACTAATACATTGTTCACTATAGCTACGAGAAGATATTGAATAACATCAGTATGTAGCTGAGAACTGACATCGTGTTCACTGAATCTTGTACACGTAAGAGAGTAAACATTTGATGTAAGTTTGTGTTTCATGGTAGTTTATTTCATCTTGCCATAAGTTTGGATATGAAGTACTTCGTACATATTATATTTGTTGTGATTATTCAATATTTTCTGTGATTTTAATTAAATATTTCACCGATATTCGATACAGGCCTTCTGTATATTTTAAAATTGGTCATTATTATATTTTTATTTATTCCCAATTCCGTCGATTTTTGATGACTTCATTTTTGATATCAAGTACCATAACTTTATAATTATTCTAAATAATGTTCCATTTACTTCTTAATCCTTTATTGATTCATTTTGTTATTTTAATCGCCTTGACAAATGAGTGTACACCGGATGTCAGTTTACTAGAGTTTGGATGTTACATTCATTTTTTCTTGTTTCTCTTATTCTCAAAACGTTTGTAGCCCATATATGAAAGGTAAAAGTAGAACGTTTTTAACAGATTAATCTTTTTGATCACAGTCAGTAAGATCTCATACTGATAAGTTTACAGTTCAAAATAAAGTTAGGAGAAATGAATATCATGTAATATCTAATTTCTTTTAATATTTTTACAAGCTTCAGAACGTAATGAAGCAATTTCGTAATTGTCATCAATACAAAAATTAATTTAATTCGTTATATAGGCATGATTAAGTATTTTGTATCCGGTCACACAAGTCAGAAACAATTTAAAACATAAGATTTATGGATTTCAAAATAGATTGATTGTGAGCATAGATCTACTTTAAAATACAGTTAGTAAGAATTTTGTTCATTCAGCTTAAATAATTGTTAATTTTAGGCATATTTAAGTTTTAAAATGAATACAAAACCGCGTAAGAGTATTAGCTGTGCTACGGAAATATATGGTAATTAATATTGTATTGTAGCACGTTTAAATTAATTTGGAAACCCAATCATTACTTTAACATGGCAACATGGATGGAACTGAAATGCAACAGTCTTGTTCATTCACTCAAAAAGTGCTGTCTCTATCTTTTGTGTGTTTGTAAACTAATGTTGCGCTACCTACTCAAGTGAACGAGTAGAGAGGGTTCTTTCATTATAATGACGTACTTTCTTCACTTGTGTACACAATGGAGAAGAGTATGTAGTTAAGTTCGGACTTAAAGAGAACTATTGGCAAATCACATGCAACTATACAGTACATAGTTAAGGTGTTCAAGTATGAACCTACCATAGAAAAATTTCAGCGAAAACGTGGAGAAAAATAATAAACGGAAGAGAAGAACGTTTTATACTCAGATATGTTAAATCTCATCCTCGGATTAATTTCCCGGAACATAGGCCCATGATGGCAGAAGAGGCCGGAAAGCAAATGAACAATCATACGTTCGTCCTGTGCTGTGGTCACATAATTATCATGGCCGCAGACCGCGAAAAAGGTCATATATAAGAGAAAAAAATTGTATTGCAAGATTACTCTTTGCAAAAGAGCATATAAGCAAATCACAAGATTTTGGGATCGTGTAATTTGGTCCGAAGAAAGCAAGACAAATCTCTTCGGATCAGATGATATGATGAGGGTTTGAAGGAAATCCAACACTGATTATGATAAGGTGAATACCCTTCCGACTGTGAAACACGGAGGAGGTTCAACTGTATGTCTTCCAGAAGGGTTGAAACCTGCACTTCATTAATTGGTACTGCAACAGGATATTGAAGGGAAATGTAAAACAAAGCGCTATAAAAATGGGACAGGGTCAGAATTACGTATTCCATCAAGACAATGACAGTAAATATGACAGAATTACTATGGATGGATGGATAATCAAATTATAAAATTTAATCTAATTATAAAATGTAAATTGAACGATATATTGTTGCCGCTACACTTAGAAGCCATAATTAACACGTATAAAACTCACAACATAAATTAATTCTTCAAACCTCTCACTAATACTGACACTACAACATTAGCGAACAACTGCAAACTGCTAACGTGAAATGAACTGTAACGATAATAAAATATTTGGTACACACTCTCCTTTGAAAGTACTAACCACGTGGTCAAAAATGCACGGAGACTTTAAAGCGATGCGCGCTAGTTAGGATCATAAATAAAAATGTGGGCTAAGTGTTTCTTAAAACGGATTTTCTCCATGATCTTAGTAAGAGGACGGGTAGGATGAACTGCCGCAAACGTGTGTTAGAAACAGAAAAAGTAATTTTCTTCCAAGTTTATCGTATACCAAGTAGAATTACTTATTCCATAAATTAGGCTATATTAGACTATAATCTTTACACAATACATAATGTCACTATTTTATACGTCCACATAAAGAAAATAAAGCACTATATATTTTTTTTTCGTTATCTGGTTTGTCACATCACTGTAATATCATAAAAATATAAAAAGTACTTCATACAACTAATTAATTTATATTTAATTATTTACTTGAACACAAATTGTACTTTTATTGAAACCTTCTTCTTTGTACACTTAATAAATACAATAAAATTAATAAAGCAGGTAAATAGCATTTTGAAATATATAAAACATTAATATTTGGGTGAATAATCATTGGGCTTAATAACTGCTTTATATCGTCTCTGCATTGATCTGAAAATATTATTCCATGTTAAGTGATCAATTTTGTTGCTTTCTTCATCAATTATTTGTTTCACTTCTTGTTTTGAGTGACCATTTCTAGAATGAACACTTTTTTCAAAGTAGCCCACAAATGTTGAATTGGATTTAGGTCCGGCGATTGAGCAGGTAGTTGTCAGCTGTTTTAGAATATTCTAGATGCACCATAATTTACATGTACGAGCTGTGTGTTTTGTGTCATTGTTCTGCTGAAATATATAACCGGACTTAAACCCTACACTTTGTACAACTTGTTTAAACATTCTGTTCCAGAATATTTAAGTACCCCCACTTGTTCGGGATGTACTAGGAAGTGTGTTGATGTGCTCAATAGACGCGATCACCATCATCACTCTTATCATTATCATCATCCTTCACGGGTGTGGAAAACAAGGGGAAGCTACCACACCTACAATTCCCTAGTAAAGCTGCAAGCATAGCATGGAAGTGTTATGATTGCACTAAAGGACCTGGCTTCGTGCAGAATTACTATGGATGAATGATGAATAATTAGTATTTATTTTTAAGATTTTTAAGATTTAAGATTTATTTAGCCTGGTGGAGTTAAGGCCATGTGGCCTTCTCTTCCACTCACCAGGACAAACATATATTACATAAGAATATAACAATCTTAATTAACTCTAATATTAAACACTAAGTAAAAATTTGATCAAAAGATAATATCTAATATACATATTACGATCTATAATACAACCAGTTAATATTAGTTAAAATTAAGACTAAAACTAATAATAAAATGTATACAAGCAAGACATATTAAATTGTCCCTGTCTAGTGTATATAAAAAACAGGAAAATAATGAGATATAGAAAACTAATTTTACGATTATACAATATTTAAAACAAAACAAATAAAAATATTTGTTATTCTTAATATTATTTACATAAATAATTAAATATATTAATATTGCTAAAAGAATACTATCAGTGAGGTGTATAAGTTAGTTTGTTATTAAATAATTCTTTAGTCTGTTTTTGAAGGATGTTATAGTTTGACAGTCTCTGACATAGGGTGGAAGGGAATTCCATGTTTTGGTAAGTGACACCGTAAAAGATAATGAATAATATACAGTGTGATGAGCCGGGATATAAAGGACAATGTGCTGATGGGATCGAGTGTCAAGATTATGTGTGTCGGATAGTCTGATGAAGCGGCGTGATAAATAATTAGGCGATGATGTGTGAAGTATTTTATAGAGAAGGGATAGGGAATGGACAGTTCTACGATCTCTTAGACGAAACCACGATAATTGTTCCAGGGACGGTGTAACATGGTCAAATTTGCGAATACCACAAATAAAACGTGCGCAAGAATTATGAACACGTTGAAGTCTTTGAGTGGAAATAATATTTAAGTCTGTAAAAAGAGTGTCACAATAATCAAAATGGGGCATTGCAAGTGTTTCTACTAACATTTTCCTAAGGGCGAATGGCAAACAATTTCGTACACGATTTAATGAATGTATTATTGAGAAGACTGTTTTGCATGTATGGTTTATTTGTGTATTCCAATTTAAGTTTTTGTCAATAAATACTCCTAGAATTTTTACTGTCTCACTATAAGGGATTTGAACTCCGTTTATGTAGTCAAAAAGTAATTTTCTGCTTACATTGCTTATAATAGCAGTGTGATACTTCGTTTTGTTTTAAATACGTGTTACATTTAAATGATATGGGTAAATATGTGTAGATTAACTTATAAAACAGCTACGAAATGAATAGCATTTTAAAGCGGGAGTTTAGTTAAATATCGTAAAGTTGCAATTATATAGCTTTATAATCTATGGTCTCGAGGTAGCGTGCTGCCTTGTCACACAGCGGGCCGGCTTCGATCACCGTTCGGGGCAATTTTTCTGGTTGAGGTTTTATCGGGGGTTTTCTACATCTGTAACACAAATGTCAGGAAAACTATAAGTCCCAAACGGTCCCCCAAATCATATGGCCATCATCATCACTCTTATAATTATCATCATCATCCTTCACCGGTGTGGAAAACAAGGAGAAGCTACCAAACCTACAATTCCCTAGTAAAGCTGCAAGCATAGCAGTGAAAGACCGGACTTCGGGCAAGATTAGCATGCATGGATAATCTATGGAAACGCGAACCCAGGGTCAATAAAATATAAATTGGAAACAACAGCAAACGAGGTTTCTACCATCAAAGTTAGTATTTAAAGTACTGAAGCGCAAAATAATTCAAATTCCTGAGAGAACTGAAAAGTAGATATTACATCAAATTTCATGCTATATTGTACAAAAAGGAATAACAAACTCTAGATTTTCGAAGCCAAACCACAAATAAAAACTTACTAAAATATATCAACCTGAATTTGTATAGAGACACGTGTCAACACAGAAAACGAGAATATGAAAATTAATACCCGCAAAGGCCGTAGAAGAACTAATTTTAATAACTTTTAGTTAGTGATGTTGATAAATTGTTGGAATTTCTGTCCAATGTTTGTGAAGTTTGCAGGGAGAGACAGTAGTGCGCATTTATTGAGAAATCAAACACTAATTAATTATCAAATTTTCATGTTTTATGAAAACAACTTTACGTGATATGACGTCAAAACCGACTTGTTAAATAATAATAATAATAACAAAAATAATAATAAAGATAATAATAATAATACTATTATTATTATTATTATTAAAATATTACTAATAGTAATAACAATAATCTGATATCTGGTGACAGACTGGAATTTCCTACATAGAAGGGAGAAGAATGACATAAATAAAAAACTAGTTGTACATTCTAACTTTGCAGGTGTCTCTAGACTATTTCCGGTATCACACATGTGGAGGATCCATAATCAGCGAAGAATGGGTTGTATCAGCAGCTCACTGTAAGTTACAGATTTATAAAAAATAAACCTTATAGTTAAAGCAGGATTATATATTGCTTATATAGTAGAATTACAATTAATACATAACTTTGTATTTTAATATTTTTATACTTATATTTAACTTTAAATTGAAAATTAAATATATAATTGTTAGTTATCGCCAAATAAAATATAAGATATTTTAGTGATGACAAACATATTTTACTGGACGAAGATGTTCTTAATAATCCTTTTAAAACTTAACTCATTGCTGAGGAACCTTTAAATATTTCTACTGTATTAAGCTTTAAAAATAAAATTTGAATAATTTTATAATCTGATAAATAAAAGTAAACTAAATTGTGATTGGTATTAAAAGCACTAACCTTCCTTATGTGACCAATCGGATTTGACATTATGTTATATATAGTTATTAAGCAATGTTAATACAATATTGCCAACAAACAGTATTCACTTGTATTTAATGTATTCAAAAATGTATTTCATTAATTAAAAAAATAGTTATCTATATCACTGTGTCTTTAAGTCATTCCTCTATATTAGGATTATAATGTTTTGGACTTTTGTGAAATAAAATATTTCCTGTGCAATGGATGGATGAACGTTTACTTAAAAACATTGAAAAAGGCCTTCATTTCACTGAAATTTAAGGAAAGGACACCCCCAAATATATTGATATATCAAAATTTAATATTGATTTGGGGATGATATTTTCTTCAATCTCAGTGAAATGAAGGCCTTTTTCAATGATTTTAAGTAAACGTTCACCCATTAATTGTACAGGAAATATTTTATTTCAACAAAAAGTCCAAAAATTTTAGCCTAACCCTCTACAGTTATAGGCTAACTTTTCGGACTTTCGTGAAATAAAATATTCCTGTGTTATGAATGGGTATAAAATATTTCTTGTGCAATGAATAGGTGATCTTTTAACACAAGTTAATGAAAATAACATTACTTGATTAAATTTTGAAAATTTCCCTTACAAAGCAGACTGCCTAGAAGAGAAAATATAGAAGAACACTATTATACGAAATAATTTACAGATTTAGATAAACTCAAAAGAATAAAAAATAATTGATGGTATTGCAGTTGCAAAAAATAAAATTATGAATTGATTTAATGTTTATTTAATGAAAATGCATTGTGTTTAATGATTAAATATAAATGATAAAGTTTTAAACACTCACGCACGTAACAAGTGTGACAATGCAACTGAATGTAAACAAAAACTGTGTAATAAACCATACCTTATTATAAATTTAAATGAGGTCATGCATTTAAACCCAGTTGGGAATTTAACAGCCTATTGTTCTTCTTCTATATTTGTTTATTTATTTATTTATACAAAATCTACAAGATCTTGTTTTTTTCCTTTTTTACAAACATTTAAAACTTTAAAAATTGAACTAAAACAATGATCGTATTAAAGAAGGTGGTTGGCATATTTGAATTATCTACATTTCTGTTATATGCTCTCATATGTTCTTTTATACGAGAAATAAAAGGTCTGCCAGTTTGCGCTATGCAGACATTGTCGCATGTGCCACACTCTAACTTATATACACCTGATAATTGTTTCATCCTTACTTTGATTTTATTGTTTTTTTATTTTATTTTACAAAGTTTTATTATCTTCAAACGCTACATAGATGTTAACATTTTTAAGTGTTTGGATATCTTATTCGAAAGTTTTCCTATGCATGACATTATAACATATTTATGTGTTTCTTAGGTAAAGGAAAAACTTTTTTATTAGCTTTTTTGTTATGAATATTGTTAATTAAATTGCCTGTAATTTTAGTGTCGTAATTATTATTGATATTCAGTCCCTAGTTATATTCCAAGGGTGAAAGAGGGATGTTTAAAAGTCTATGAATGTAACTATGAACGGCTGAGTATATGGGTGACATATATATGTATATATATATATATATATATATATATGCACGTTTTCTTGGGTTATCCGCGTCTTGGATTCAATTTCGGACTCTGGTCTATGATTGCGACGTTTCGGCATGATCCCACATGCTATTATCAAGGAATGATAAGTTCGAGTCACAGGTTTAGGTCTTACATAATTAAATACCTAGAGTTTTTGCTTGTGGCCCGTTTCCGTAGACGTACACCCATCCAAGGTTTAAACAAACCATCCAATGTTTAAACAAACCATCCAAGGTTTAAACAAACCATCCAAGGTTTAAACAAACCATCCAAGGTTTAAACAAACCATCCAAGGTTTAAACAAACCATCCAATGTTTAAACAAACCATCCAAGGTTTAAACAAACCATCCAAGGTTTAAACAAACCATTCAAGGTTTAAACAAACCATCCAAGGTTTAAACAAACCATCCAAGGTTTAAACAAACCATCCAAGGTTTAAACAAACCATCCAAGGTTTAAACAAACCATCCAAGGTTTAAACAAACCATCCAAGGTTTAAACAAACCATCCAAGGTTTAAACAAACCATCCAAGGTTTAAACAAACCATCCAAGGTTTAAACAAACCATCCAAGGTTTAAACAAACCATCCAAGGTTTAAACAAACCATCAATGTTTAAACAAACCATCCAAGGTTTAAACAAACCATCCAAGGTTTAAACAAACCATCCAAGGTTTAAACAAACCATCCAATGTTTAAACAAACCATCCAAGGTTTAAACAAACCATCCAAGGTTTAAACAAACCATCCAATGTTTAAACAAACCATCCAAGGTTTAAACAAACCATCCAAGGTTTAAACAAACCATCCAAGGTTTAAACAAACCATCCAAGGTTTAAACAAACCATCCAAGGTTTAAACAAACCATCCAAGGTTTAAACAAACCATCCAAGGTTTAAACAAACCATCCAAGGTTTAAACAAACCATCCAATGTTTAAACAAACCATCCAAGGTTTAAACAAACCATCCAAGGTTTAAACAAACCATCCGAGGTTTAAACAAACCATCCGAGGTTTAAACAAACCATCCGAGGTTTAAACAAACCATCCGAGGTTTAAACAAACCATCCGAGGTTTAAACAAACTATCCGAGGTTTAAACAAACCATCCGAGGTTTAAACAAACCATCCGAGGTTTAAACAAACCATCCGAGGTTTAAACAAACCATCCGAGGTTTAAACAAACCATCCGAGGTTTAAACAAACCATCCGAGGTTTAAACAAACCATCCGAGGTTTAAACAAACCATCCAAGGTTTAAACAAACCATCCAAGGTTTAAACCACAGCGAAAACTCTATGTATTTTATTATATAAGACCTAAACCTGTGACTCGAACTTATCGTTCCTTGATAATGACATGTGTCCCGCGACGTAGCCGAGCGGTTAAGGTAGGAAGCCTTGGCGCAGAGCTACGGGACTTGCGCTGGTACGAGTCTCCATGGGGGAAGAAATTTTCTCATGGTATTTCGGCCAGTATGGGACCGGTGCCCACCCAGCATCGTGAGGCAATTGGGTAGCTACAATAAATAGCGGCTGCAGGTTGAGGAACCAGCTATAACGGCTGGGGGACTCGACATGCTAACCACATGTCACCCCTACACTGGCTGTTGATCATCTACCTCTGTGATTGACACATGTGGATGTGAAGTGCCAGCAGCCGGCTGGTAAAAGGGCAACCGCTGAAGAGTGGAAAGACCCTCAATCGGAATCGGATAATGGCATGTGGGATCATGCCGAAACGTCGGATCATTGGCCAGAGGCCGAACTTCGATCCAAGACACGGAAAACCCGAGAAAACTTTCATATTCACACTTATATCCGCGAAAATCTGCAATATAACATATATATATATATATATATATATATATATATATATATATATATAAACACGTGTTATAATTAAATATTTAACATTGAGCAATGCATGCTTAATATGGTATGATAAGAAAAATAAATGCCTGGAATTCTGAGTCTGTACCTCGACGAATTCGCCTGGTAGTGTAACGGATAACACGCTGAGGTACAGACTCAGAGTTCCGGGTTCGAATCCCGTCCAGGCATTTATTTTTCTTATACTATATATGTATGTGTACATGATATTATAGGTACCTAGTAAAGTTAACATATTCAGTGTATGCCTAAACTTGTAAACCGTCCACTGAACCGTTAAATATGCCAATTTACTGCAGAGCTTTTTATACTGTGCCTCCACGGAAACTTGCAATGCATTTTATTGTTGCTGTGTTGTCGTTGTGATGACTTAACTTGTATTTAAGAGCCAGGTTAGTATTCATCCAAACCCATTACCTTGACATAAATAAACAAGAGTGAAGAATTATATAAAATAAAATTATTCTACGCGTGGTATTTAGCTAATTTTAGATAACGTCGTTTCGAAACAATTTGTATTATTGCTATGAATAAAGCAGAGCGGTCTAAGGGATCCTACTGTCGTTCAGAGACATGGTAAGCGCAAGTGAAAATGTCCTCAAGGGAATAAATACTAAGGATTTTCGGACAGTGTTGAACACGTACCCGATAAGCGTCATGAAGAATTTAATGGACATAATAAATAGCGGCAGCAGAAACCAGCTCATATACTGACCTCCTGCCATCAGATAATGGTTACGTTTGTGATTGATATTTTTGGAATTGAGTTCGTATAATCTTCTAGACATGTAAAATCACGGAGAAGTAAGTAGTAACTAATATTATTTTAATATTGAGGCCTGCTAATCTGTAGGAGGTAATGCAGATTTATTTTACCATTATAAGACACAATGCCATACCTTAATTAGTCTTGTTGGTAGGAAATTTCCATCGAGATAATCGAACAAGGTTTGACATTGATAACCTTTCAAAATGTCAGTAGCTTATTCTGAAGTGACATTAAACTCGTCATAAAACAAGTAAATGTTATAATTCTGACAAGACACCTTCTCTATTAAATATGCAAAAACGTGACACAGTGATATAAAGTTATTTTATCCTATCATAATTATATTCTTAGCCTTCAAAATTGTATATCAAATTCTATTTTAAATTCTTAAGTTCAAGTTTAGTTACTTATCATTATCTAGTGGATATTAACAAAAAACAGATATGAAAAACATTTATCAACGCATATGTTACTAATATTTGTTTTATTTATAGCAGCTTTAAAGTTTTAGGTCATATTTTACCTATTATCATATCACAAATCATCTCTTTTAAAACTGAAAGTTGAAAATCACGATGTGAATCACTGTAACTCTTTCATGGTGTAACCAATTGCGGATGTTATAAGGTGATGCCTGGTTTTGTTTTGTTGATTAAATTTGTCTTCATATTGTTCTTTATTACTACATAAATGTGTCTCATTTTGGTGTAATGTAAGTTCAGTTTATTTTCTAATATTTCTAATTTTTCTCTATTGGCGTGAACTGGAAGGAGAGGAGGCTCATAAGTAGTCTTTATATGAAACAGCGAATAAAAGTGAAGGTAGGAGAAGAAATGTCAGAGGAAAGACAAATTGGAAGGGGGATAAGGCAAGATGTCCTCTATCACCTACTCTTTTCAACATCTACCTGGAAGACCTAATGAAGAACTACTTCAGCAATACGGGAGGCGTAAACATGGGAGGAAAGGATAAATTGTATAAGATTTGCTGATGATATGGCTTTACTAGCAGGAGATGCAATGACACTGAGGGACATGCTGATGAAGCTAAATGATAAGTGCGGGGATTATGGAATGAAGATAAATATAAATATGACGAAGGCCATGATTATAGGAAAGAAACCAAGGAAGATAAACATGAGGATTAAAGATGAGGCGATTGAGCAAGTGGGAGAGCCTGAAATACTTTGGTTGTACTATCAGTAGTAACATGAACTGCGGTCAAGTAGTAAAGCAGAGGATAGTAAAGGCAAGAGAAGCTTTCAACAAGGAGAGAAGCATTTTCTGCGGATCTTTGGCAAAATAATTAAAGAAGAGGCTAGTGATGTGCTTTGTGTGGAGTGTAGCATTATATGGTATAGAGACTTGGACATTACGATGGAATGAGGAAAAGCGACTGGAAGCTTTTGAGATGTGGATATGGAGAAGAATGGAACGTATAAATTGTACAGTCAAAGTAAGAAATGAAGATGTGCTAGACAGAGTAGGTAAAAGAAGAACAATGCTGGAACTCGTAAAGAAGAGGACAATAAACTGGATTGGCCACTGGGTAAGAAGAAACTGCCTGCTGAAGGATGCTCTACATGGAATTGTTAACTGAAAGAAAGTTAGAGGTAGAAAAATACATCAGATGATAGACAATATTAATATAAATGGTATGTATGCAGATAGAAAAGGAAAGCTGAGTTAAGAAAAGAGTGGAGAATGAATGAGTTTACGGTGAAAGACCTGCTCTTGAGCAGAACACTATGTATGCATATATTTAATCTCTGTTTAATTCTGGAAATCTCGATTATCAAATATGGAGTTATTTTAAAATTTTCTCTAATGTTTTGAGTATTATTTATTATCATGTCTTGTGGTTCCTCGTTTGATGTTTCAAAAGTTGTTTAATTTCTTTGTTTGCTTTAATTACTCAGTGAATAATCTGTTTTCATTCTCGTAGCATATATCTTAACATCTGGTGGATGTAGAACTCTCTGTTGTTGGATGACAGTTGGTTGGTTCTGTAATTCCAACCTCTGACACCAGATGCCTCGCTCTTCAGCGGTTTTGTCTCTCTGTCTTAATAAAGACAACTATTGTTCATGCAAAATTCTCGAACTCAATTTGTTAACCTCACAACAATTCACTGATTCGTTCCGCACACATTGCTCTCAGTGATGCTTCTTAATTTACAATAAATTCTACCTTGTCACTAACGTTTCTTGTAATACAGTTCCTTAACTTCCTGTTCACTGCACTGTCTCGCGGGTTCAACGCAACAAACTCTCCGACCCACTCAGTAGTTCATATAAGCGGGGGTAGGAACGTTGTCGACATATGGCTGAGATGTTTCCAGGTTGGAAGTTTCACCAATCGAAGAATTCGTGCATAGATCACGTCCTACTTGTGTGTTTCATCTCGCGGATCGACAGCTCCAGAATTATATTCCAACATTCAGTAAGAGATCCTTACTCTCGCGGCCGCCGACGAAATTCGAAATCTACCACAGAAATGCGTCACAATACTTAAATGTTGAGAGATTGTCCAACCTTAGCTCATTCTCAGATTAGAGATCATCGTAAATAAAGTGCTACATAACTCTAAAAAGTAACTTTCACAGATTTATGTAGGGTATGTAGAGTGTGTTTAGCCATTCATCACTCTGTACTAGTTGGCGTATTACAGACATGTGTTGGACATTATGACCGTAATAAGATACATTTTAAAGTAGAACTGTAGAGCATTTTCAAAGCTTTACGTATTAAATCCATTAATTTTTAATGAGAAGTCAAATATCGTATACACGACACTTTTATTTATATTTGTTTAGTGTGCACCGGCGTAACCACGCTCAGTGCTACCAAAATTTGCAACATATAGGTGCTGGATCAAACCGTTATTGTTGATAACTATTTTGATTGGAAAGCATAGATTGTTTAAATAGTGACATCTTTGCCCGGGCCCATAGAGACGATGAGGAATTCAACTTTCTTTACTCAATTCTCCCAATACGTAATGTTTACTGACTTATAAAATACAATCGTGGAAGCTTTGGGAGAAAGGAACTAACACCCGCTTGAGCAAGCTTTTGGAATTTGACTTAGATATCTGACTTACGCTAACTACTGAATGAATAAGCATACCTAAGTAAAAAAGCACAACTAAAGCTTTTAATGCGAGTCAAAAATGTAGTCAGAAATAATATAAAGATAAATAAATAAATATTCGATTTACAAAGAAAAGAAATCATAATAGATCATCTATATAAAAATAAAATATGGTTAACATACATACATACATCATCACTCACTCTAGTGCAGCCTCGGGTTGGGGAAAATACTGTCCTAGCGTCCCCACCCTGACTTACTGGACTAAACAAACATAATCAGCTCTCCTGAGCTGTTCTGACCAGACTCCAACGGTGACTACGTAGATGATGATTCGATGCTTAGGAGTAGAATTGAAAGCGCAGAAAATAAATCTGTCACGTTCAGACTGTTTTAGGGACTTCAGCCCAAGTAGTTTAATATCGAGGTAATTGAATGTCTGTAGGACGATTAATGCATTCCAAGCCCCAGAGTAAATGAAGTGGTGGGAGAATCTAGGATGAAGCTGCTTGAAGCTTCTCTGGTCCTTCTGCTGTTGGTCGCTGATGATGTAGATGTTGGCATGCATTCCAAGCCCCAGAGTAAATATATCATCCGCCCGATTGACTGAACGAAGTGATGGGAGAATCTAGGATGAAGCTGCTTGAAGCTTCTCTGGTCCTTCTGCTGTTGGTCGCTGATGATGTAGATGTTGGCATGCATTCCAAGCCCCAGAGTAAATATATCATCCGCCCGATTGACTGAACGAAGTGATGGGAGAATCTAGGATGAAGCTGCTTGAAGCTTCTCTGGTCCTTCTGCTGTTGGTCGCTGATGATGTAGATGTTGGCATGCATTCCAAGCCCCAGAGTAAATATATCATCCGCCCGATTGACTGAACGAAGTGATGGGAGAATCTAGGATGAAGCTGCTTGAAGCTTCTCTGGTCCTTCTGCTGTTGGTCGCTGATGATGTAGATGTTGGCATGCATTCCAAGCCCCAGAGTAAATATATCATCCGCCCGATTGACTGAACGAAGTGATGGGAGAATCTAGGATGAAGCTGCTTGAAGCTTCTCTGGTCCTTCTGCTGTTGGTCGCTGATGATGTAGATGTTGGCATGCCATGAGGAAAACCGCGGATGTCTATCTCGATCCTCGAGGCAAGGGCCACCCGACCACGCCCTCAGAGTTCCCATCCTCCAATGAGAAACGACCATTTTCGGGCTAAGCTGATCACTGGTTAGCGTTAATTTAGAATTTGGAAAATGAATTTAAGTTATAAAATAATTTAATATATTCATATTTTAATGAATTTATAAATGTTGTGGAATTAAATTTACTGGTGTGATCTAGGGATCCACTCCGGCATTTGCCTTTACGCTAAGGGAAACCACCAAAAACCTTAGCAGAGTGGTGTGAGTTTAATAAAATATATAAGTTAATTTGGAAAATAAATTTTGAAATATTATTGATTATTTTAATGAAATGATCGAAATTATCAGCTTCTTCGGTTCTTTGGTCTATAGCCGGCGAAATCACCTTTTAATAGTCCTTGATAGGGCGTTATAATTGATAGTGTCTTTGTATTCTTTCAGTTTGGGCGTCAGTATAGACGTTGTTACCTAGTGAGCATCCAGTTTCTTCTATTACTATGGATTTACTCTCATAGTTTACGTGGAATTTAATTGAGATGTTGGTACATCCAGCAATTAGGTACTTCAGGATTCCATCAATTACTTGCCCTGTTATTTGAGCGTGTGAGGTTTGAACTCTTCTCGCTTTTTGTGTCGGTAACGCAGCCGTCTGAGTGCTGGCGTCAGCGTATTGCTTTTCGTGCTGGGGTTCGAACCCGCACAGGTCCTCGGATTGCAAGACCTTTTCTTTCCGTGTCCTACGTGGCGCGGATTTTTTCTTTTTATTTGTCCATTTCAAGGTATTTATTTCAGGCTGAGGTGCCATTGATGGCTCAACTCCGGCTGTAATATTTGTCACAATCAGGTTTGGATTTGGTACTTCAGCTTGAGGAGCGTCTGGCTCTACTCTATCTGAAGTGTTTTGTCTCAGTTCGGCAGGAGCGGACTCTACTGGGACCGGCTGAGACTTGGTTTTAGCTTTCACTGCGCGTCTGTATAGCTCCGCCTTTACTTTGTAAAAGCAGAGTCTATTCAGTTTGAGGACCTCGCAGGCTGTGGGTCCATCTACCAGGACTGCCACGAACATTGACAGCGGGCCCTTGGTCTTTCCGAAGTGCCTCGAACCCGAGATCTTCCTGGATCTCGGATGGATCCACTGAGGGGTCTATGCCTTTGATGACAATTTTGAATATGTCTCTTTGGCTTTTATTTGCCACTTCGCGATGTGGTATTTTACGCTGCAGCAGCAGCTGTTTGTAATTGTTACAGACCTCCAATGAAGTAGGTCTGACCCTGGTTCCGAGTCTAGTAAGTTCGCAAGTGAATGCGTTAGGCTCGTGTTTGAATTCTCCATTCACAGCTGCCATTTGCGACGAATATTCCCGTCGAATTAGCAGGGAAGGGGGTTTTACGCTTAAGCGCTGGTTCTCCGTCTCTGGGCCCCCGGAGGTCCCTCCACTATTACGTGGTGAGTCCTCCGGAGGCAGAGTGACGGTCAGGCCGGAACCTGTTTTATCGGCAGCCGCTGCTGTCGTGTTGGAAGCTGAGCATTTGGTGCTTTTTCACGTTCTAGTCGCGATTGGGGCCGTCGCTGTGGGATCGCCTGCTTTTTTGCTGCCCTTTGGCATGTTGGAGGGTCCTTAATGGTAGGGAGAATTGGTCCACCGGTAAGGAGTTGCCCTGTCAGACGCCTTGGAAGCTCGGCCTAGCTAGGGGCTGAGGGGATAGGCGGCCTACTGCCTGGGGTATGGGAACTACCAGGATAGCGGGCAGGTTAGGACCCTCAGCCGTCAGACCGGTTTTGCTCTTTGCCGCGCAATGCGAGGGCTTTGGAAGCGGGAGTCACTTCTCCAGCCGGCGGTGATGAGGCGACGATCGCTGCGAGGTACGCTGCTGCCGTAGAGCCCCTTCTTCACCGCTGCTGTTGCAAAACACAGCTATTTATGAGAGTTCACAGGGAGAGGGGGAATGCGCGATAGCACGGGGTGCACACTAGGAAAGGGAAGGGATAGATAGGAAAGCATTTGGCACTGTTCATAAAGATGACACTCGAGATGGAGACGCGATAGTTTGCGCAGTAAGACGTAATTCCTGTATTGAAATGTCCATTTTGCTACAAGTGTATATATCTACATTCACACATCGATTTCATTTGGAATGTAAAAATTTGATGAAAATGAAGAGCCATTCCATAATCAATCATTAACTGTTATTTCTATTTTGAAAGTAATCAACTTTCAAAACTAATGTTTTCAATTGTATTTTTAAAATAAACTTTTCTCACATCCATTTGTCTGGATAATAATATGTGTTGAATATAATGAGCCATAACACATTAATGACCTATGTACATGGATTTCTCACAAAATAAACACTCGATAACATCTCTCAAAATGCTGTGAAAGTTTGGCGGTAGATTTCTATTAGATCCTATACTAATTTCAATTTATTTTTATCTAAGTGCCCATTCTCAAGTCCTCCTTCATCTGTATAAATTTCAGTCCAATTACCTGATTGTTTGTACATAATGGTTAGTAGCTGACACTGATGACGTGTGTGCGCTGTAATTCCAATATTTAACAGCAAGAATGGAGACAGGAGTTTTCCTAAAGTAGGATAGTTGTAATATGCCTTAAAGGTACAAACACTACATAACTCTCCGATATATTCCGTTCGTCAGCGATATCACACACAATTCTAAAGTTTAAGCAAAATTATTTTGTAATCGTAAATGTACATGGTCGCTCAGAATATAAATATGACATAATCAAAGGTGAGTTCTACGAAGAATGACAAAACGAATTTTGCAGTCCTTAACAACATCAAATTAAAATTGTCTTTGAAGAGTCTAATGCAAATGTAGGACCGAAAGGTATATTCATAACAAAGATGGTCATATTCACACAGCAAATGCAATCATCATCTGGTCCTGATGCAAATCGGAGGAAGGTTATCGCTTATGAGAAGAACAAAAGTTGAAGATGATTTAGAAAATTGTGAGTTTACAGAGAAATGATGAACTACTGAAAGAATAAAATATAAAATTTGCTAACACGTTTGAAATACTGGAATGTTCAAATTAAAAATTTGGAAACTGAAGAATATAAATAGTGGATGGGAGACGATAAGAGATCACATAAAGATTAGGTTATTTAATTTAACGGCAAAATAAAAAGTGCTTTGACGATAAATGTGGTGACATTGTGAAGACAAGAAAGGGAGTAGAAATTGTTTACTCCGAGACAAATGAAGTTAATTTGGAAGAAATTGGTAATATCAGACGGGAAAGTGATAGGATTGAAGAGGTAAAATTAACGAAGATTAATGATCTGGAAGTTAATGTAACAAATAACAGATTTATAACAGGGATTTACGACACAAAGAAATTTCTTGCTAGAACGAATATAATTACAATTAGAAAAAGGTCCACCGCTGTCATCTCGAGGCAGCGTGCTGCGTTGTCACGTAGCGGGCTTGGGTTCGATCCCCGGTAGGAAAAGAATGTTGGGTGAGGTTTTTATCGGGATTTTTCCTCACCTGTAAGACAAATGTCAGGTAGACTTTAAGGCCCAAACGGTCCCCAAATCATATGGCTTCGCAACCATCATCATTCATATTCATCTTAGATTAAGCTTATGATTAAGGGCTTTCCTGGCGCATCGCTATCATCCACACTATCATCGGGGCAACGTAACTCCGCCTTCCAGGTGCCCCACTCACAAGCAGGTAACAAAAGTATGTATAATTACAGATTACGGGAGGGTATTAAATAGATGAAAACATTACTTTAATAAGCTATGAAATGTCATGTAAAACAGGATATTCAAGAGGATAATTTACAGAGAGCATACATTTCAGTCGCAGAGGATTTAGAACTTAAAGATAAGATATTAAATATAAAATTGGTACCTGGTAAGTCAGTCGTTCTCAACTGAATTATTAATTTTCATCAAGTAGTTCCAATATGGAGGCGTTTCAAAAACAATGTTTCATTTTCTACATTTTAACTGGTTATGGTGTTGTACAACGGGTTTAGATCTATTGATGTATTCGCATTGATTAAGTCTGTGTTCTTCGCTTCATTTAGTATTTCTATATCTTCAAGTGTGCTGATATTGTTGTTTTTATAGGTCTACGCTCTGAGTAGTACTGACATAGTATTAACGATTTTGTCGAACTGATGATCCGTTTGTAGTATGTGATTGGCCAAACTTGATTATTCTTCGTTATTAATAACATTTGTTAAATGTTCAGAGTATCTTATGTTGAAATTTCCTCTTGTTTTACCTATGTAGAACTTGTCACAAATATTGCACTTTAGTTTACAAACGCCTTTATTTTCGTATTTGTTATTTCTATTTTGTTGGAGATGTTGGTGAGTTTATTAGTTTTAAAAACGATTTTAACATTGATATCTTTTTCGTGATCGAATTAACTAATTTGGTCGTTTCATTTCCTGTGTAAGTTAGTGTAATCCAATTATTTGTATTTTATTACAAATTTTTTAGTTTTTTATATTTGTTAAATTGTTTCTTCTTTTATTCTTTTTTTACTAACTTTTTGATTATTTCGTCATTGTACCCATTGTTTTTTGCTAGGGATTTTATATAATTCAGGTATTTTTGTAGTTAGTTTTGTTTAATAATAGTCTTAACATTCTGTTTATTAGGCTGACAAATGTACTAACTTTCTGTTGTGAAGGTTGTCTTGATTTGTGGTGTATAGCTATTGTGTTGCTTGTTGGTTTTCTGTATATGCATATTTGTAGGCAATTTTAAGTAGGATTTTTGGAAATTTTAAATCTAGGTAGTTTATGGAGTTATTTTCGGTTTCTTCTGTTAACTGACTTTTGTTGTGCATGTAATTTTCGTATATTCTTAACCGGTCATTGACATATCGTACCAATAATTTTATTTTGAAAACTACAAGAAAAATTCAAAATCGAATTATTGGTAAGTGGATCCGCAGGTTAATTTCTAATTTCTTTGGGCGATCCTCAAATGAGTATCAGTAGACGATTGAGATAATGAGACGGAACTGGTATTTAAAATTGGACAATTAGCATGTATAGTAGACGTATATTGACAGTGCAGTTACAAGTTGTAAGATGCAATGTTATTTGCAACATTAGAATTGTTCATACTGTTTGAAATTAGTTTCAGTGACTGGTTACTTAACCTTATTAAGTTAAAAGTAGAAATTACTCATTGTCAAGAATGGTTCTGCCAGTTACTTACTTCCCATAGGCATCTTTAATTTTGATTAAAACAGTAGGCAAAATAGTCGTAAGTTTTGAAATGTTTCGATATCTTAAT
The DNA here is from genome assembly GCA_030220185.1 of Diploptera punctata. Taxonomy (NCBI): domain Eukaryota; kingdom Metazoa; phylum Arthropoda; class Insecta; order Blattodea; family Blaberidae; genus Diploptera; species Diploptera punctata. The sequence goes on along the minus strand of JASPKZ010004213.1, from coordinate 549,710 downwards.
TAAATTAAATTCTTATTATTACTGTTTAAATTAGACTTACTCTATATATACAAAGTAACATGATGAAAACCATTGAATTTCTGATACATTTGTTTACAATAACAGTTAGACGTGATTTAGGACAACAAAAACAAAACTCGATAGCTTAAAGTAATTCTTTTTCTCCAGATTATTTAAAGCTGTGAACTTATAGGACCGAGAAATTACATGGTTTGATTTTTTATAATATAAACAAACATAACTTGACATTGATATACTAATTTTCTGGTTATTATCTTATCTACGATTGGAAACAGAAGAAATTTCCTTGAATTCACAAATTTATAATGAAGGAGCCTTATATTCAATGTAGCGTATTAGGTTATTGAGACTCGAGTCTTTCTTAGCGATATTAGTATCCAAATCTTGATGAACATGGATTTGTATTGTGCTCAATAGAATCTCTGTGAAGATAGGATCAAATTCATTATCTCCAAACTGCAAAGGATTTTTAACAGCTCTGATATTGAGTTCATTAATAAATTACCTACACCACTTGTCTGATCCAGACTTAACATGAGGAAGATTCACAATTCCATGTAAATGGTGTGAAAAAATCACTCCTGAGTGATTATATACTTCACAAAGGAAACCTCAATGTGTGAAAAATGTTGCACTAGAAACAGTTAAAAAAGTAAATCATGGACCTCTCTTTCCAATGATATTTTATATAGTACCTTTTGTGAAGTTGAGTAAGTTCCTGGATATTCAGGACAATACATGTAAGTGAATCTTTGAAGGACGTCCATTGATCTACATTACCATAAAATTAGGTAATGTGATAGTAGATAACTTTAAACTAAGGCTAGACCTTCCTGAGATAAGAGTTCGTTATTTAACTGATACTACCCGTGTAGCTATATCGTTATATTCAATTATCTTGAGTAATTTATATTTAGTTTAGTCATATATTTTCAGTGTACAGACTGATCCATGTCTTCATAAAGGATTTAATCTTAGTAACTAAGTTCTGTCAAGGACGCAATCGCTCGGGTTATAACGAGGGCCCCTGCCCAGGGATACGGTGAATACCTCAACGGTTGGATCGGCAAAAAGAACAAGCTTCAATAAGGGCGAAACAAGCGGAAGAGGCAACCCTCCACCTGGGTTTCTACAGATTTAAGCATGTTCAAAGGCTTTGAGGTGGCAGCCGCACCACTGGACTACTCGGCAGCAGGGTGTTTACCTGCTACCAGGAATTATAAAAAAAAACTCGAACTCCCCAAAGCAATATTCGATGATGATCATGATGATATTTTTTTCAGTTTACAGACTGATCCATGTCTTCATAAAGAATTTCAAATTTACTTCTAGATATTTTTGAACTTCCTCATACTCGTAATTATTTAGAACATCTTCGTATCAAATTTGACTTGGGTGAGCTCAATACCATCTGGGCCATACGATTTAAATAAATATTCTACAATTCTCAATTCTTTAGTAACTCGCCCTAAGTTTACATATTGTCTTTCGTTAAAAGCATTTTCATTAAAAAACTAACACCATATAATAAATTGTACGTAAAATATGTAAAAATATAGGTAAAATAATGAAGGACGAGAAAGGATACATTTACATGCTTTTTATTTTCTTCTTAACTTGAACGTCGCGTAGTTTCGCAAGATGGCGTAATTTTAGTAGAATCTATAAGATGAGTAAAGATGTCCTCACAGCTAATTCAGATCCAAGATGAACCAAATGTTTCACTGGTGAACCAAATCATGTACCCATACTGTGGAGACCGGCTAATTCATGTTCAACCAAGTATTGATAATCACTAATGCAGATTGGAATGTGGTAGCATAGGTTCAAACACTGGTGCCGCTGGGGGCAATTTTGTTGGGGATCCGCGTCCGAAGACCTACATGTTTGTCCAGGAATGCGTTCGCACCTCTTTCTAAAGGCCTAGAGCAAGTGTCTGACTGTAATTATCAATATGTACTAGTTTACGCTGATTGGTCGAAATTCAATCATAAATAACACGTACCTCATATATTATCGCACTTTATATTATATTATACATTGTTTATTTTAAATTTGTATGAAACATTGTTAGTTTAATTGCATTTTATTTTATTTGATTTTGTACTGGACTTTTTGTTACCGTATGTATGTATGTATGTATGTATGTATGTATGTATGTATGTATGTATGTATGTATGTATGTATGTATGTATATATATATATATATATATATATATTTCTTATCATACCATATTAAGCTTGCATTGCTCAATGTTAAAGATTTAATTATAACATCGATAAAGCGTCACTGCTATAAAGTAAAATAAATATTCTCTTTAATTTGCTTACTTGTTATAGTCAGCTACTAGATGGCAGTGAAGACAGTGTTCTCGCGACATCTAGTAATAATGGAGAGTATAATACATATATAAGAAAAATAAGTGTTTGAATTGGATTCGCCTGGTAGTGTAATGGATATCACGCTGAGGTACAGACTCAGAGATCCGGGTTCGAATCCCGTCCAGGCATTTATTTTTCTTATCATACCATATTAAGCTTGCATTGCTCAATGTTAAAGATTTAATTATAACATCGATAAAGCGTCACTGCTATAAAGTAAAATAAATATTGTCTTTAATTTGCTTACTTGTTATAGTCAGCTACTAGATGGCAGTGAAGACAGTGTTCTCGCGACATCTAGTAATAATGGAGAGTATAATACATATATAAGAAAAATAAGTGTTTGAGTTGGATTCGCCTGGTAGTGTAATGGATATCACGCTGAGGTATAGACTCAGAGATCCGGGTTCGAATCCCGTCCAGGCATTTATTTTTCTTATCATACCATATATATATATATATATATATATATATATATGTGTGTGTGGAATCGGTTGAAGAAACAGAGGAAAAAAATGAACTTAACTGTTATGTGTCGAAGGTAGGAAAAAAACTATTTCGAAATTGTTTTATTGATAACACTAAAGCTCGTCAAATAGCTACTAAATAAATAATAGTTTTCAAAAACTAAAACAACATGCTTTATTAGAAAACCGAACTAAAAAAATGAAAAATAATTTTGATTTCCAACACGCTTGGGATAAATAATTTTACCATCAAAAGCGTGTTGTGCTTTTATCAATTAATATATTTGATAATAAACAGATATTGGTAAAAGTAAAGTCTCTAAGAAGAAAATGTAAAAATCATAAAAAGCACTTCACGCTTTTGATGGTAAAATTATTTATCCTTAGCGTGTTGGAAATTAAAATTATTTTTCATTTTTTTAGTTCGGTTTTCTAATAAAGTGTGTTGTTTTGGTTTTTTAAAACTATTATTTATTTTTTAGTTTTAATATTTTACAGAATTAGATAAAAATGTAAATATTTTTCAATTCGATACTATTGTAATATGAGATAAAATAATACTCTTCTAAAAAGTACCTTCCAGCCGGGTTCGAACCAGCGACCTATGGATTACTGAAATTATATACCATTGGATTTCACTGGTCTACCAAATGAGCTCTTACTACGATTGACTAAAAAGTCGACAAGTCCGCAACCTTTATAACAATTTCCATTTTTTTTTTATTTTCTGAAGATTCTGGCCACGATTTTAGAAACAAAATATGAAATTATTGTATTATCACGGGTTATTAACAAGTATACAAATTTTCAAGTCGATCCAATGTTTCTAAGTGGGTGAAAATCGTGTCAAAATTTCCGTTACATAGGCCCGAAGATACTTTTTTGATTATCTGACGATTCTGGCCAGAATTTTACAAACAAATAAGAAAATATTGTATTGTCACGGGTCCTTTACAAGTATACAACGTTTGTATTCGATCCAATGTTTCTACGTGGGTGAAAATTGTTTTAAAAAATTCCGTTACATAGATACAAAAACACTTTTTTAATTTTCTAATAATTCTGGCCATGATTTTAGAATCAAAATACGAAATTATTGTATTGTCACGGGACTTTTGCAAGTATACAAAGTTTGAAGTCGATCCAATCGTTTTAAGTGGGGGGAAAATCGCCTTGAAAGATTCCGTTACATATATATATATATAGATAGATAGATAGATAGATAGATAGATAGATACAGGTCAAGCTAATATAAAGCGTGTAAAATAGGTATAATTAACCATAATCATAATTGAATGAGAGATTTGTATACGTGACAATATGTATATTTATTTTGGAGTGTAACTGATGATGGGGTGAGAGTACTCTAAATCATCACACAACATCGTGAGGAATTTGTGTAGCTACAATAAGTAGCGCCTCCATTTTGGGAAAACCAGCTATAACGACTGGTAGACTCGATATGCTGACCACATGTCACACCTACACTGGCACGATGATCGTCTATCTCTGTAATTAACGCATGTATATCTATTACTTCCCTATAATTTAAATGTGAGCTTTGACGGTGGATTTTAATGCCTAGCAGTTAAAAACAGCAGATAATTTTTTGGACATGACCTTCGTAGATCACATGCTTCTCTAGAAGAAATTTAACTCTTGAGCCATTGAGATTTTTATTAAACCCAGGCTTTGCAGTTAAAAGAGCAGAATTAACTCTTTCAAATTTTTAAATTGATAACACTAAAGCTCGTCAATAGCTATTAAAAAGTCCTACGATAAATAGAGGCGAAAATGGTAATCTGTATAGTCTTTATATATATATATATATATATATATATATATATATATATATATAATAATATATATATGTATATACACATTAATCCACAGAATTCATCAGTTTGCATAATTACATATTATTCCATGTAATAATTTCTTCATAATGCATTTTGGAGGTATTAGAAATAAGAATGCTTTGAATTAAATAATTAATGCAGGTTGTTTTAAAAATATTTTATTACACACAGAACACTATTTAAATGCATTAGATACAATATTACTTGACATTTTCCATTAAAAAGCCTCATGATTTCAAGGCAACAAACATGTCTGAACCCATCGACACACGAAACTACTCTGCCGGCAACATGACGCCGACGGACATGAGAGATATGTCTCCAGCCAAATAGAAAATGTAGAATATACAAATTCAAAAACAATAACCCAGAACGTTGGCGCGAACCAATTCAATTACAATATAAACCGTGAAGAAACACAACTCAGAATAGTAACTGTTAACAATACAAAAATAATAAATTTGCTCCACAATGTGTTATGCTACGGTTTATTATACAGCGTGTCGCGCCCGACGTGACGCGAATTCGCGTTTCGCTCGGCGTGAGGCTGGTTTCGCATGGAGCGTATACGCTACAGCGCATATGTTTATGGAATTGTCGCCAGATGGCACCACATATATGGAAAATCAAAATGACCAACGTTAATAATAAATTTCCAAATGTGTTTACAAAAACTAATGTATACAAACCTGTCCCTGCATAACCTAATAAAATAAATTACATACATACTATTTAGTAAACTATAAACTAATCTGATGTACACTAAACTGACCCATCGGAATCTAACAAAATGAAGTGATTGAACATTTATTTGTTAAAGTATGGTTTGGAACTAAATGCAAATGTTGGTCATTCACACATATGTCCTGCCATCTGGTAGATTTAACATTATGAGCGTTCACGTATGCCAACTTCAATTCTAATAAAGAACTTTGAAAATAAATTGAGAGGAAAAGTCATAATTTGTCTACATAGATAAACACAGGGATTAGAATATAATAATAATCCCTGGATAAACATATTAAAATTCTTCATAAAAAAAGTTTCACGAGTCGTTGCAAAACGATTAAAATAGTTCGAAATATTAGTAAAGACAGAAAAAGTTCCTAGAGCAACAGCATCATATGAATGTTGTATGGAAAATTATAGAATAAACGATTCTTTAGTTCTTAAATAAACATATTGTTGATGAATATACCAAATTTTAAAATTCTTCAGATTTTCGTCTGAGCAGTTTTATCAGGTTTTGAATTTAATAGAAGACGAAATTTATGCACATCCATATCCCCGAGATACAATATTTACAGCTTTTATTTATCTCTTGACTAAGTTCAAGCCACAATAACTTTTTTCTGTACATCTCTGTACTCCTTCATGCTCATATTGTATAAAACATGTATAGAACTCGATGATTTGCAACAAAACTATCTAACTTTCGTCGTTAAAATTGGAAAGTTACAAAACAAGTACTGTATTTGCAACATTTTGTTGTAAAATCTTAGTTTGTTTTAGCAATTACACCAATGAGTACGGGTAATATTTTCTATATTCTTTGTTTGCGCTGGCAAATTGCGTCCTGGATTCAAGAGATTCCAAAACACGACGCGACATGTCAGCGCAAATTTTTTTGCGCCAGCAATTTGCGTTGTAGATAAACCACCTCCATTTAAATACATGGGGAGCAATTTTTGCGCTGGCGCGTTGCGTCGTAGATAAACCACAGCATTAGATGTTTGTTACCAACTTATGAAATGAACAAGATATAAGTAGGGATGCGCACGAGGCAGAAATTGAAGTAATTATGTAATGAAAGTGAATAAAGGACGATGAAATAATCGTACAAGGATATCTAATATTCAAACTGCATACCCTTATAAAATCGTTACGATTTGGAAGACATAGAAGATAGACCTTTAATTATCGATCATTGATATCCATTTCCGAACTCCGGTATCCTCATTAAAATGCACCAACTCCTGGCAATGAAAGTCACTGAATATTTAATTTGCCATTTAAAGAGGTGGTATTTTTATAGCATTTACTTTCTCATTAGGAAAACAATGTGTAAAATAATTATTTTATTCACTTTCATCTAATTTCAATTGTAATTAATTTCGTGTGATAATATTACCTCTATTTGTGTTATGCGGCCATTAAAAGTATAGTAAAATAAAATATATAATTAATTATCTTTAATATAAAATGAATTACTTAAAAACGAAAATTACTACTTAGCATGCATTCAGTACCAACTATTTTTTTGCGTTATTCGTGTGTAATATTAGTTTCCACAATCCACTGCTTCGTCCTTAGAAAAGTCAGTGATATCCAAACCCACATCTGTAAGAGCGTGTTGTACTGTCTCCTCTTTAGGACATTTTTCTGTTGTAGCTACGAATATAAGTGCTGAAAAAAAGAAAAACAAAATGTATTCTGGCTAACAGGCCAACACAGTTGTGTACCACATATTTTCTTATTGGACACAAATTATGTTCTTCGACGACTTTTCATCTGAATCGATGGATATAATCATCAGATTTGAATAATTTCTTGCAGAAAGGACCTCTGTCCTTTAATTATAAAACTGAGATTGTGGTGTTAATGCACTGTGTATATATTTTTTCACAAATAATACTCAAATTAAGTTTTTGCAATCTAACAGTAAAACAAGACGAAACCGTTTCACTGTACAAACAAAACACACACCATAAAATATAATCTAAATTCCATAACAGCCTAATGGATTGTAGCCCGTTCAGTATCGTGATTAATTAACTTAAATTAATGGATATGTCCATACACTCCTAATGCACTTAATTTATATTTCGCCTCCTTACAAACACTAAGTTCCACCTTAATTATGTTTAGTTTTTTAGTAAAACTCAATTAAGTTTTGAAGACTTTCTTATCCACAATAATAAATTGGTTTATTAATTTGTGACCACAAAGTTTACAATTTTATGTGTGAAACATATTCAGAAGTTGTATTTAAAACATTATAGATAGAAACGAAAGTGTGTTTTTGAAGAGGAGTTAGAACTGGAATTTTTTGACTTTATTAAACACAATGTGTACATTAAATTAAATTTTGCTTTTTACCATTCTCAATAACTGGTACTTAGCCGTCAATTTATAAATGTTTTATAATTTAATGTAATAAAGCACACACACACACACACACACATATATATATATATATATATATTATATGGAGAGAGAAAGAGAGAGAGAGAGAGAGAGAGAGAGAGAGAGAGGAGAGAGAGAGAGAGAGGGAGGGAGACAAAGAGTGTTAGAGAACAGCATTGAATAAATTCCATAACAATTTTTTTACCACAAAAGGAAATAGTGTATCCTCCAGGAGTTAAATATCTTAAATATATTAGACAAAATTAATGAACAGAAAATAATTTGACATTTGCATTTACAAAGAATTCACGCACGACTATTTCCATTTTAATCATTGAGCTACATACCACGTGTTAAGAAATTAACTGGAAGTTCTAAAATTGTTACCGAGAACACAAAATATTTTGAAGAGGTAATGCTCCAATAGATCCATCCATGAAGCTTCTGATGATGTGATATATATATATATATATATATATATATATATATATGTTCTGTGTGTGTGTGTGTCCAATAATTGTAGCAATTTCTTTGTTGAAATGAAGGCTTTTGCTCAGCTGTCACATTGAATCCGTATTAACACGAATTGTGATAGATCTCAATTTGCATTATGTATCGCTGCACTGAACTAAGCATATCATCATATCAGTATGTAGGGGATTACATAGAAATGTGATTTTGAAGCAGCTGATAAATCCAGCAGATAAAATGCACGGTTGAATTTGATTAAGGTGAAATATATCCTGCGATGGTTTTCAAATATCAAATAATTTATCTTGACTGAGGAAAATCAGGAAAAACATTCGGGTTTTAACTCGAGGAATGTTAATGGATGCATGGATGGATGGGTAAGTACATAACTGCGTATTTTTTGCTAGTTATAATAACGGATTTATGTTTCGGTAATGAATTTTGAAATTGATGAACGATGGAAGCTTTTATAGTTAGATTATTTGATGTATGGAAGGATATATAGCTTCTTCTTTGGGCTAGTAATTGGATGGTGAAGAATACATGAATATAAGTTGGATAGAGTGAGACGCAGTTGAGTGGAATGAAATTGTGTTGTATGTATGGATATTTGTGTCTATTAACGACAATACTATTGTGTAAATATAAGTTAGAATACTCACGTTTTCCATTAAATGCCGCAGGGCAACTTTTAAATATTAAAATCGCTGGATTCACTTTTGATAACAAACGGTAAACTGCGTTGAACTTTGCTGAAAAAAAAAACAAATTGATATTGTGCATAAATAAAATATGTCAAATGAAAAAATGTATTTTAAATGTGACTCTGAAGCGAATATTTGGGCACTTAAAGGAAGAGACGAGAGATTGGAGAAAGCTTATCAAGGTGAAGAGCAAGTCAATTTGTTTACTTGTTCCTTAGGGCCATTATATCTAGCAAACATGAGAGACAGTCACATTGCATCAATGAATGATAATGTGAATAGTTATATTTTTATTGGCGAAACTTGTATTTCCGATTATACTATAATTAAATTCGCCTCATAATGTTTATTTCAATATATATATATATATTTTTCGGCCATCGATTCTGTGCCCCTATAGCGCTGTCATCGTTCTTAGAAAAGTACACGTCAATACTGAAACTATTTCACCGCAACGAAGTAATTACGTCAAACGCTAGCCGCAGTAACTTATCGAGTAGGGACGTTGTCATATTTCCCCCAGTGTCATGGCTCTTGAATATTGTAAAATGCAACGTATGAGTCGAGTTGACAACACTGGAGTGCAAGTGAAAGAAAGAGATAGAGAAAAGAGAGAGAGAGAGAGAGAGAGAGAGAGAGAGGTAAAGAAGAGGGAGATATGAATACAGGGGGCAAATGATTTGCCGAGGGAGAAAAGGAAGTAGGCTTCAGTTCGCGTATCTTACGGGGGCACAGATCCGTTGGACAAACAATAATACGTTTCCACAAATATAGTACAATACTTTAAACTATTACTACGTCGCTTAGGATAATCGTATCTAAATGAAATTGGTGAGAATCAAAAGAGAAACTCAAAACGTTTTGTGCATGTTAACAATGTCAACAATGGAGAATAATGGAAAATAATACAGAATATAAACTAAATTTAATCATGTTTGTGATCGATATGGGTTCATTGTTGGATATTTAGCAGACAGCGATGTCTTAAGCGTCACTCGTGGGGGCCACATTCAATGTCTATGAAATATAGTAAGAACTGTTTGAGTTTCTCTTCTGATTGTCACCAATTTCATTTAAATACGGTTATCCAAAGCGACATACCGGTAGTAGTAGTTTAAAGTATGCTGCTATATTTGTGGAACGTATTTAGTAACACTAACTGAAGTGGAAAAATAATTACTTCCCTAACAGCAGATCTATGTTTGTTAAGCTTGAAAATTCAAAATATGAATTGTAATATTAAAATTTTAGGTGTAATTCCCATGGGATATTTTCCTAATCACATCACAGTTTTGTATAAATAACTAGTGTGACACCCGGCAGACGTTGTCCTGGCCGAACGTTCAATTCTCATGTCATGGGCGGAGGATAAAAATGTGTTACTTTTTTACCATAAAATTCAGCAATTAGGACATAATTAGATATTATTAAATAAGTTCGCAAGAAAACCTCTTACAGCCTTCTGTTGCGGCTCAACAAGTGTGAATGATGACGTCACACAGTCACGAACATTAGAATTGTACCCTCCCTTGCAGATAAGTTAAGAACCGTCATATAACAGTTATATTAGAGTGAAAAAAAAAGATTAATTGATGAGAGTGAAACAAAACAGTTTTTTTTTTCTGCTAGATTTCATTTCTGACCCACTGTGCACCGGTCCCATACTGGCCGACATTCCATGAGAAAAATGTCTTCCCCGTAGAGACTCGAACCAGCGTAAGTCCCGTAGTTCTGCGCCAAGACTTGTTGCCTTAACCACTCGGCTACGGCGCGAGACTCTTGGTATCAATGAAAGAGAAAACTTATTATTGTGAGTTATCCGTAAGAGATAAACATAAGCTGCCGCAGACGTTTTTGTAGAGCTTTTTGAGATATTCAATTCTGTGTACATTAATTGTGTATTTCTAATGTTTTAGGCAGCGTAAGTCATTTAAGCGTCCAAAGAGCTACTTTTTTAACGTTTTCTCCTACAAAGGGCGATTTTAAGGGTGTAGGAGTTGAGTATCACAACTCTCTTATATCCTATGTTCATCCCGGGAACCTCCTGAACATTTTGCAAAAAAACCCATCACAATCGGATCAACGGTATGGCCTCGCATAAAGTACGAACAAACAAACAAATATACAAACATACAAACATTAATTTTTATATATAAGATTACATGATTCGTTTGAATATTTTAGTTAAAATTTACAGCGTTCTTATTACACAGGGTCATCGAAAATGTTTGCAGCAATTTCAACTATCATAGCTCAGGAACTATTTGAGATATTAAAACGAGTACATTTTGATAAAATTCACCAACGCAAAGATTTTTTTTCTTACCTTAGGATATTTGGTTGTTCTGCAGACATTTAGCCGATAGTAGATTTCGGTCCAACAGCGCTGGATCATCGCAGGCGTGTTTGTTGTAAAAGCACCGGTGACCCTTTGCCTTTAATGCTGCAGATTTCTGATCGGTTCACTGTAAACAATGTTTTTTACATATCCCCATAAAAAGTCTAGGAGTGTCAAGTCGGGGCTTCTAGAAGGCAATTCAATAGGACCGGAGATGTTTTCTTAGACGTGCTAAAACAGTATAAGTTCCCGCAAGTGGATCAAATTGAATAATAACATAACGTAACGTTATTCTTTCAACAAGATGGCTGGCCCCCACACTTTGCTCTGCATGAAGGATTCATTGATCGGTGGATTGCAAGGTCCGGTGCTATTCAATGGCCTCGTAGAAGCCCAAATTTGGCACCTCTAGATTTTTAATAGGGATACGTAAAAAATGGGTAGAGTGAACCGATCAGAGATCTGAAACATCGCCGATGGTGTTTTAACAATCAACGCGCCTGCGATATGATCCAGACGACTCGTCTGAATGTTTGTAATGGACCGCACATAGAAACATTCTAAGGCAAGAAACAAACTTTTTGAGTTGGCGAATTTAAAAAAAAATACTCGTTTTAATATCTCAAATAGTACCTGAGCTATGATTGTTTGAAATTGCTGCAATATTTTACGATGACCCTGTATACTTAATACCTGCTTTGCAATTTTAACCAGTATTGTGGATTTTACATAGTGCAAATACTCATTGTAAGTATATTTTATTCTTGTAAGCATAGAGACCATTTTTATAACTTATTCAATTAATTAGCAGAAAAAAAATATAGGATTCATTGTATGTGGATGACTGGAGTTCACAGACTAAAGGCCATAATTCGCCATGTCAATTATTTATAGGAATAAAATATTTAAAAGGATATATTTTTTCAAAGAGTGTAATAATACAGATAACGGTTCTTACGTCTGCTGCGTAAATGTTAATTCTAGCGGACAGCTTTGTACTTTTCGTGGCGTTTAGGTCGCGTGCGAGGAATGGGTTAACGTTCCACACACTTACACGTCTCAAGCTCACGTTGATGTACACACGTCACACACTATTATTAAGTAATGTGGTCTGGTTTATATTGAAAATAACACCATATCTTCCCTAAAGTGGATATAATCGCTGGGGTGATAAGCACTCATATTACCCTTCATTTGGTGAATACTTACGTAGTTCAGGAGTATCCACAGCAATGTCCTCATCCCTATTTATCTGCCACGTGGAGTTAAATACTCTGGGAGCACTTTCACTGTAAGAAGAAATACATTTAGATATCTCTGACCTTGTTTGGTTTTTATAATTCAAATATTCACGCACCAAATTGAATTAACGGATTTTCAACACTTATCATGCATGAGAGGGTCTAGAAACTTATGTTGTGGTTTCGTAACGTAAACACACAAAATAAAATGACCACAATCAGCGTTATTCTGTTTGATGTAGATTATATCCACCCTGCGAAACTGAGTGTTCTGGCATTTAAAGTTAAGTGGGTAATTAAATGAATACCTTCTACATATTGTAAATTGAGCTAAGGAATTGAGGCGCTATGAATAATAACGCAGATCCCAACCAAAGTTAATTTTGAGGTAAATGTAATTTTCCGTTCTCTTCAAAACTTGGAAAGTAGTTAATAATATGACTTGATATTTTCTGCATGTTTAAATGAAGGGATTTCACGTCTATTCTTCAACCATTGTGATTAATAGGTTTTCTGATTTTATTAGAACACCAAAATACAGAAAACATAAGAAATGTGTAATTTAATTTTCCTTCATTTAACGTTTTGAAATTGCTAATCCAGCTTTATTTCCAAATCTTCACATTTTTCTTCATCATCAACACCATCATGGTGAAGACTGTTATAAAATTCAAGATAGATGGGTGGTATACATTTCAATAATTTCATCAAGTCATTGTATTTAGCTTTCTTTATCTTTCTGTGGCCACTGAACTTCCGAAACTTGTGAACGTTTACCTCTTTTCCTAAAATTACATTTTTGATACACTTCAGAGTTATAATAACATAAACCAAATTGAAGAATCTAAGGATTATCATGATCTACAATAATGGATGTAACCTTACGTAAACCAACGGAGCATCGTCAACACATGTTTTTCTAATTACAATGTTTCAATTAATACTGTTCTGTATGTCAACAAAGTGTTCCCTGTTCATATGATTAATTCGCTACCGTTCACTACAACGCCATGAACGTGTAGCGGACATGAAGCATTCATAGTTGAGATATGTCATTTTTACGCTGACAATGTGTTCGTTTTCACAACGGATAAATTTTAAAGGTGAAAAATGAGAACTTTTGCATACCCCAATTTAAGTGATACTTCATCACATGAAAGGTAGATGGCAACTGTGCATGATCATGTATCTATCTCAAAAATCGATGTCGGTTGGGATCTGATGTTATTTTTCTGAGCGCCTCAATTATTTTCGATATTTGTACCACCTAGGTATCATGGCGAATCAATGCTGCCAACTGAAGTTATGTTTTACGATGAAATATTGTTTAAATGTAATAGGGTTTTAACTGGATTGCCACTGGTTTAACCAAGAATATTGGTCAATGAGACGGAAGACATACTTGTAGTAATAGACTTGTTTTCGAAAATTATATTGCGCGTAACTTCAAATAATTTAATTAAGGTTATTTATTTATTTATCAAAATTGTGTAATCAAGTCAGTGACGTTTTTTGAAAGTGTTAATCAAATATATTTTCGTTGTATTTGTTGATCTCAACAACCCACCTGTGGAGGTTGATTGGGGAATCAATAAGAACACGTTGGGACTGTTTTTATTGTCATCTCGGCGTACCATGCAGTATCAGTGGCAGCGCAACCTTACAACCTGAAACATATGTACTAATCCCTTCCAATCGCACGTACTTTACGTATATCTGTGCAAATAGTAGTAGTCTCTTACATCACTAATAATAATAATAATAATAATAATAATAATAATAATAATGATAATGATAATGATAATGATGATGATGACGATGATGACGGTAATGACGGTAATAATAATGGTCATAATCATGATGATGACGATGACGATAATAATGATGGCGATAATAATGATAATAATGGAAATAATAATGATAATAATTGTAATAATAATGGTAATAATGACGAGGATGATGACGATGATGACGACGACGATGATAGTAATGATAATGGTAATAATGATAATAATAATGATAATGGTAATAATGATGATAATAATGATAATGGTAATAATGATAATAATAATGATAATGGTAATAATGATAATAATAATGATAATAATAATAATGATAATAATAATAATGATAATAATAATAATGATAATAATAATAATAATGATAATGATAATAATGATAATGATAATAATATTAATAATAATAATAATAATAATAATAATGAGTGGGTAAGTGGCACTCGAAAGAGCATTAAGTTTTGGGTTTATGATTTGTCTTTTATCAGTTCGTTCAGTGATCCCGTCCATATTCTGCATTGTTTGTAATGGTATCGCTCACACTTTTGGTCGCATATCTTGCATTCACACGAATCACTCGGATGGTGGAATTTTGTATTTTTGCACATTTTGTGATGATATCCGTGTGTTGCTAAACCTATGATTCTGTGCCTGTGTGGTTGGTTACTTCCGGTCCACTCTCTGTTTACCATGGCATCTGAGGCGTAGAAATCTTCGTCGATCTCTTTTTCTCTCTGTTTCTTTTTTTCGATGACTTTCTTATATGGCTCCGTTGCTGGCAGTAGTATCCTTTGCCTCAGGTCCTCTAGGAAGAAGGTTTCTCTGGCTAGCATATAGGCCATTCTATTTGGTGTGTATTTGCTTGCACCTATTGCCTTTTTGATGAATCTTGGTTTTACTTTTTCTAACCTCTCCAAATCGCTGGTCGATAGTTTCTCCCACATCAGTTCTATCCCGTAGGTGACGATCGGGGTGATCACTGATGCGAATAATTTCATGGCTGTGACTAATTTTAACGATGTGATGTCTTTGATACTGCACATAGCTCTTATAGCTGCTGCTGCTCTCTCCTGCACATGTGCGCTGAAAGACTTTATTGTTGGCTGCAGTGTTATGCCTAAATATCTGAATTTGTTGACCATTCTTATCGGTTCTTCTCCTAGTTTTAGATTATCACTTGCCGCTGTTCTTCCTCCTTTCTTGAAAACCATTTGTACGGTCTTGTTGCTGTTTATCTTGAACTCATTTTCCATAGCCCATCGTTATATTGCGTCTATGCCTTGTTGTAATTTTTCTTTGTTTCCTGTCCCAATGGCCATGTCGTCCGCATACATTCCGAGCGTGGTCTCGTTTGTTGCCTTCCCAATGTCAGCCGTCATTATGTTAAATAGTTGCGGACTCGTGGGATCTCCTTGCAGTATCCCGTTAGTTTGCTTAACCTCGTCTGATGCCGCAACCTCATCTACTACAGGGCTTCCAATATAAAACCGGACCGACCTTATGGAGTTTCACCCTGCACGCAGTGCTGTCTCTTCCTCCCGCAATTCACCCTGCCTGCCACCCGTCCTTGAACTGTTTCTTACCTTATAGAAAATGCTGGAAATATTGTCCTCCCGCAGTTAAACAGACATTATACCGAGTAAACACATTTAGATTGACACGCTGTAGTTCGGGCACTGTCAACTTTGTGATTTAATTTCTTATGTTGTTCTTCAGTTCTTCCAATGTGTGCGGATTTGTTTTGTACACTTTGTCTTTCAGGCTACCCCACAAATAAAAATCACACACTGTTAGATCTGGGGAGCGAGGGGGCCATACACCAGCAATAATCACTCTATCTTCAAACACTTCCCTAATTTTATTCATGGACTCCTCTGCTGTATGAGCAGTAGCAGAATCTTGTTGAAACCACCCATATGATTTCGCTTCTTCAGTCAGTTCAAGAAAAAATGGGGTCAAAATGTCATTTCCATACCCCTCTGCAGTTACAGTCTTCTCGTAGAAAATCGGACCGATTATGCGCTTTGCGCTAATCGCACACCAAACTCCAATTTTCTGATCATGAAGAGGCATTTCCTGTATTCGATTTGGATTTTCAGAACACCAATAGCGAGTATTGTGAGTGTTCACACGACCATTTAGGTGGCACCATGATTCGTCTGTAAAGAACAAAAACTGAGGGTCCATTAACCCTTTCAGTCACTGATGAAAAAGAAAACACTCAGAATAACGCACACGTGCTATGGGATCACCTTGGTTTAGACAATGAACACTTGTAAGGTTTGAGTTTTAACAATTTTGTTGCTGTATGTGCAGAAGATACTGAAATTCCAACTTGCGCTAATTACGGTAATGATTTTTGTGGTGAACGTTCCAAATTTTCGCCAGTTTCGTCTAATTTTTCTTCGGTGAGAACCGAACGCCTTCGCGTGTGTTTCTTATTTTGTACTGAACCAGTGGTCTCAAATTTAGTCACAAGATCGTGGATTGTCGATCTGGAAGGAGGTAATTGTCCAGGGAAGTTCCGAATAAATTCCTCGCGAACGCGACGAGCTGATTCGTATTTATAATAACATTTACACACATAAATGCGCTGCTCTAATGTCAGCTGACGTCTCACCTTATCGAACGATAGTAAACTGACTAGTTCAAGGACGAACGACTGGCAGAGTGAAATGCGGACGAGGAGAGAGCGCTGCCTGACGGGTGAAACCCCGTGAAGCCGGTCCGGGTTTATATTGTAAGCCCGTTATTTGTAATCAGTTTCGCCTCATTATGTCATGTACTATTCCAATAGTGGGGTGCTCGTTTCCAATTATGTCAATCATCTTCGTGAGTTGTGTTTTCTGTTTATGTAATCGAACGCTTTTTTATTATCTATGAAGAACACGTAGTATTTCCCTTTCGTCCTGTTGAGGGCTGCTTCTATCTCAAAAATAATGCGGATGCTGCTAGCAAAGTGGATTTTCCTTTCCTATATCCGAATTGGTTTTCTGGGATGTTTAATTTTGTGATGTCCATCAATCGTTTTGTTAGTATCTTCATAAAGATTTTGAACAGGGTGTTCTCCAGTACCACGCCTCAGTAGGAGTCCGTGTCTCCTGCGTTTCCTTTACCCTTATACAGCATTTTCAGGGTATCATTTCTCCATTGCTCTGGCACGGTTCCCGTGTCTAGGCATTTGTTAAACAGTTCTTTTCATATTGATACTAGCACGTCAACTGATGCCTTTAGGAGTTCGTATGCTGCTTGATCCGGTTCTGTAGCTTTTGTGGTTGTTGCTTCTTTCACGCATTTCATCCTCCGTGATTTCCATTTCCAGACTCGGGGTTCTTCGGTTCCTGGTAATGTCGGCTTCGTAAGCTTCTGTTCTGTTTCCTTTATTCACTAATGAAAAACAGATGAAAAATCTGTTGATGTTGTCTACCCAACATCGTGATGCAGATCAGACTAACATAAATTTCAACTATTTCGAGTGTGATACGTTATGATAAAAGCTAGAGGTGAGATAAATTGTTTTAATTGAAGTAATAATTATTTCGCTTCCACAAACTTCATTCGCAGTGGGCAAGTTTATATTGATTCCAATACAGTCGTAGACTTTTAAGTAAATGTGTAATTTATTACGTCATCTATTTTAGAACTAGCCGCTCTAATCTCACAACTGAAATTCAGGAAGTAAATGTACAAAAAACTAAAAAAAGGAATAGGAAAATTGAGATATACTAGTTGAAGAAAAAAATTAAAATGTATCGTAACCATTTCTGACGGAGTAATTTAAAATAACAACTGTACAGCCTGATTAAATTATAACAACTGTAATTGGTGTTTCCCGTATAATGTATCATATTTATATTATTATTATTATTATTATTATTATTATTATTATTATTATTATTATTATTACTATTATTATTATTATCGTATCATTATTGTTATTACCCTATGAAATGTTGTTTGTACATGACATTTACATTGCTACATTTATTGTATCTTTAACTGTTTATAATTAGTACAGTGTATATCTATATTTGTCGAATATTTATTTGTATTTGTGCTGGTTGAGTGGAAGAGAGGGCCTTATGGCCTTAACTCTGCCAGAATAAATAAAGTATTATTATTATTATTATTATTATTATTAGCCTGATTAAATTATAACAACTGTATAGCCTGATTAAATTATAACAACTGTATAGCCTGATTAAATTATAACAACTGTATAGCCTGATTAAATTGGAGTAATGTATTTTATTAAATGATGTGAAATTCCGATCTAATTGAATGAAGCGAGATTTCCTGATGTCCTGGTTCCAAATTATAAATGCGACAAAATTAACAGAAGTTATACTCCCTGTTATGCCAAGATGACATTTTCATTTCCAAGAACCATCTTACCATATTCATCATGTTGCAGTCGTTAATACGTATAATGTTATACACCAAACTCACAAGCACACAGCCCTAAATGCGGCCTTAAATTTAATTTAATTTCATTTATAAACAGAATTGTAATGTTTACATATGTTTCTGTGCTAATGTTTTATTTTTCTTCTCCACTCGTCTCTATCCATACACTTAATGTCCTCCAGTCCTCTAGTTCACATTCCAGTTCTTATTTCTTGCATCCATGACTTTAGAGGTCTTCCATTCCTTCTTCTACCAGATGGAATTCATTCCAATGTTTTCCTGGGTTATCTTTCTTCTTACATTCGTCGTACTTGCCCATACCAATTTAATTGCTTATATTTCATATCATCTACTATTGAATAACTAATATTAATTTTTTTCTCGTTTGACACTATTTCTTTTTTTTATAACTTTGAACATCTTGATGCTATCCTCAACAGATCCATTTCCATCGACGTAAGTTTTTGTTAATATTTTTTGTTGAATTTCCAAACTTCGGCTCCATATATGACAGTACTTCTCACTATTGAATTATATATTTGTAACTTATTTTTACTAGTTATAGTAAATTAATTTTCATACCTTATATAAATAAAGTCCACCGCTGTGGTCTCGAGGTAGCCTGCTGCCTTCTTACGCAGCGGGCCCGGGTTCGATCCACGATAGAGGCAGTTTTTCTGGGTGAGGTTTTTTATCGGGGTTTTTCCTCACCTGTAAGACAAATGTCAGGAAAACTTTAAGGCTCAAACGGTCCCCGAAATCATGTGGCCATCATCATCATCATCTTTATAATCATCATCATCTTCATCATCATCCTTCACCGGTGTGGAAAGCAACGGGAAGCTACCACACCTACAATTCCTTAGTAAAGCTGCATGCATACTATGAACATGGTATGATTGCAGTGTGCCTTCGGGTAGAATTACTATGGATGTATGGACATAAATAAAATAAAATAAATAAAAATGAAAAATGAGCAAATAAATATATGTGAAATGTAGAAATATTGAAGGGACACCCCAGGTTAAAAGTCAAGACAGATGACGATCTAACACTTACTTTTTGAATGTGAGTGTTCTATTCGAAAGGTAGGCGCCATCCTCGAGTGTTAAGTTGATTTGTACATTATCAATCTCCTTAAAAATGTTAGCAGAGCAATAAACCAAATAGCGAGTTCCTTCAACCTGGAAACATACACATTTGAAATAAAGTTTGTAGGTCTTTGCAGAAAGCTGATCACACTAATTAATCAACTTTGTTACTACCTGTGTTGCTTATGGAGTCCTTAGGTCCAATGTCGCATTCAAGAAGGCTTTGCACTCGTGCATATATCTGATATTCAGTTCCCTAACGCATTTCTAATAAAGTAATTCGCCACTAATATACTGGTATTTCTGAATATACATCTATTCCAATTAAAACTACAGAAACCTCTTCTGCTGTTGCTATGCATTGACCCATAATAACTTATCTATTTAACTCCACGAGTGATTTCCAATTTATCTACAAAATTTGGAAATAAAGAGTGGCATTTGTTAGGACTATTTAACGAATAAAATTAACCTGTTTACTTACAAATCATTATTTAAATATAATTAATTTAAAATATGTGTATATTTAATGTAAACGGCGATGTTTTAAAACAAATGAGAAAAGTTTATGTTTCATGTGTTCATCACTGCAACCAAATCATATTATTTATTGCCAAATAGAATCGCAATATTGTAAAAATGCGCCCTAGTGGAGAAACAATAAACACATCAAACTGTTTATAACCAACATTTGAGGTTATTAATTAATTTCTGATGTCCTATGACGAAATATGTCAATTATATATTTCTGGAACGTAAATATCTGGGAAATTATACATTTGAGAAAGTAGAAAGAGTGTTTTTTTATTATAGTTTAATCAATTGCTACAATTTCTTTATATTATATCTCTCAGGCGCTATCTGTTTACATTCGTGCACTACATACACTATTTGGAAGCGACGTGCATTCTATGATTCTTACACCTCAATATATAAATAGCTATATTCAACGTATTTCTTAGTCTGTAACTGCAAAATAATGCTATGACCTGTTCAGAATATTAAAAACGAAGATCTTTGTTTAATATGATGAACTTAAAGTGATATATATCGGGTGAAACACGACTGTGATTGGTTGTAAAACAAAAATCATTGAAACGTGATTGGTCATTGACTCCCTTTTGTGGCATGAGTTAAATAGTCCATTTATTTTCAGGTGTATTAATATGACGCACGGCTGCTTATATGAGTAAAATAATTTTGTTTTGGAAATATATAGGCTATTATTAATTTCTTTGTGAAATATTATTTTGAAATTTATATATAATCAATTAAGACCAATCTTCATTTTCTTTAACGGAGCGTTGAATTCTCTACCTTCGTCTATTAACTATATTAAAAAAAGAAAACAGAAATAATGTCCATGAATCCATTCCATAGTAATCATTGTATAAAATGATATATAACAATTAAATATGTACTGAAATTAATCATTTAATGGCGTCATTTTGTGTGGTAAAAGGCAAAAAAATATATATTTACTAATATTCTAAATTGTCCCTCTTCGTAAAACATTTTATTTACATATTGCAACATGGATATTTTAAAACAAATTATAACAACCTCACTAGTGGGAAAGGGTACGATTTTGGCCCTACAAAAAAATAAATGAAAATAAATACCAAACAATAAAAAACTTAGTTCTTTAAAAATCAAATTCACATTTTCACAGAGCGAAAAAATGCAGGAGAAAACTGTTCACATCAAAATAAGTTTATGAATTATGGTGAAACTTAGGAAATTCGTGTCAAATTTACCTTTCTCCGACTTAAGTTTAATTGGTTCAACAGTGGCAATTAAAAATAATGAATTATAAAATGTATCTTAATACGGTGTAGACGTTTATATCATGTTTTTAAGAAAAATATTATTTTCAATGTTTACGGTATTTAAGTAATTTATAATGATCTGGAAATCATACAAATGCAACTCATGATCAACTTCAGCAAGGAATAAAATGCAGAAGATACGTTCCTGTCCGATCCCTCCATCGCCATGTTGATCATCCCACTCTATGTTACACATTCTTCATCGATTTTTGAATGTGGTCGAACCGTTATTTTTTATTATTCTTTGAATCTGTCTGTTAAGCAGAATTTTTTAAAATATAATTCCTATTAAATTTGCTATATTTTTTCTAAAATGTATCCAGTTATGTGTCTGAGGAATCTCATTACTGCAGTTTTTATTTTTTATTTGATTTACAATTAAT
The DNA here is from genome assembly GCA_030220185.1 of Diploptera punctata. Taxonomy (NCBI): domain Eukaryota; kingdom Metazoa; phylum Arthropoda; class Insecta; order Blattodea; family Blaberidae; genus Diploptera; species Diploptera punctata. The sequence continues at coordinate 527,595 of JASPKZ010004213.1, read as the reverse complement.
GCACAATTATCGGATGAATTTAAAAACAATTGAACGCCCATAGGCTTGTAAAACATTGTGTTTCTTTGTTCATGTATTTAAAACAATTTATAATTATTGTACCATAGATACATATTATATGAATTTACTCAATTTATTATCGACATAACTTTATGTTACGCCATACACCATGTGATTGAATTGGTTAAGGTAATATATTAATCTGCTTGCTATACGTACTTTAGCACGTAAAAGAGAAGACCCTTTGAATGCTATAACTTGTTTAATTGATAGATAGTTCTGGACTGTGTTATTTAGATATATCATATAAATTATGCATAATAAATTATAATTGATAAAGGGTATCATTAATTACCACTTGGTAGTCCGCAATTGATAGTCGATACTCTATCTTAATATATAAAAATTACGTGTCACGTTGTTTGTCCGCGATGGAATCCTAAACTACTGAACCGATTTTAATAAAATTTTGCAATCTGTGTGCTGTTCATCCATCTTGAGACCTACGGTTGTTTATAACAAAATCTGTAGTCGCATTATTTTTTATTGCAAATTATTTGTTTATTATTTAACAAAGAATTATAATTATCTGTGAGTTCCATACGATTCTAACAGTTGACGGTCTAAGGTAATTGGTTTATTATTTAACCAGGTGGCTGTGGTCTTTGTTGAAACCGCGAATTTCAATTGAATTACAAATATTGGTTATTTCATAATTTAAGTGCGTTTGTGTTTATTTTATTTTCAATATATTGATAATAATATTAATTTCTTGTGTAAGTGTTAGTTTTAAGTTATCTGGCTGAAAGACAGCAATTTAATTTAAATATAACTGGACCGAGAAGGGACATTGAATAATATGGCGAATCAGTTCTAGAGACCATGAATGATAAGATATCAAGTGAATTTCCGCAAATTGGTATAGGCCTATGTGACATAAATCTTTCATTTAGGAAGAATGTCAATTTAAAAACATACGAAGGGCCGAAGGAACGGAATAACAGAACTGTAAGTAAGTCTGTTAGTTATAATATGCCTAATATTACAGAAATAATTCTATGCCTCAGTTCAATGAAAAACAAGATGACTATAATATATCACAAGATGATATTACTATATAGAGAGATTTCTTGATGATGATGAGAATCCAAACTACCAACAAGTTCGTAGAAAAAAAAAACGAAAGTATAATGAAATCAGCAAGCCTCCTCTAAATATTCCATCAATAAATGTATATAATCCTTATGATACACTTATGGATGATACTGATAATGTAGACAACATAAATTCATCTCAATCAACAAACCACTTCTGATTTAAATTTCTCACTTAGTTTACTACAACATAATTTAACGTATGCCTTAGCCACAGCAACGCGTGACCGGAACCTCTCTCTCTCTCTCTCTCTCTCTCTCTCTCTCTCTCTCTCTCTCTCTATATATATATATATATATATATATATATATATATATATCATCCGGTATCATGGCAGCTGCCGCCGTCTTCCGGAAACCAAACGCCATTCCTCTCTATCCATCCATTGATCTTCCTCCATTCCTCTGATATTCATAGCTGCTTGTATCCCTTCTATCCAAGTTTTCTTCGGTCTTCCTCTCTTCCTCTTTTCCATTGGGATCCATATATATATATATATATATATATATATATATATATACATATATGTATACAGGGTGTATCAGAAAGAATGGCGCAAACTTACATAGTTCAAAGTACACGATAATAGAAGCAACAATGTCCCAGTAAACATGGGTCCGCAAACCAGCCTTTTGCGAGATAATTACGAATGTATGGTTACAACCCGCCACTGACGTCATTGTTTGTAACATCTTACGGTTTACTCATTGCGCCGTCCTATGTTCTTTGTTTACAAAACTAAACATTGCCGAGAGGTGGAGTTGTAATCAAACCATACACGCAGAACGTACAGGACGGATACAGCACACAGTCTTAAAAGGTATCACTCTAGTCTGAGGAGTGCAACTTGTGCTGTGTTGTAGTTACAGTGGAACCTTACAGTAACGAAGAGTATGCGGATATGCATTTCATGTACGGTAGGGCTAATGACAATGCAGCGGAGGTGCACGCTTGTACCAAGAAACATATCCTGATAGAAGACACCCCTAAGTCGTACATTTACAAGGATCCATCAGCGCCTGAGAGAAAATGGGCCTTTTGCACATGGCAGAGCAGTAGGTAGGCCTGCTTGCATTACGCCTGAGGTTGAGGATATGGTGTTGGAAGCAGTACAGCTCTCTCCAAGAACCTCGACGAGAAGAATTGCCACTCAAGTGCCTGTACTAAGCCACAGTAGTATGTGGAAAATTTTACAGCGGATTTTACTGCACCCTTACCACCTCCAACGAGTTCTGTGTCTCAGTGATGCTGACTTGTTCCTAGAGTGATGTTTTGTCATTGGATGCAACAACAGACTGTAGTCGCATGTGACATTTTATTTACAGATGAAGCAGGATTCACACGCGATGGTGTTTTTAATTATCATAATACACATTTTTGGTGTGAAATAAACCCACATGCTGTTCATGAGTCACCACATCAGCACCGTTTCTCACTGAATGTGTGGTAGGGGTACTAGGTGATCATCTCATTGGGCCACACATTCTTTCACGAAAACTTAATGGACGGAGGTACCTTAGGTTTCTGCGGCGTCATCTTCCAGGATTGCTTGAGGATGTTCCACTTCAGCAACGTCGTAGTTTGTGGTACATGCATGATGGAGCTCCGGTACATTTTGCCGCTGCTGTGAGACGGCATCTAACGCGCAGATACGGCCAAAGATTGATAGGACTAGGCGGATCTGTACCTTGGCCTCCAAGATCACCCGATCTAAATCCTTTGGATTTTTGTGTGGGGTTACCTTAAAAGCGAATAAAATAATAAATGGCGAAGAAGTGCCAGAAGAGTGGAAAGTCGCTATTATAACATGGATACATAAGAAGGGAGACAAGAGAAAGTGTGAAAATTATAGAGACATATCAGTAACGAGTACATTAAGTAGAATATATGGACGTATACTAAGTAAAATGGTTGATATAGAATACCAGGATAAAGAAATGGAAGAACAATCAGGTTTTAGAAGTGGTAGGTCATGCACAGATAATATATTTTGCATAACACAAACTATAGACAAAAAGAGCAACTAACAGATATTTACATTTGCTTTTTGCCGATTTAACCAAAGCATATGATAGTATTCCCCAGAAAGTGTTATGGGAAACTTTAGACGATTCCAACATTACCAAAAAATTAGTAGAAGCTATAAAAGCATTATACAAAGGATCTATTTCGAAAATAAAAGTTGGAAATCATATAACAAAGGGATTTACTATTACAAAAGGTTTAAGGCAAGGTTGCAGTTTATCTCCAACTCTATTTAAAATTTATCTCGAAAGAGTACTAAGAGACTGGAGGAAAAAATGTAAAAAAAATGGGCATACCTATCCAAAATACACATGTATATTCATTAAGTTTTGCAGATGACCAGGTATTAATAGCAAGGACCACGATGACATAGAATATATGGCTAAAAACTAAAAGAAGAATATGAAAAATGGGGACTTTATATAAACATTGAGAAAACTAAATACCTGTGTATAGGAGAAGAAATGGAAAATATAAATTTCAACAATGGAGAAGAACTAAAATCTAGTATTGAATGCACTTATTTAGGAACAAAATTAGACCATTCAGGCGATAACACAGTGGAAATTAAAAATAGAATCGCACAAACAAAACAAGCAATAAATGCTTTAAACTCTGTTTGGTGGAGCAAAAATATTACAAAAAATAGAAAATTACAAATATATCAAACCATAATTCAGAGCATTTTAACATATGGTGCTGAAGTCTGGCAAATTCCTACCAGGGAAATGAAAATAATTTTAAGTACAGAAATGGATGTTTTAAGAAGATCAGCTGGAAAATCTAGAATGGATAGAATATGAAATAAAGAAATAAGGGAAATTATGGGTGTACAAGAGGAGCCGGACATCATAGACATCATAGAAAATAAAAGATTGCAGTGGTATGGTCATGTCAAACGAATGCCAGAGCAAAGATTGCCAAAAATTGTTATGGAATGAATCCCAATGGAAAGGAGGAAGAGAGGAAGACCGAAGAAACTTGGAAAAAAGGGGTACAAGCAGCTATGAATATCAGAGGAATGGAGGAACATCAATGTATGGACAGAGAGGAATGGCGTTTGGTTTCCGGAAGACGCCGGCAGCTGCCGTGATACCGGGTGATATATATATATATATATATATATATATATATATATATATATATATAACAAAGTTGGATTAGTTACACTATTTGTAACTCAATAACGGCGGGACCGATTTTTATGATCTTTGATTTGTTGGATTTGTTTCCGCCCCGAACAGCAGATAACTATTAAAACATCGGAAAAATTAACGTAAAAATATTTAAAGGCGATACAACGTTCGCCGGGCCAACTAGTGATGATATATATTTAAAATAGAGTTGTAGAACATTCTTCCACTGATTTACTATGTTATTGGTTAATATATTAAAAAGTGCTCCTGACAGTGGTTACCCACAGTTAATGTCGCATTAGGTATCAAATATATGTCTACTTCAAGTTTATATATGTCAAATATATGTCAAATATATGTTTGTTAATGGAATGTATGTTCCGAATATATTCTATTAACCCATTCACTTCAGGTTTAAATTATCAATGTATTTTCTCAAAACCGTATTTCAGTTACCGTAATATTATATTGTCCGTTTTCAGATATTCAGAACAAACAAAATATAACGGTATTTCCGATTGAGGGTCTTTCCACTTTTCAGCGGTTGCCCTTTTACCAGCCGGCTGCTGGCCCTTCACATCCACATGTGTCAATCACAGAGGTAGATGATCAACAGCCAGTGTAGGGGTGACATGTGGTTAGCATGTCGAGTCCGCCAGCCGTTATAGCTGGTTCCTCAACCTGGAGCCGCTACTTATTGTAGCTACCCAATTGCCTCACGATGCTGGGCGGGCACCGGTCCCATACTGGCCGAAATACCATGAGAAAATTTCTTCCCCCATGGAGACTCGAACCAGCGCAAGTCCCGTAGCTCTGCGCCAAGGCTTCCTACCTTAACCGCTCGGCTACGGCGAGGGACATATAACGGTATTTGAGATCACAATAAGGGTGAAGGCAAAACCACAATCCTCTACTATTCATAAATGTTAACACAATATTACCCTGCCAAGGGATGTACAAATTATTGCAAAATATATGACAGCAGAGTTAAGCGAGTGTCCTTCTTCTTCTTAGATGAAGCCGTTTAACTGTAGGCGAGTCTACCTTGTCTTTTGATGCGAATGGGTTAAGTGCTGTGAGATTCCTTTCTTAAACATTATATTTGTTAATTTTCTCCTATTTAATATTTTAATGATTTTGTGTAGCCGAAAATAAAACATATATTTCTTTTGGTAGAATAAATTGTATTGGTTTCTCAATCACATGGTTAATAACATTTAATAATATACAATTTGTACATGACATCCATCCTCTAAAATCATATTGAACCTCAGATAATAACTGTATTTCAGGAAATGTCTTCTTATATTATGACGTCTAAGGCTATGAATAGGAATTATCAGTCAGCCTAACTAGCTAGTGTGAAACTGCACAAACCATTGGTGTTCAGTGTGTGAGAACATACAAAACAAGGTCAAGAGCGAATGGTAATTGTGAAGACAAGAAATGGGTTACAGTGGAAACAACAGTTAATACAGTGAAATGCAAGGGTTAATAGAAGTAGGGGCCTGCAATTGTTTGTGATTGTAGAGAGAAAATATTTGAGGGAAAAAATGTAATATTTTACTGAGATTAATGTAGTATTTATAAATGTTGCTACTGGAGTAACAAAACCTCAGAGTAGGTATATCATCTCATCCTTCATTCCGTTCCTGTTGGTAATTATTTTATAGATTCGGAATCCCATCACCTGTTCCGACTTTTTTCTTTCGCTACTTACAGTTCTAAGTGTGGTCATGTAATTAATTAATTGTACACGGTGATTACAAATGATTGGAGCGATTTCATGATTTTATTGTAGCGATCTTATTTGACATATCTTCACAGAACTTTAAAGTTATGTATAAAAACTCATAAGGTTTTTTTTTGTTTTCTCTCGCAGCCGTGTTTCAGCTTTAAACCGAGAGAGCGCAGCAGTTATCAAAGATGGCGACAGGCGAGGAGAAAGCATATGCTGTGCTTGAATTTCATTCAACTCAATCTGTGATAACTGTGCAACGACACTTCAGAACGAAGTTCGAGAAAGATGCACCGAGTGCCAACTCCATTCGGCGATGGTATGCGCAATTTAAAGCTACAGGATGCCTCTGTAAAAGGAAATCAACGGGTCGTCCTTCAGTGAGTGAAGAAAAGGTTGAGAGTGTGCGGATGAGTTTCACACGTAGCCCACAGAAATCAACACGAAAAGCGAGCAGAGAGCTGAACATTCCACAACCGACCGTTTGGAAGATCTTGCGGAAAAGATTGAAGCATAAACCTTACCACTTGCAATTTCTACAAGCCCTTACGCCCATTGACAAAGTGAGTCGGTTTGAATTTTGTACACAAATGCAGCAGTTTATGGATGAGGATGGTTTTTGTGAGAAACTTGTCTTCAGTGACGAAGCAACATTCTTTGTGAATGGCAAAGTGAACAAACACAATGTGCGAATCTGGGGCACAGAAAATCCCCGCGTTATTGTGCAGCACATTCGCGACTCCCCAAAAGTTAGTGTGTTCTGTGCGGTTTCTCAGTTCAAAGTTTATGGCCCTTTTTTCTTCTGCGAGCAGAACGTTACAGGACACGTGTACCTGGACATGCTGGAAAATTGGCTCATGCCGCAGCTGACGACCGACAGTGAGACCTTCATCTACCAGCAGGATGGTGCTCCACCACACTTCCATCACGATGTTCGTGAATTTTTAAACATGAGATTGCCAAACCGATGGATCGGTCGCAGTGGAGAGAATGATCAGAAATTGTTGTCATGGCCTCCACGCTCCCCCGATTTGACGCCGTGCGATTTTTTTGTTTGGGGGTATGTGAAAGATTCAGTGTTTGTGCCTCCTTTACCAGTAGACTTACCAGAACTGCGAGCTCGCATAATCAATGCCTTTGAACAAATTAATAGGGACATGTTACGTCGAGTATGGGACGAACTTGATTACAGACTTGATATCTGCAGAATCACCAAGGGGGAGCATATGGAGCACCTGTAACATCTCAAAAAAAACCTGGGAAGTTGCTCTATGTATCTGTAAAAGTTCGTGAAAATATGTCGAATACTACAGCTACCATAAAATCATGAAATCGCTCCAATCATTTGTAATCACCCTGTATTTTATTACCATCTTTGGATCATAATCAACCTTATTACCAAGGTCACATTGACAGTTGACACTGGCGAGATGTACAATAGAACACATCAACGCAACTGCTGTCCACTTCATAGTTGCAATATAATACTGAAATAAAGCAAGCAAATAATATATTACGAAATGAGGTTTTTCAGTTGGAATTTCAGCGATCTAATGTAATATATATTAACACACAAAAATGCACGTTTTTCTTTTTATATCTGTAATCCGCTGTTTTAGCTCAGGAATCCGGATTTGACTGGCTACGGACTAAAAGGGAAAGTGATGCCACTACATACCTGACGAAGACCTTGGAGTAGTGGAATGATAAGTTTTCTATCGCTTGCAGGACAGCCTGCGTGATAGCTACGTGCGACTTTAGCTTTAAATCCTGGTCTGATAAATATTTTCAGAGACTCCATCCAAGGTTTGAGAGGGGATTAAAAGCCTTGTCCCAACAATGTTAAAATGTAAAATTTCAGATCCATTTTCTTAGAAACTATTTTAAGTATAGATGTGAATTTTTTACACTATTTAAATACATATTTAGTAAGATTGCTGAAGCACTTCTCAGTTACATTTTTTCTTACATTTTGAAATATTTTTTTAAACTTCAATTTTTTTTAATTGTTGCAAGTTTTCTTTGAAAAACAATAATTGTAAGATCATCAAAGTACTTCCATATCAACATAGTAAGTCAATACACGCTCAAAATATTTCATACATTTACCTCTTATAGTTTCTGGGAAAACGGGTCTTTTTTATGAACATTTTAGTTTGTCGAAAAAACAGTTTAAGTAAAACGTTTGTTGCGAGTGAGCATAAATCAATAATGTTTATATAAATTTGTGCACACTATTTCAAACTATTTAAAAGTACAAAAAACAAATTTGAGACTTTTTTACTAAAATCAGCTTTTAATCTCCCCTTAATCCAATTAAAAAATTCAGGTGTCTACTGGGAGTCAAACCTGCAACATACCAGACTGTTTCCTATCATCGTGAAAAGCAATACAACGATAACTGTGTAGTTTGTAAAATTTAATTGTAAATTTTTAAATTGTGTTCCGTGTCTACAATTTAGAATCCTAAATTGTGTACCGTATATCTGATTCAAATTACGGACCTCCCTGATTTAATTATGTTTGATAATAAATACACTTTTGATAGGGTTTGTTCTTTGTATTTAGATATTAAACATGGAGGCCCGTTCACGTTTCGTCTGCAATAGGCTATGTTCAGGAGCCAGTATTCTTCTCGTTGACATCATCCGGCACAAAACACAATTCCACTAAACAAACTATGGAACATAAACTCATTGATCTCTCCTCTCTGTATACGAAACGATTACATTTCATCTACATAATGTGTCTGAAAAAGTGGTCGATACATTGTAAATTGACCTAATTAATTACATGAAATCGGAAAGTTAAAAGTAGAATATGTGGCTTTGGAATACGTAAACTCGAGTTTTACAATTGGAACTTTATATCAGCCAGAATTTAGTATAAATACTTTAAATGTGTGGATCGTAAGGCTCTTTTTGCTACATCATGCTTTTTAAAACAATTTCACCGCTGTGGTCTCGAGGTAGCGTGCTCACGTGTCACGCAACTGGCCCGGGTTTCATTCCCGGTCGGGACACACTCCTGGGTGATGTTTTTTCGGGGGTTTATCTCACGTGTAAGACAAATGCCGGGAAGCGTAGAGCCCAAAGGTCCCCGAATATCATCCGGCCATTATCATGAACCTTATCATCATCATCCTTCACCGGTGTGGAAAGCAACGGCAAGCTACCTCACGTATAAATCCCTATTAAAGCTGCAAAGCATAGCATGAAAATGCTATGAATGTACTGAAAGATCTGGCCTCGGGCAGAATTACTACGGATGGATGGATATAATCATAATTATGTGTACATTCGTCAAGAGATAAAAAGAATTGTGCATATTCTTAGAGTTACTTGCCGTGTGTAATTCAAAGTATTTAATAGATATTCCAGGATATACTAAGTATAAAATTAATTTTCCAAAATATCTGCTAACAAAAATATAACTTTATTGTTGTGTTTATGGTAACATTAAGGACTGAAAAGCAATTGACCCATTCGGTAACCTTTTGAGACAATTTTGCGGTATAATGTTTTCACAGGATTTCCCCTCACCTTATCAAAAATTTCTCGAATTTTTTCAGTATCGATATTTCCCGAAAACAAACTGGACATCGTAATCCTCTGTATCACACTTACCACGTTACAAATTAAATATAAGATCACGAGACTATTTTTTATATCTGAAGAAGCTACGAGGCTACATGACTTTCATGTAAAAGTGCACATGAATTATTAAGATGATAGCTTTTATCCAGAATAATAGTTGCTACTACTTCAAAATATTCTGCATCGATTGAAAACTGAAGACTGATTGATTCTGAAGTTATAAATGAAGCGAAATGCAAATTAAATATATTACAGTATACATATTATTAAATAAAGTAAAATGATTCATAAATATTCACTTCGTTTTATAAATTTCCAGAATGTCCTACAACTTCTGTTTGTTTTCGGATTGTAAGTCACGCGTTAGGAATTCCACAGTTTGGTGGAGTTTATATTCAGTATCTACATATATTTTTATATAATTCAATTGCTGTGAGGAAATTAATATTTTATGAATATTACTGTACTTTTGAATGAAATGTTCTATTTCTCGGATATTTGAAATGTCATAAAATACTGCAGTGAGATACAGATTAAATTAATTTTCTCTTTTAATTCTGCACGAAATTAAAGAATCCTGTAGAAAGCAGATACTTCTTCCATGACTGGAAATCTGTTCCGTGTCAATGTGTTTATGATACCAACGTCACACATAAGCTACGTATTAATACATAAACAAAAATTATAATACTTACTGCTGTTTATAGAGCTTGGATTCGATTTCTTATGCTGTGTTAAAAGTACGTGCTTTGTATTTTATAGTCACCTAAGTTACCAAGGACATAACAATTTTGAAAGAAATGACATTTTTACATATCAGTTATCTCTCATGTGGTATCTTTTACGGTGTCACTTACCGAAACATGGAATTCCCTTCCGTCCTATATCAGAGACTGTCAAACTATAACATCCTTCAAAAACAAACTAAAGAATTATTTAATAACAAACTAACTTATACAACTCACTGATAGTATTCTTGTAGCAATATTAATATATTTAATTATTTATGAAAATAATATTAAGAATAACAAATATTTTTATTTGTTTTGTTTTAAATATTGTATAATCGTAAAATTAGTTTTCTATATCTCATTATTTTCCTTTGTTTTTTTATATACACTAGACAGGGACAATTTAATATGTCTTGCTTGTATACATTTTATTATTAGTTTTAGTCTTAATTTTAACTAATATTAACTGGTTTTATTATAGATCGTAATATATTAGATATCTTTTGATCAAATTTTTACTTAGTGTTTAATATTAGAGTTAATTAAGATTGTTATATTCTGATGTAATATATGTTTGTCCTGGTGAGTGGAAGAGAAGGCCACATGGCCTTAACTCCACCAGGCTAAATAAATATAATCTAATCTAATCTAAACATGCATAACATTATGCTTGTCAAGAAAAAATATCAAACATATAATTAAATAATAATCTCCCAGCATAATTTTTTTAACGTTTCCACGCAATGAACTACAGATATAGCAGTTCCTTGTTCAGTAGATGAGTCATATTTTATCATCCACACATGACCTGAAGTTGTAACCCCAGAAGTTAAACTTAATAAAGTAAACCATTAAAATGAAGTACGCATAAAATGTCACTTTAACAACTGTTTAAATAAAGTGAGAACGCTTTATAATATTAATGTATGTAGTAATATTAACACATTTTTGGCAGAAATTTAGAATATTCAAATATGCTAACCACCTATTCCAATTTAATCATTGTTTCGATCCAAATTTTGAAATTTTACATATTTGTGATAAGGGTAACAAGTTAGATTTTTGGAGGCTGTAGAAATTAATAAATTGAAAAGTAGTAAAAAACTGTTAAATTCTCAACTTGATTTGAATGAATCCCCTTTGTTAAATTAAAAAATTTAAATAAATATTGTTGTATTGTTGCTTAGATCAGTTGGAACACAATTCATAATTTGTTAACATGTCTGAAGAAGGTACAGTGTACCGAAACAGCTGTCACTGAATTATATAATAAATATGAAAATCAAATAACACTACGTTTTATTTTTATTTAATTAATAAATATGGATTTTCATCATGTAAACACCAACTCAATTGATTATTATTAATTTAATACATTTAATTTTATTTTTTGTGGAGATAATGTTTTCTGCGCAAAATAGTACAAACAATATTGTTACACACTGAAATTATGTCTGTCATTTCTACAGATTAGACGGTCTTCCTTCTTCTGAATTAGATACAGCTTTGTTCTTCTCCTTTCTTCAGGGATGTAACACATCTACAAATACATATTCGAGTCCGTCGCTGTGACGTAATCGGTAAAGTCCCTACCTTCTACTCCGGCGACCCGGGTTCGATTCTCGGCGAGATAAAGGATTTTAAAATCTCAACATTGGGACAGGGTGTGTATCGTGTCCTACTTGTACCCATTGGGGTTAATTCCCCTGAAAAATACATATTCCTCAAATATGAAAGAGGATACATGGACAGAATAAATGCATATTTAATCAATTCGTTTTTGACATTATCAACGTTGGATGTATTTTAATATTTACATATATTAATATTATTTCCTTCTTCTTCTTCTTCTTCCTTTCAAGTGATAGGTCGAGCGGTCTGTTACGGTCTCAATCCAACGTTTGAAGGGTCTGCCCAATGATCTCTTGCCTGGTGGCTGGTAATTAAAAATTTGACGTGATGTTCTAGTTCTGCCCATTCTTCTTACGTGAGATTTATAGATGTTTCTGTATTTTTGCACATTATTGAAGCTGTTTGTAATTCTTTGAGAATTTGAGAATTCCTTTTATGGTTATTTCTCATTCTTAAATATAAATATTTTCATGTCATTTGTGTCTATTTAATTTCACCATCGTTTGTTTTCCTCACAAGACATATCGATAGTAGAAGACCCATTGTACCTTGTTACATGAATTTAGTTTTATGTTACCTCCAGTCCCTTTTTAAAATATTATAAATCTTATCTTGCACACAATGTACATGCTCTCCATGTTTACACAATTGGAAATTTTATTTACTACAAGATTATGACAACTTTCTTCATTAATGTATATATATATATATATATATATATATATAATGTAATAAATAGGATATTTAACTGCATTATTATATAATAAAAACATATTTGTACATTGGCGAAAAGAATTAATTTATTGTTTGTTTGGTAAAATGAGATATTAAGTAATGTAAAGAGTATAATTGATTTACGTGCCTGTGAAGTATTGTTATACGGAATTGTAATCTGAAAAGTCATTGTTGAGAGATCAAGGATTCTTTAGGGTATTCTTAGACACAATCGACAGCCTGATAAACGCAAACGAACCCAATACAATGTACCACCAACCCCCTCAAACCAGATCTTTCATGTTGAAACACCAGTTTTGAATCCCTGCCGATCCGATGGGACAAGGTCCCCGAAAGTGCTACAGGTAAATGATAATAAAGTTGGAGGAGACGTACCTTTCATTTGAATCTTCTATAATTTTATATTAACAATATTACTTGCAATCAAAATCTTTTGAAAATCAAACGAAGAACTCGTTGGTATCCAAATAGAAAGACGAAAAATGAGCTGTATAGGGCAAACTCATAGGAAGAATCAGGATGTTATTGAGAGATATGCCCTGTTTTGTATCCACTGGGACCAGAAAATGAGGAAGACAACGACTGACATGGAGAGGGAATTGCGGATGAAGCCAGAAGGGAAGGAAACACGTAGGGAGTGTTGAAGGTTTTGACTCGGAATAATGAAAGTTGTAATCGCATCGTTGAGGCCCTATGCTCTGGACAGGAGCAACAGAAGGTACCAGTATCACTACTAGATCCTACATACCATACAAATAAGTGTATAATTTATAGACTAAAGTTAATACAATATGGAAATATCAGGAGATTATAAACTTAAATGATCGTATCAGGAAATTAAAAGTACAGAGTGATTCAGAAATATGGCTATACGTTTGACCGCATTTTGTGACGAAAAAATTATTATTATTACAGGAAATATGTTGTTATCATTGGAAAGGGAATCCTTCAAATTACAACAATAGAACAAAACAAAAGAAATCACTGCTCACGTGCAGCTTGGACAGTTTGATTTTTGAGGGCTAGCGTCGAACGCCTCCACAATTCTCTGCGTTGTTTCTGCATCCGTGCTAATGTGAGGCCTTCCAGGAGGTTTTATTTTCTGCATCCTTCCCGTTCCAATCAGTCGTTTTCTCCACTTCCCCACAGTCGACGGCTGCAATGCTACGTTAAACTCACGTCTTGCGACCTCACGATCATTAGCATACGTTATTGCCCATGCAGCAATTATAATTTGCTATTGCATGTTCAACACCATTTTGACTAACGACGGAAGTTCTATACTGTTTTGTTTTATTCCATTGTTGTCATCATCATCATCGTACTTTCAAGTATTAGGCCCAGTGGCCCGCCATCACCCACAGATCTTCTGCCTCGAGGAATGTAGTGAAGAATTTGTTTTGGTATTCTGTGACGATCCATGCGCTGAATATGGGATAGCCAATTGTTTCTATATTCTTGGAGGTATTCAGATATAGGTACGATGTTTAACTCTCTGGCTATTGTTGAATTTCTTTGGTGGTCTAGAAGGCTATAACCTGCAGTTCGTCGCAGAAATTTCATCTCAGTGGCTGTAATATGACGATCATCCTGAGTTCTGATGGTCCAAGCCTCACTGCCATAACAGATTATGGTCTAGCGAGAATTTTATAGATTTTCATTCTTGTGTGTTTCTGCACTTTTGAGTTGTTTAAAAACTTGGTTGATAATTCTTAAAGCTTTATTATAGTTTTGTATTTTAAAGGATATATCACATTCCTCATTATAAGTTAGATTATATCCTAAGTATTTAAATGAATTAACTTGCTCTAATATTGAATTCTGAATACAAATTTTACTTCTTACTGGGAATTTCCCTTGAAAGGCCATAACTTTAGATTTTGTTGTTGATATTTCCATGTTGAATCGTTGGGCTATTATATTAAGATGATGAGTGGAATATTGTAATTCATCTTCATTATTGCCGAAAAGAGCCTGATCATCTGCATATAAGAGTGTGTCTAAAATTGTGTGTCTTGAGAGAAGAATATTACCATGAACTGTCAATCTCCAGTGTCTTTCCATTGTTGTAATGTGAATAATTGTCTTTCCAACGGTAATTTCATATTTCCTGTAATGGTAATATTTTCATCACACAACGCGATCAAACGTATGGCCATATTTATGATTCGCACCGTAGTGACTGAAAAAAACAAAAAACATACACAAGATGGTCACATTAAAAGACAGGATGCAAATATAACCAGTAGGATTGTGAAGAAATATATATCTCACCATTGTCTTGATATATTCATGACTGTGTACATGTGAATATGTAGGAGTGAGATTGATTCTTTCAATTTTTCTTTGCTCGTTCTCTGCTTCTACGCCCAGATGCACTTAATGCAATGATCACATGGACAATACGTTTTAACAAATTGTTACCATATTTGTCAGAAAAGCGTTGATTGATATCAGTAACGAGTTTTATTGAACATCGTTTACTAAAGGAAACGTCTGTTATATGGAGAAACGCTGCAAAAAGAATCGTCTACATAAATATATAATAAACTTTTAAATTACTTAGCACCCGAATTCAACATGAAATAAAGTTCCGAAAATTAATAAGTAAGCGGAGGACATTGTTGAATTGTCTCCAGTAAACGTATGGTATCTTTACCTTGTCGTGGTGGAGTGGCTTGCGTGCTTAAATGATCCTGAGAGCTATGCCGGCGGTAGCATTGCTGCCGATAGGGTTACCCATGCCGAACTGGTCGAAGGTGATAAGCCAGACGAAAAAAGTACCTTGGGCGAAAGAGTGACGATCTTTCACCGTAAAAATACAACTGTCAAGAAATGCGGACATGGGTTCAACTGGGGTAATATGGAGAGCTTATGTCCGCACGACCATGAACCTATGGGTTCGATAGTGCCAGTGAGTAAGTAAGTAAACATGAAAGTAAATCTTTTTATACTGGATGTCCCGAAATAAGTTCCAATATTTACAGATGTAGTGTGCAACATAGGAAGAAAAAAGTTATTACAAACATTGGTCATAAACTTGACAACTTGGGAGTTATAATCTACTACCAGCTCTGTTAACGACCACCAAGATTTTGATCTACTCTTCACAACATTGAAGAAAGATATTTTCAATTAGTGATCATCTGAAGTTCTTATCGTTTAGTTAATTTTTCTGTTTTTTTTTTTCCGAACACCATTTTTGTATGACTTTTGTATGATGAAATAATTTACATTAGATGTCCTTAAAGTCATCTTTTGCTTCATTCATTCTATACAAACAGTATTCCATAAAATGTCCTTTAAGGAATTTGCTGTGGTCTCGAGGTAGCGTGCTGCCTTGTCACGTAACGATCCCAGGTTCGATCCCCGGTCGGGGCAGTTTTTCTGGGTGAGGTTTTATTGGGGTTTTTCCTCATCGGTAACACAAATGTCAGGAAACCTTTAAGGCCCAAACGGTTCCCGAAATCATATGGCCATCATCATCACCCTTATCATTATCATCATCACCCTTATCATTATCATCATCATCATCATCCTTCACCAGCGTGAAAAGTATTGGGAAACTACGACACCTACAATTCGCTAGTAAAGCTGCAAGCATAGTATGAAAATGCTATGATTGCTGTGAAGGACCTGCCTTCGGACAGAATTACTATGATTACAATGTCAGTGTGATACTTCGTTTTGCTTTAAATACGTGATACATTTAAATAATTTGTATAAAATATGTGAACTAAAGAGCTACAAAATGAATCACATTTTAAGCGGGAGCTTGGTTAAATGTCGTAAAGTTCCAATTATATAGCTTTATAATCTATGGTCTCGAGGTAGCGTGCTGCCTTGTCACACAGCGGGCCCGGGTTCGATACCCGGTCGGGGCAGTTTTTCAGGGTGAGATTTGTATCACTTTTTTCTCACCTGTAAGACAAATGTCAGGAAATCTTTAAGGCCCAAATGGTCCCCGAAATCATATGGCCATCATAATCAATCTTATTATTTTCATCATCATCCTTCACCGGTGTGGAAAACATGGGGAAGCTACCACACCTACACAATTCCCTAGTAAAGCTGCAAGCATAGCAGTGAAAGACCTGCCTTCGAGCAAATTACTATGGATGGATAATCTATGGAAACACGAATCCAGGGTCATAAAAGGTAAATTGGAAACAACAGAAAACGGGGTATCTATCATCAAAGTTAGTATTTAAAGTACTGAAGTGCAAAAAAATTCAAATTCTTGAGAGAACTGAAAAGTAGGTATTAACACCAAATTTCATGCTATATTGTACGAAAGGAATATCAAACTGTAGATTTTCGAAGTCAAACGATAAATAAAAATTTACTAAAATATATCAACCTGAATTTGTGTAGAGACACGTGTCAACACAGAAAACGAAAATATGAAAACTAACACTCGCAATGGCCGTAGAAGAACACATTTTAAGAAGAACTTAGTTTGTGATGTTGATAGATTGTTGAAATTTCTGTCCAATGTATGTGAAGTTTGCAGAGAGACGCATTAATGCCCACCTATTGAGAAATCAAACTCTAATCAATCATCAAACTTTCATGTTTTATGATTGAAGGTCAAAAGCAACTTAATTAAATAATAATAATAATAATAATAATAATACCTTACACTGCTACGAACGGGTATATCCGTTGGCAAAGATAATGCTTGCTATGCTATGGGTGTGTATATCCATTCTCAACTCCAAACGCCTGCTAGTTATATAATACGTATTGCATTGCTTTCAAACTAAGCAGGTATATACTGCCATCTCCTAGGAACCTAAATAAACATTTTCCATATTTCTCCCTGCATTGAGCAAGGAGGGTTTTAAAGGCTGGAAATATCTCAGCAGTGAAAAGGTTGACATTAATAATAATAATAATAATAATAATAATAATATTAATATTCATAATAATAGTATTAGTAATATTAACAAAAATTCTGGCGGTACTATGGCCCTGGGGTCGACTCAGCCTCTAACGGAAATGAGTACCAGACGCTTGTTCTGGGGTAAAGGCGGCCGTCACGCAGGGCTGACAACCCGGCTGACATAAAGTGCCGATTGTCTAGAAAAAGTGGGAGCCTTAACCTCTTACTACCCCAAGGGGCCTCCTGAGGCCTGTTGTGGGATCACTTTCACTTTCACTTTAATATTAACAAAAATAATTTTAGTAATAATAATAATAATAATAATAATATTAATAAATAATAATATTATTATTATTACTATTATTATTATTATTAAAATATTAATAATAGTAATAACAATAATAATAAAAAACAACATGAAAGCAGAATAATGGCTTGTGAAATGAGATTCATGCGCAGAACAGCAGGTTACACCAGATGGGATCGGAAAAGGAACACCGATATCTTAAAAGAATTGATGACTACGCCAATTTTGGAATATATTAAACAGTACCAACTAAATTGGAAACACCATCTTGAAAGAATGAGTTCAAATCGGATCCCCAAAGCTGTTTATAATTATATACCAAGAGGACGAAGATCACTGGGCCGTCCTATGAAACGCTGGAGGGAAAATTTTCTATAGGATCGTAACAGGCCTTGGCCTAATACTTGGAAGGAAGAAGAAGAAGACAATAATAATGTAATCTGATATCTGCTGATAGACTGGAATTTCCTACATAGATGGGAGAAGAATGACATAAATATAAACCTAGTTGTACTTTGTAATTTTGCAGGTGTCTCTAGACTATTTCCGGTATCACACATGTGGAGGATCCAAGATCAGGGAAGAATGGGTTGTATCAGCAGCTCACTCATGTGGAGGATCCAAGATCAGGGAAGAATGGGTTGTATCAGCAGCTCACTGTGAGTTACAGATTTATAAAAAAATAAACCTTATAGTTAAAGTAGGATTTTATATTGCTTATATAGTAGAATTACAATTAATACATAATTTTGTATTTTAATATTTTTATGCTTATATCTAACTTTAAATAGAAAATTAAATATATAATTGTTAGTTATCGCCGAATAAAAAAAGTATTTTAGTGATGACAAACATATTTTACAGGATGCAGATGTTCTTAATAAACCTTTAAAAAATTATGTCAACTTATTGTTGAGAAACTTTTAAATATTTCTACTGTATTAATCTTTAAAAATAAAATCTGAATAATTTTATAATCTGATAAATAAAAGTAAACTAAATTGTGATTGGTATTAAAAGCACTTACCTTTCTTATTTGACCAATCGGATTTAACCTTATGTTAAATATAATTATTAAGCAATGTTAATACAATATTGCCAACAAAGAGTATTCACTTGTATTCAATGTGTTTAAAAATGTATTTCATTAATTTCAAATATTAATTATCTCTATCACTTTGTCCTCTAATGAGGAGTAATAAATGTAATAATTTCTTAATTCAAGTAGCCTATAATATTCATATTATTTTGATCTGGAATAATTCATGATACAATTATATTTTTCTGGTGTTTTTACAATACTGATTTTCTGGAATATTCTTGGGTTTATCTCGACATACTTTGATATGTTAATCGTCTCCTTAAACACAATTCTTTATATCCATTGTTTATGTAACTTTGGCTCCTGTATTGAATTTACTTTAACTATCTTACCAACAGTATCGATTTCTGAGTTCTGTAGTCTCAAATGCACACACACACACACACACACACACACATATATATTTTAGTACTGAGGCCTGCTAATCTGTAGGAGGTAATGCAGATTTCTTTTACGTTTATTAGACACATGTCCTACCTTAATTAGTCATTTTGGTAGGAAATTTTCTTGGAGACAATGGCACAATGTTTGACATCGATAGCCTTTCAAAATGTCAGTTGCTTATCCTGAAGTGACATTGAACTTGTTATAAAACTGGTAAATGTTATCATAATTGAGAAAAGACACCTTCTCTATCAAATACTCAAAAACGTGACACAGTGTATTTAAGTTATTTTATCCTATCATAATTATATTCTTAGCCTTCAAAATTGTATATCAAATTCTATTTTAAATACTTAAGGTCACCTTTACTTACTTATCATTATTTAGCGGATATTAACAAAAAACATATGAAAAACATTTATCAACGCATATGTTACTAATATTTATTTTATTTATAGCAGCATTAAAATGTTTAGCTCATGTTTTACCTATTATCATCCCTCTTAAAACTGAAAGTAGAAAATCATGACATGAATCTCTGTGTAACTATTTCACGGTGTAAGCAACTGCGAATGTTATAAGGTGATGTCTGTGTTTGTTTTGTTGGTTAAATTTATCTTCAAATTGTTCTTTATTACTGCATAAATGTGTCTCATTTTTGTGTAATTTAAGTTTAATTTATTTTCTAATATTGTCTTATTTTTCTCTATTGACGTGAACTGGAAGGAGAGGAGGCTCATAAATAGTCTTTATATGAAACAGCGAATAAACGTGAAGGTAGGAGAATAGATGTCAGAGGGAAGAGAAATTGGAAAGGGGTAAGGCAATGATGCCTCTATTACCTACACTTTCCAACATCTACCGGGAAGACCTAATGCAGAACTGCTTCAGCAATAAGGGAGGCGTAAACATGGGAGGAAAGAATAAAGTGCATAAGATATGCTGATGATATGGCTTTGCTAGCAGAAGATGCAATGACTCTGAGGAACATGCTGATGAAGCTAAATGATACGTGCGGGGGATTATGGAATGTAGATAAATATAAATAATAACATTAACTATGATTTGAGGGAAGTAGATTATACAGGGAACGATTGGAAAGCATTATCTTAGCATAGGGATGTATGGAGAGCTTATGTCCGCGCTGTCATGAACCTACGGGTTCGATAGTGCCAGTGAGTAAGTAAGTAAGATAAATATAAATAAGACGAAAGCCCATGATTATAGGTCAGAAACCAAGGAAGATAAACATGAGGATTAAAGATGAGGCCATTGAGCAAGTGGAGAGCTTGAAATACTTGGGTTGTAGTATCAGTAGTAACAAGAACTGCGGTCAACAATAAAGCAGAGGATAGCGATGACAAAAGAAGCTTACAACCAGAAGAGAGGCATTTTCTGCGGACCTTTGGTAAAAGAATTAAGGAAGAGGCTAGTGAAGTGCTTTTGTGGAGTGTAGCATTATATGGTTCAGAGACTTGAACATTACGACGGAATGAGGAAAAGGGACTCGAAACTTTTGCGGTGTGGATATGGAGAAGAATGGAACGTATAAAATGGACAGACAAATTAAGAAATGAAGATGTGCTAGACAAAGTGGGTAAAAGAAGAACAATGCTGGAACTGATAAAGAAGAGGAAATTAAATTGGACTGGCCACTGGCTAAGAAGAAACTTCCTGCTGAAGTATACTCTAGAAGGAATGGTCAACTGAAAGAAAGTTAGAGGCAGAAAATGATAGACAATATTAAAATAAATGGTATGCATGCAGATACAAAAAGGAAAGCTGAGTTAAGAAAAGAGTGGAGAATGAATGAGTCTACAGTGAAAGACCTGCTCTTGAGCAGAACACTATGAATGAATACATTTAATCTCAGTTTAATGCTGGAAATCTGGATTTTCAAATATGATGTTATTTTAAAATATTCTCTAATGTTTTCAGTATTATTTATTATCATGTTTTGTGTTTGCTCGTTTATTGTTTCAAAACGTTGTTTAAATTCTTTGTTTGCTTTAATTACTCAGTGAATAATCTGTTTTCATTCTTGTAGCATATATCTTAACATCTGGTGGATGTAGAACTCTCTGTTGTTGGATGGCAGTTGGTTGGTTCTGTAATTCCAGCCTCTGACACCAGATGCCTCGCTCTTCAGCGGTTTTCTTAATAAAGACAACTATTGTTCATGCAAAATTCTCTAACTGAATTTGTTAACCTCACAACAATTCACTGATTCGTCCTGCACACGTTGCTCTCAGTGATGCTTCTTAATTTACAATAAATTCTACCTTGTCACTAACGTTTCTTGTAATACAGTTTCTTAACTTCCGTGCTCACTGCACTGTCTCGCGGGTTCAACGCTACAAACTCTCCGACCCACTCAATAGTTCATATAAGCGAGGGTAGGAACGTTGTCGACATATGGCTGAGATGTTTTCCAGGTTGGAAGCTTCACCAATCGAACAATCCGGGCGTTGATCACGTCCTACTTGTGTGTTTCATCTCGCAGTTCGACAGCTCCAGAATTATATTCCAACATTCAATAAGAGATCCCTACTCTCTCGGCCGCCGACGAAATTCGAAATCCACCACAACAATGCGTCAGAATACTTAAATGTTGAGAAATTGTCCAACCTTAGCTCATTCTGAAATTTGTATAAATGTGTATTGTTTTCCTGCTTCAGATTAGAGATCATCGAAAATAAACTCTAAGGAGTAACTTTCGCAGATAGATCTAGGGTATGTAGAGTGTGTTTAGACATTCATCACTCTGTACTAGTTGGCGTATTACAGACATGTGTTGGACATTATGACCGTAATAAGATACATTTTAAAGTGAAACTGAAGAGTATTTTCAAAGCTTTACGTATTAAATCCATTAATTTTGAATGAGAAATCAAATATCGTATATCCGACAGTTTCATTTATATTTGTTTAGTGTAGATATATATATTCACACATCGATTTCATTTTGATTGTAAAAATTTGATGAAAATGAAGAGCAATTCCATATTCAATCAATAACTGTTATTTTTATTTTGAAAGTATTCAAATTTCAAAAATAATGTTTTCAATTGTATTTTTAAAATATTTTCCTCACATCCATTTATATTGGATAATAATCTGTGTTGAATATAATGAGCCGTAATATATTATTTTTCTTTAAATGACCAATGTACGTGGGTTTCTCACAAAATAAACACTCCATAACATCTCTCAAAATGCTGTGAAAGTTTGGGGTTCGATTTCAATTAGATCCTATACTAATTTCAAATTATTTTTATCGAAGTGCCCAATCTAAAGTCCTCCATCTGTATAATTTTCAGACCAATGGGGCCCGTCTATCGGGCCCCAGCTGTGCTCGCAACACCAACAGGGCGCGTCCCCGGGTGGGTATAGGGGAACGGTCGGTGGTTTGCTTGCATTCCTCCCGGCTATGTCCAGACCGGACCCGCGGGCCATTTGTGAGGGCGTCAGGACTCGAGCGACCTGGCGTACTACATAGCTCGTGCTGCGCCAAATTCAACAGCGAATCGCGTCCTCTCGGTGGCGTAGTGGGGAAAAGGTCGGTGGATCTGCTAGTCAGTCCTCCCTTCAAAGTCCGATGGACTCGCGGACCTTAAGTGGGGTCAACAAGGGGAAGATGAGCGACCTGTTGCCAAAGCTCACATATCCTGGCCCACAACGGGATCAGCGGCCGCCGTGGCGAAGCGGTGGGGGACTGGAGATCAGAAGCTCCTTTCTCTTGGTACAATGAACCCGAGGACCACTGTGGGGGCACCATGGGCGATGAGCACCCTTGGATGCCTACTTTGCTCAGTGGGCTGGACTCATAGCAGCTGCACGACAGGCCTAGTCTTGCGAACGGGCTGGTTGGGACAATACCGGGCGTAATGCTGGGAATTACCTCCAGGTCAGTAGCTCGGACGAGGAGGAAGCGCTGTCTTTTGGGTTGCGGGATTAGCGCCGACTCCGAGACCGAGTGACCAAAGGGCAATCTGTGAAGTCGTCAGGAGTTGAGCGACCTCACGTACTAATGCTCAGGCTGGACCCACTTCAACAACAAAACACTTTCCCAGGTGGTGCACTGGGGGAACGGTCGGTGTATCTGCTAGACAGTCCTCCCAGCCAAGTCCAAGGGACTCGTGAACCATTAGTGGGGTCGACAGGAGTTGAGCGCCTTGTCGTACTATTGCTCACCTGATGGGGCTTTCGAGCTCCGTGCTGACCCACAACTGCAACAGGACACGTCCCTGGGGGCAGACCAGGGCACGGCTCGGATCAGTGCAGAGGGGAGCAACTGTACTGGTTCCCGGCTAAGCCTACGGGCTCCTGGACAAACTGTCGGGTCGCCAGGAGATGAGCACCTAAATGTACTAAAGTCTCACATTGCGGGGCGTTTCAGGATTCAAGCCCTAGCCGGCCTCACAACTGCTGCAGGATGCGTGGCTGGAGGTAGAACAGGGGAACGGTCGGTGGATCTGCGACAGCACTCCTCCCGGCTAGGCTCGAGGAGCCCGTGGACCAACTGTAGGGTCGTCAGGAATGAGCGACCTAACGTAATATGTAGCTCAGCAATTTCCCTGAAGTTGCGACTCCAACACCTTCTCCCTCAGGTGTTGGTTTTAAGCCGAGAACCTTGAATGTGGACGCGAAGAAGATAGGGAGGACAAGATACTGGGACTTGGGAGTATGGTCTTTGACCGAGGTATCCCAAGGGGTGGAGGCATGGACCGAGATATCCAGTCCAGTTACCTGATTGTTTCTACATAATGGTTAGTAGCTGACATTGAAGACGTGCGTTCGCTGTAATTCCAATATTTAACAGCAAGAATATAGACAGGAGTTTTCCTAAAGTAGGATAGTTGTAATATTCCTTAAAGGTACCAACACTACATAACTCTCCGATATATTCCGTTCGTCAGCGATATCACACACAATTCTAAAGTTTAAGCGAAATTATTTTGTAATCGTAAATGTACAAAGTCGCTCAGAATATAAATATGACATAATCAAAGATGAGTTCTACGAAGAATCACAAAACGAATTTTATATTCCTTAACGACATCAAATTAAAATTGTCTTAGAAGATTCTAATACAAATGTAGGACCGAAAGGTATATTCAGAACAAAGATGGTCATATTCACACAGCAAATGCAATCGTCATCTGGTCCTGATGCAAATCGGAGGAAGGTTATCGCTTATGAGAGGAACAAACGCTGAAGATGATTTAGAAAATTGTCAGTTTACAGAGAAATGATGAACTGCTGAAAGAATAAAATATAAATTTGCTGATACGTTTCAAATACTTGAATTTTAAAATTAAAATTTGGAAACTGAAGACCAAACTGGTATAAATAGTGTATGGGAGAACATAAGAGATCATATTAAATTGTCAGCATAAAAAGTAGGTATTTAAAGATATAGCAAAATTAAAAGCGTTTTGACGAGAAATGTGGTGACATTGTGAAGGCAAGGAAGGTAGTAGTAATTGTTTGCTTCGAGACAAATGAAGTGAATTTAGAACAAATTAGTAATATCAGACGGAAACGTGATATGATTGAGAATATTAAAAATAAAGAAGATTAATGATCTCGAAGTTAATGCAATAAATAAGAAATATCAGAATTATAACAGTGATTTAGGATAGAAAGGAATTTCATACTAGAAAGAATATAATTACAGTTAAATATATATCTATATATATAATTACAGATTACGGGAGTGTATTAAATAGATGAAACCATTACTTTAATAAGCTATGAAATGCCATGTAGAACACACCTACTGAATGACAACACACCCGCAGACCTAAACACGTTGTACAACTTATACAACACCACTAGTATCAGTTAAAATGCAGAAGATGAAACACTGTTTTTGGAAGGCCTGCATATTGGAACTACTTGATGAAAATTAATAATTTATTTGAGGACGGCTGACGTACCAGGTACATCTCTAAGTTGTCTTATCTAAGTCCTTATTTTACCATTACTTTAAATAAAAGTAAGAGTTTTGGAAATTGTTAAGTCTAAATAATTCATGGAGCTGTTATTTTGAGTTTCTTCTGTGAATTGAATTTTGTTGTGCATTTTGTTTAATTAATCTTTAATTTATTTTTCTATATGCATGTAATTCTCATATATTATTTACAGATCATCGACATATCTTACCAATAATTGGATTTTGAAAAACAGAAAGAAAAATTCAAAATCCAGTTATTGAAAAGTGGATCCGCAGGTTTTTAATATCTTTGGATGTTCCACGAATGAGTATCAGTAGACGATTGAGATAATGTGCTAGAACTGGTATTTACAATTAACATTTGTAGTTGACGTATCTTGACAATGAAGTTACAAGTAGCAAGATGAAATGATATTTGCAACACCAGAATTATTCAAACGGTTTGAAATTAGTTTCAGTGACTGGTTAATTAATTTTATTCCATAAGTTAGAAAAGCCCATAAACAAACAAAATTAATATTTTATAAAACAATGGCTGTCCGTGTCCTTTTGTATGGGAGTGAATCTTGGATTATCACTACCAAACCGATTGAGGGTCTTTCCACTTTTCAGCGCTTGCCCTTTTACCAGCCGGCTGCTGGCCCTTCACATCCACATGTGTCAATCACAGAGGTAGATGATCAACAGCCAGTGTAGGGGTGACATGTGGTTAGCATGTCGAGTCCCCCAGCCGTTATAGCTGGTTCCTCAACCTGGAGCCGCTACTTATTGTAGCTACCCAATTGCCTCACGATGCTGGGTGGGCACCGGTCCCATACTGGCCGAAATACCATGAGAAAATTTCTTCCCCCATGGAGACTCGAACCAGCGCAAGTCCCGTAGCTCTGCGCCAAGGCTTCCTACCTTAACCGCTCGGCTACGGCGTGGGACTAAACTCCTGGCGCGACAGGCCTACAAGGCCCTTATCCTACCAACCGGCTGCTGGCCTCACATCCACATGTGTCAATCACAGAGGTAGATGATAATCAGCCAGTGTAGGGGTGACATGTGGTCAGCATGTCGAGTCCCCCAGCCATTATAGCTGGTTTTCTCAACCTGGAGCCGCTACTTATTGTAGCTACCCAAATGCATCACGATGCTGGGTGGGCACCGGTCCCATACTGGCCGAAATACCATGAGAAAATTTCTTCCCCCATGGAGACTCGAACCAGCGCAAGTCCCGTAGCTCTGCGCCAAGGCTTCCTGCCTTAACCACTCAGCTACGGCGCGGTGACTACCAAATCAATAAAGTAAAATCCAAGCAGCCTGAGATTTGACAAATTTTTATGAAGAGTAAATCCAGCTTCATCTAGAATGGACCAGATAAGAAACGAGGATATCCGTGAAGAACTGCAGATCTACTCCATAAAAGAAAATATATTTAACAACAAGATACAGTGGAAAGAACATGTAGAAAGAATGGAAGAAACAAGATTACCAAATAAAATCTTCCATTATTTTCCAAGAGGAAGAAGAGATGTCGAACATCCTCGGAAGAGATGGTCTTAGATCTATTAGTGAAGACGGAACAGGCAACTCTTGCCTAAACCAGGAAGTGAAGAAGAAGAAGAAGTTAGAAATTACTCTTTTTCAAGAATGGTTTAGAGAGTTCCTTACTTTCCAGAGGGATCTTTAATTTTGATTAAGACAATAGGCAAAATAGACGCAAGTTTTGAAATATTTCGGTGTTTTAATTAAATTCTCATCGTTATCGTTTAAATAAGACTTACTATATATATATATATATAATATATATATATATATATACACACACACAAAGTAACATGATGAAAACCATTGAATTTCTGACACATCTGTTTACAAAAAACAGTTTGACGTGATTTAGGACAGCAAGTAGGATGTGATCTATGCTCGGATTGTTCGATAGGTGAAACTTCCAGCCCTGAAAAATCTGGGCCATATGTCGACAACATTCCTACCCTCGCCGCTTATATGAACTATTGAGTGGTTCGGAGAGTTTGTTGCGTTGAAACCGCAAGAGAATGCAGTGAACATTGGTGTTAAGAAACTTAATATAAAAATTATGGAATATTCACCTGAAAATTCCGTCTCCTCAACTTAATTAATTATTTAACTGTAGCGCTTTCGGGACTTGTCCCATCATCGGCAGGATTCAAAACTGGCGTTTCACTGAATATCTGGTAGAGGGGGTTGCATGTATTGGGTTCGGTAACGATGATCAGGTTGTCATTGTGAGCTGCTTTCATGATTTCCATCTCTTCGAGTACGTTTATCTTCGCTGGATTATTTTCTCTGTGCATTACTGTTAGGGTGTTTTCAATATTTAACATGCGATGTCCTTCATGGATAACGTGTTTTGCATAGCTTGATTTTCCTTCTGCGTGAATGAAGTCTCGAAAATGTTCTTTGAATCTGATGTTAAAACTCATGTTTGTTCTTCCTATTTATAAATTTGTTGCAGTCCTTACATGTCAATTTATAAACTCATTTTCTGTTGAAAATGTTATTTTCTTCAATGTTATTGTTTATTATGTTGTTTAATTTGTTATTGGTTCTGTTTGCTATTTTTACGTTTTTATCGGCTTTCTTTAGTGTACTGGCTAATTTTGTCGTTTCTTTTCCTGTGTATGTAAGTGTTATCCATGTTTTCTTGTTGTTGTCAGATTCTTTTTCTAGTTTAGTTATGTTGTTCTTCCTTTTTTGTTTATTTACGAGCTTATCTATGATTTCTTAATTATAGCCATTGGTTTTTGCCATATACTTAATGTAGTTGAGTTCTTTGCTTAATGGGAGTTTTAACATTCTACTGACTAAGCTATTAAATGTACTAATTTTCTGTTGAAAAGGGTGTGTAGATTTTTTGTTTATGGCCAGAGCATTGTTTGTAGGTTTCCGATAGATACCGATTTCTAGTTTATTGTTGTGTACATTTTTGGTTATAGACAAATCTAAGTAGTTTATGCTATTGTTAACTTCTATTTCTTCGGTGAAAGTGATTTTTTCATGCACGTTATTTAAGTCTTGTAGTATTCAGGTGAATATTCCATAATTTTTATATTAAGTTAGAATAGTACCGCAACGGAACACATCATGAATCTTATAAAAGTTATTAATTAAATAAAAATAAAACGTAGTTTTATTTGATTTTCATATTTATTATATAATTCAGTGACAGCTGTTTCGGTACACTGTACCTTCTTCAGACATGTTAACAAATTATGATTCATAATTCATAATTTGTTAACATGTCTGAAGAAGGTACAGTGTACCGAAACAGCTGTCACTGAATTATATAATAAATATGAAAATCAAATAAAACTACGTTTTATTTTTATTTAATTAATAAATGTGGATTTTCATCAAGTAAACACCAACTCAATTGATTACTTATAAAAGTTGATTGTTAAGAAACTGTATTACAAGAAACAATAGCGACAAGGTAGAATTTATTGTAAATTAAGAAGCATCATCGAGAGCAATGTGTGCAGGACAAATCAGTGAATTGTTGTGAGGTTAACACATTGAGTTAGAGAATTTTGAATGAATAATAGTCGTCTTTATTAAGGCAGATACAACTTACGAACACATCGCGGTGAACGTACAAATAGGACAGACAGCGGACAGAATTGCCAGTCTCAAGACAACCCTTGAGGATGCCAGACGCAGTCTCTGGCGAAACGTCGGGGAACTACAAGCCTCACGACCACGGCCTTCAGTCCGAAAATCTTCAAGATCCTCATAGCAACTCCGGTCGTGAAAGTCTACATGAATAAATTTCAAATTTACTTCTGCATACCTTTGCACTTCATCTTACTCGTATTTATTCAGAATATCTTCGTATAAAAATTGATTCGGATGGGCTCGATACCATCTGGGCCATACGATTTAAATACATGTTCTACAATTCTCAATTATTTAGGAATTTGCCTTAATTTTACACATTGACCTTCGTTAAAAGCTTTGGACATTATTTAAAAACATTAAATTAATACTGTACTATACATTGTACGTAAACGTGGAAAAGATAGAGCAAAGATTAAGGACGAAAAATGAAACATTTTAATGCTTTTGATTTTCTTCTTATATTGTACCATGCATAGTTTCGCAAGATGGCGTAATTTTACTGGATTCTATAGGATGAGTAAATATGTCCTCATTGCTAATTCAGATCCACGATGAGAAGGTTTCACTGGTGAACAAAAGCATGTACCCATAGGTCCCAATATTGTGGATACTGCCTAATTCATGTTCAACCAAATATTGATATCACTAGGTTCAAATGCTGGTGCCGCTGGAGCAATTTTGATGGAGATCCGCGTCCGAAGACCGACATGTTTGTCCAGGAATGCGTTCGCACCTCTTTTTAAAAGCCTAGAGCTACTTAACTGTTATGTGTCGAAGGTAGAGAAAACACAATTTCGAAATTGTCTTATTGATAACACTAATGTTCGTTTATAGCCACTAAAATATATATAAAAAGGTAAAGTGATCCCACTACAGGCCTCAGGAGGCCCTTGGGGTAGTAGGAGGTTAGGGCTCCCACTTTTTCTTGACAATCGGCACTTGATGTCAGCCGGGGTGTCAGCCCTGCGTGACGGCCGCCTTTACCCCAGAACAAGCGTCTGGTACTCATTTCAGTTAGAGGCTGATTCGACCCCAGGGCCATAGTGCCGCCAGAAGGTTTGGGTCAGTTTAAAAATCCTGACCCCACCGGGACTCGAACCCTCGACCCTCCGGCTTGTAGCTCAGTGCCTTAACCACTACGCTACGGCGTGCCCCAAAATATATATAATTAACCATAATCATAACTGAATCAGACATTTTTATACCTCACAAAATATGTATATTTATGTTGCAGTGTATCTGATGATGGGGTGATAGTATTCTAAATTAGCACCAAGCATCGTGAGGAATTTGGACAGATACAATAAGTTGCGGCTCCACATTGATAAAAACAGCTATAACGGCTGGTGTATTTGACATCCTGTCCACATATCACCCCTATATTGGCAGGATGATCATCTACCTATGTCATTTAAAGTATGTACATGTATTACTTCTCTATAGTTTAATTGAGAACTTTGACGATGGATTTTACTATTTTACAATTAAAAACGGCAGATGTTTTTTGGACAGGGCCTTTGTTACATCACATACTTCTCTAGAAGAAATATAACTCTTTCACCATTGAGATTTTCCATAAACACTGCCTTGCAGTTAGAACTACAGAACTAACTGTTAACAAAATCATTTATTGATAACACTAAATCTCGTCAATAGTTACTAAACATCCGTTCACAAATAGAGGAGGAAATTGTAAAGTGTTTGGTTTTTGAATATATGTATATATATATGAATAAGACAGTTTCCTTGGGTTTTCCGCGTCTTGGATTCATGTTCGGCCTCTGGCCACTGACTCCGACGTTTCGGCATGATCCCACATGTCATTATCAAGGAATGATAAGTTCGAGTCACAGGTTTAGGTCTTATATAATAAAACAAATAGAGTTTTCGCTGTGGTCCGTTTCCGAAGCCGTACACCCATCCAAGGTTTAGTTCATATTAATCCACAGAATTCATCAGTAAATATCATTACTTATTATTTAATGTAATAATTTGTTCATAATAGATTTTGGCAGCATTAGAGGTAATAATGATTTGAATTAAATAATTAATGCAGGTTGTTTGAAAAATATTTTATTATACATAGAACACTATTTAAATGCATTAGATACAACATCACTTCAAATTATCCATTAAAAAGCCTCTTGGCTTCGAGGCACCCATCGTTACACGAAGCTACTCTGGCGGCAACATGAAGCCGACGGACAGGAGGGAAATGTCTCCAGCCAAACAGAAAATCAAGAACATACTATTTCAAAAACAATAACCCAGAACATCGGAGCGAACGAACGCAAATACAATATAAACCGTGATGAAACACAACTTAGAATCGTGACTGTTAACAATAAAAAATAATAAATTTGCTCCACAATGTGTTAGGGGTGCGTTACCAACATATGAAAGTAACAACTTATAAGTAGGAATGCGCACGAGGCAGAAATTTAAGTAAAATAATTATAAAAGTGAATAAAAGACGATGAAAGAATCGTACAAGAATACCTTATACCCAAACTGCAACCCTTATAATTTTTTTTACGATTTGGAAGACATAGAAGATAGACCTTTAATTAATTATCGATCATTGATATACATTTCGGAACTCCGGTATCCTTATTAAAATGCACCATCTCCTGGCTATGAACGTCGCCAACTATTCCATTTCCCTTTTTAAAGAGGTAATTTTATTCATAGCATTTTACTTTCTGTTTTAGGAAAACAATGTGTAAAATAATTATTTTATTCACTTTCATCTAATTTATGTTGCAATTACTTTCGTATGGTAATTTTATCTCTATTTGTCTTATGGGGACATTAAAAGTATAGTAAAATAAAATATATAATTAATTATCTTTAATATTAAATCAATTATTTAAAAACGAAAATTACTACTTAGCATGCATTCAGTACCAATTTTTTGCATTATTCGTATGTAATATTAGTTTCTACAATCCACAGCTGGGTCCTTAGAAAAGTTAGTGATATCCAAACCCACATCTGCAAGAGCGTGTTGTACTGTCTCCTCTTTAGGACATTGTTCTGTTGTCTGCACAAGTATAAGTGCTGCAAAAAGAAAAGTAAAATATATTCTTGCCAAGAAGGCAACCCAATTATTTACCATATATATTTCTTCTTATTAGACACAAATTATGTTCAACTTCTATTCGTCTGAATTCACGGATATAATTATCTGATTAGAATAATTTATTGCACTGGGGAACAAAAAAATATTTTTTTCTTGGTGCCTGAAATTTTTCACCTGATTCTGGGTATTTCGGCACTGCTGATTCCAAAAATGTCATCCATTTTGTTGCAGCAGCTCTAGTTTGCAAGATATTGATGATACTGCTCTTATGTACCACCATTGTAAATCGATTGTTTGCATAATACTAATTGATTTAATCCAAGTTATATTCATGTTGTTGTTGCCGTTTGCATATGGTAATTTACTAATTTGACAATTGTTTATCCTTTTTCTAGACTGACATGGCTTCAACACGAAGAAAAATGTGTGAATAATCCTGATGTGTTTTGTTTCATCTGTGGGGAGTACACATTCACTCAACAAAGAAAACCTATAACTGACTTTGTAAGAAGAGCTTATTTGGCCTATTTCAAAGTACAACTGGGAGATCAAGATAAGCCTTGGGCACCTCACATTGTATGTAAAACGTGCACAGAGCATCTACGACAATGGACAAATGGGAAACGGAAATGCTTGAAATTTGGGGAACCAATGATCTGGCGAGAACAAATTAACCATAGTGATGACTGCTATTTTTGTTCAGTCAATGTAAAGGGCATCAATAGCAAAAACCGGAATAGATGGGTATATCCCAATCTACGCTCCGCAAGACGCCCTGTTCCACATTCAGAGGAGATACCTGTTCCAATTTTTACCAGTCTTCCAGAGTCACCAGAAGAAGAGGATGATTCAACTGAAAGCTATTCTGAGGGAAATGACAGCGATTTCCCAGGACCTTCATCAGTTTCATCCGGTTTTAGTCAAGCGGAACTGAACGACCTCATAAGGGATCTAAGTCTTCCAAAGAAGTCATCTGAGTTGTTAGCTTCCAGGCTGGCAGAGAAACAATGTCTGTTACCGGGAACAAAGGTCACAGTCTATCGCAAAAGAGAAACAGACTTCCTGCCATTCTTCACAGTAGAAAATCAATTTGTTTTTTGTATGAATGTTGAAGGACTGTTAATGAAGCTGGGTGTAAGAAAATACACACCAAGTGAATGGCGGTTATTTATAGATAGCTCCAAACGCAGCCTAAAATGTGTTCTTTTGCATAATGGGAACATATACAGGTGGGAACATATACAGGTCAATCCCAATTGGTCACTCAGTTTCTATGCGTGAAAATCAACATACAATAGCTACAGTGCTAGAGAAGATCTCTTACCGTGATCACCAATGGGTAATGTGTGTCGATCTCAAGATGGTGAATTTTCTTCTAGGACAACAAGGTGGGTACACCAAATACCCATGCTTTATATGTTTATGGGACTCTAGAGCCAAAGATCAACATTGGGTGAGAAGGCATTGGCCTCTTAGAGAAAGCATGACCGTTGGAGAAAAAAACATCGTTGCAGAACCTTTGGTTGACAGAAACAACATCATCTTGCCACCACTGCATATTAAACTTGGTTTAATGAAACAGTTCATCAAGGCGTTGAATAGAGATGGAACATGTTTTGGCTACATATGTACAAAATTTCCTGCACTGAGTAAGGAAAAAATAAAAGCAGGTATATTGGATGGACACAAAATCCGCCAACTTATTAATGACCATCAATTTCAAGACTCAATGAATGATACTGAAGCAGCCGCATGGTCTTCGTTCTGTATGGTAGTGAAGAATTTCCTTGGAAACTATAAGTCTCCTAATAGTGATGAACTAGTGGAGAATATGCTCACTGCTTTTTGTGCACTAGGTTGTAACATGAGCATCAAATTACACTACCTACACAGTCATTTGGATCGATTTCCAGACAATCTTGGAGATGTAAGTGAGGAACAGGGTGAGCGTTTTCACCAGGAATTAAGTACAATGGAAGAAAGGTATCGTGGACGGTGGGATATACATACGATGGCGGACTACTGTTGGAGCATCCACCGAGAATGTCCAAGATCATTGCATCGGAGGAAATCACAGAAACGGGGATTCTGCGACCTGATGGAGGAAAATTAATGAATTCTAACGAGACTAATGTGTAAATAAATTATGGTAGTTATATAGATACAGTTGTTTCATGAAAAAGAAAGTATTTGTTCTTTGTATTTAATTGTATGCGAGTAATATAGTTGTATATGTGGACCAGTATTTTTGAACTGGTATATAATTTGAATAAACTCTATCTCAAAAAACTAGAGCTGATAGGACGAAACTGAAATCATCTTTGGAATCAGTGACCCAAATATACCCATAAATAGGTGAAAACATTAAGGCCACCAAAATCACTGTTCCCCAGTGTAATTTATTGCAGAAAGCTTCTCTGTTCTTTCATTACAAAACTAAGATTTTGGTATTAACGCATTGTGTATACTTTTACACGCTTTATATTAGGTTCACCTGTATATGTCTATGTAACGAAATCTTTCAGCACTATTTTCAACCACTTAAAAACATTGGATCGACTTGAAGCTTTGTATAATTTTAAAGGACCAACGACAATATAATAACTTCATAATTTCTTACAAGGATGCTGGCCAGGATCATCAGGACATTAAAAAAATAAAGATCGGTATAATAGGTTGCGGACGTATCGACGTGTTAGTCCATCGTTGTAAGAAATTAATATTATATCCTCTGGTAGCTCAGTTGGTAGAGGTGTGAACTGTAGTGGTTTATAATTTCATTAATCCATAGGTCGCTGGTTCAAATCCGTCCCGAGGGATTTTTTAGAACTAAAAATATCGTAAGCCATTAATTTCGCATGAGATTCCGATTATGACAATCAATTAAACTAAGAATTGAAAAAATAAATAATATATTAAGAAAAAAAAACAACACGCTTTATTTGAAACCAAAACTAAAAAGTAAAAAATAAATGTTTAAAAAAACTAAAACAACACTCTTTCTTAGAAAACCGAACTAAAAAATGAAGAACAATTTATTTTCCAACACCCTTGAGATAAAATTAAAGTGGTCAACAAAAAAATCATCTCCAACACATCTAGAATAAAACTAGAATTATCTACAGAAACATAATTTCGCCATCAAAAGCGTGGGGTGCTTTTTATGGTTTTTAGGTTTTCTTATTAGAGACTTTACTTTTACCAATATCTGTTTATTATCAAATATATTAATTGATTTAGAGCACCCCACGCTTTTAATGGTAATATTATTTTTTTTGTAGATAACTCTAGTTTTATTCTAGTTGTTTTGGAGATGATTTTTTTTGTTGACCACTTAGTTTTATCCCAAGCGTGTTGGAAATTAAAATTTGTTTTTCATTTTTTAGTTCGGTTTTCTAATAAAGCGTGTTGTTTTCATTTTTTAAACTATTATTTATTTCACGAATAACACTTGAAATAATTATTTGCAATCTCACAGTAAAGCAAGACTCAAACCGTTTTACTGTACAAATAAAATAGAATATAAATTCCATAATAGCCAAATGGATTTAGGCCCGTTCAGCATCGTGGTTAATTAACTTAAATTAATGAATATGTCCATACACTCCTAATGCACTTCATTTATATTTCGCCTGCTTACAAACAGTAAGTTCTACGTGAATTATTTTTAGTTTTTCAAGAGGACTCAATTAAATTTTGAATACAATCAAATAATGTACTTTTGAGGAAATAGGCTTGATAGTTTCTGATCACAACGTGTACAATTTTGTGTGTGAAACGTGTTAAGAAATTTTAATAAAATATTATACATAGAAAAGGAAGTGTGTTTTTGAAGAGGTATTTAGCAGTCTATTTATAAATACTTTATAATTTAATATAATAAAGCATATATATATATATATATATATATTTATAAATATATTTTTGACATTTGGCAATGACGGCAAATATGATATGAAAGGAAAAATGGATGCATGAGTCGGGATTTGAACTCGAGTCTCTAAAGTCTGTACCTTTAGCGCTCTAACCAACTGAGTTACCCAAGAATTCCAACACAAACATACAATTTTCTTATACATATAGTATTCTCAATTCACACAAGAGGTAGCGGAAATTTGTTCCAACTGACATCTTGCGGCTAACATAACAGTTAAGCAAATTTTTAAAGAGAATATTTAATTTATAGCAGTAACGCTTGTATATATAGATATTATAAATATATTTTTGTGTGAATTGAGAATACTACATGTATAAGAGAATTGTATATTTGTGTTGGAATTCTTGGGTAGCTCAGTTGGTTAGAGCGCTAAAGGTACAGACTTTAGAGACTCGAGTTCAAATCCCGACTCAAGCATTCATTTTTCTTTTCATATCATATATATATATATATATATATATATAGAGAGAGAGAGAGAGAGAGAGAGAGAGAGAGAGAGAGGGGGGGTTTGAGAGAGAACAGCATTGAGTAATTTAGTTAAAACATTTTTTACCACAAAGCAGAAGAGTATATTCTCCAGGAGTTAAACGTATTAAACTAATGTATTTGACACAATTAATTAATAGAGAAAATATTGTCATTTGCCTTTACAACGAATTCATACAAGACTATTTTCATTCTAACCATTCCGGTCATGTGTTAAGAAATTGGTTTGAAGACCTAAAAATTGTTGGCGAGAACGGAAAAATTTCTGGAGAGATAATGGTCCAATAGATCCATTCATGAAGCTTCTGATGATGCTGATATATATATGTATGTGTGTGTGTGTGTCCAATAATTGTAGCAATTACTTTAATGAAATGAAGTCTTTTGCTCAGCTGTCACATTGAATCTGTATTAACACGAATTGTGATAGAACTCAATTTGCATTATGTATCTCTGCACTGAATTAAGCATATGAATATGTAGGGGATTACATAGCAATGTGATTTTGAGGCAACTGAATAAATCCAGCAGATAAAATGTACGGTTAAATTCGATAATGGTGAAATATATCCTATAATGGTATTCCAAAATTAAATTATTTATCTTGACTGAGGAAAATCAGGAAAAACATTAGTTTTTTAACTCGAGGAATGTTAATGGATGAATGGATGAATAGATGGATGGATGGATGGATGGATGGATGGGTAAGTACATACCTAAGTGTTTATTTTGATATATAGGTAATGAATTTTGAGGACGAAAGATGGAAGGTTTTATAGTTATATTGTTGGATGTATGGAAGGATATATAGCTTCTTGTGTGGGGTAGTAATTGGATGGCGAAGAATACATGAATAGTAGTTGGAGAGATTGAGACGCAGTTGACTGGAATGAAATTGTGTTGTATGTATTGATATTTGTGTCTATTAACGACAATATTATTGTAAGTTAGAATACTCACGTTTTCCATTCAATGCCGGAGGGCAACCTTTAGATATTAAAATCGCTGGATTCTCTTTTGATAACAGACGGTAAACTGCGTTGAACTTTGCTGAAAAAAAAAAACAAACTGACAATGTGCGTAAGTAAAATATGTCAAGTGAAGAAATGTATTTTGAATGTGACTGAAGCAAATATTCGAGCCCTTAGATGAAGAGAAGAGAGATTGGAGAAAGCTTATCAAGGTGTAAATTTATGTATTTATCCTTGGGGTCATTATATCTAGGAAGCATGAGAGACAGTCATATTGCATCAATGATTGTCCGTGTAAATATGTATATTTTTATAGGCGAAACTTGTATTACCGATTATATTCATAATTAGTTTTGCCTCAGAATGTTTATTTCAATCTATATATATATATATATATATAATATACTCGGACCAACAGATGTGTGCCCCTACAGCGCTGGCATCGTTCTTAGAAATGTACACGTAAATACTGACACGATTTCACCGCACTTCCCTCCCTCTACGTCAAACGCCAGCTGCAGGAACTTATCGAGTAGGGATGTTGTCAAACTTCCCCCAGTGTCATGGCACTTGAATATTGTACATGTAACTTAGGAGTCGAGTTGACAACACTGGAGTGCACGTTCAAGAAGGAGATAGAGAACAGAGAGATAGGAATGCAGGGGGGAAATGATTTGCCGAGGCAGAGAAGGAAGTAGGCTTTAGTTCCCATATCTTACGGGGGCACAGATCCGTTGGACAGACAATAATACATCGTGTCCACAAATATATTATCATATTTAAATAATTACTACGTCGCTTTGGATAATCGTATCTGAATGAAATTGGTGACAATCAAAGGGGAAACTCAAAAGTTTTATGCATATTAATCCTTAAATTGTCAATACAATATTTTCTCGTGTCAGTTATTTAAGTGTTCCGGACCGCACGGAAAATAAATTCATGTTAAACTGTGTTATTATTATACATTATTGCGTAATTTGACATACATTTAAGTAATTTTTAATCGTTTGTTTTTCTATGGATCTAAAAACAATATTAAATACATTAAGTCAATGTATCCAATAACATACATTTTTAATTTAAGGGTTAACAGTGTCAAAATAGAGAATAATGGACAACAATACAGAAAATTTACCTAATTTAATCATGTTATTTGAAGTCGATATTTGTTCATTGTTGGATATTTAGATACCTTGATGTCTGCAGCGTCACTGGTGGGAGCACATTCAATGTCTTTGAGGTATAGTTTCTCTTTTGATTGTCACCAATTTCATTTAGATACGTATCTAAAGCGGCGTAGAGGTAGTTAAAATATGATACTATATTTGTCGACACGCAGTTCGTAACACTAGCTGAAGTGGAAACATAACTACTTCCTGCACAGCAGATCCATATTAGTTAAGCTTCGAAATATGGATTGTAATATTTGAATGTGCCGACATTGTAAAGGCAATAAAGGTTACAAACAGGAAATGGTTACACGAGCCAAATGAGATAAATACGGAGCAATAGGGTAGTATTAGACGGGAAACCACTAGGTTACTAAAGAGTAAGAAGAGGGAATATTTGAGAGAAAAGGTTAATGATCTTGAAATAATGCAAAAGAAACTAACATTAGAGAAATATATCAGGGAATTAGGATAGAGAAAAAAGGGTTTCAGGTTAGAACAAACAAAATTCGGATTGAAAATGAGGAAATGATTGCAGACTTTAGAAGTATATTAAATATATGGAGAAGTTACATTTAATCAGCTATTAAATGTACAAACAGAACAGGATATCCATCCATCCATCCATCCATCCATCCATAGTAATTCTGCCCGAAGGCAGGTCCTTCACTGCAATCATTTTCATACAATGCTTGGAGCTTTACTAGGGGATTGTAGGTGTGGTGCCTTCCCGTTGCTTTCCACACCGGTAAACGATGATGATTATGATGATGGTGATGATGGCCAAGGACATTGAGGAGTATAATTTACAGACAGCAGAAATGCTAGTCGCAGAAACAAGTGCATTAGATGTTGAATTGGCAAAAGAATGATTGAAGATGTATAAAGCATCAGGTTGAGATGAGATCCCAGCAGAACTGATAAAATCAGGGGGAGAAAAATTGATAGACAAATACATCGGTTGCTTAGCATGATTTGGAATAAAGTATCTCTTCCAGATGAATGGAAAGAATAGATTATCATACAAATTTATAAGAAAGGAGACAAAACTGATTGCAATAACCATAGGGGCATCTCATTACTTTCAACTTCGTACAAAATTATAACAAATATATTAGTTAGTAGACTTACTCCCTATATTGATGAGATTCTAGGAGATCATCAATGTGGATTTAGAAGGAACAGGTCTACAACAGATCCGATTTTTAGTTTAAGACAGATTTCAAAGAAATGGGAATATAATGGTACTGTACATCAACTCTACGTAGACTTAAAAAACGCATACGATTCAATTAAGAGGGAGACGTTATATAGTATCCTGCTGGAGTCGGAAATCCTAAAACGTTAGTTAGACTTATACGAATGTGTCTAAATGGCACAAAGCGTAGCGTGCGTGTAGGTATAATTTTGTACTAGAGCATGCCATTAAATCTCTAGAGGATACAGAAAGCCTAATATTCAATGGAATTAACAAACTGTTAGTTTATGCTGATGATGTAGTATTGTTGGCTGATAGCGAGGAGATACTAAAGGCCAACACGCACACACTATTGTGTTAACACTAAGAAATTAGGACTGGAAGTAAATATCAATAAAACTAAATATATGGTAACAGGTAGAAGTACATTATATAATAGAAATGGAGAGTTAATGACAAATGAGAGAAATTTTGAGGAAGTGGCTGAATTCAGATACCTAGGAACTATAATCCCAAGTAGGAATGAGATGCACAAGAAAATTAAACATAGGCTCAATTCTGGAAATGCGTGCTATTATGCATTGCAGAGACATTTGATGTCCCAACTCCTTTCAAAAAAACGTTGAACTGGAATTGTATATAACTATTATTCTACCAGTTATATTATATGGATGCGAAACGTGGACTCTTACTTTAAGGGAGGAAAGGATATTACGATTATTTGAGAATAATGTACTTAGGAAAATTTTTGGACCAAAGAGAGATGAACAGACAGGTGAATGGAGAAGACTACATAACAATGAACTACATGGTCATTATAGGAAGCCAGATCTAATGATAAGTTACGTCTCGTAGTCTGCGATGGGCAGGACATGTAGCACGAATGGGGAATAAATGACATGCATGGAAGTTCCCTATAGGAAAATCAGAGGGAAAACTCCCAGTTGGTAGACAAAGAATGAGGTTGGAGAATAACATTAACTATGATTTGGGGAAGTATATTATGCACGGAATGATTGGAAAACATTAGCTGAGGATAGAGATATATGAAGAGATTATGTCCGGGAGGCCATGAACCTACGGGTTTGATGGTGCCAGTGAGTGAGTAATATTTAAAATTAGACATATAGTTCCCATGGGATGTATTCCTAATCACATCACATTGTACACAGTTTTATATAAATAATCACATGATATATTTGAATATTTTAGATACAATTTATAGCGTTCTCATTATATAGAGTAATCGAAAAAGTTTGTAAAAATTTCAAACATTCATAGTTCAGGAACTCTTTGAGATATTAAAACGATTTTTTTGTTTAATTCACCAACTCAATTGTTTTTCTTACCTGAGAATGTTTCTATTTTCGCTCCATTGGTTGCTCTTCAATCATGCTACCGA
Organism: Diploptera punctata; assembly: GCA_030220185.1. Classification (NCBI taxonomy): domain Eukaryota; kingdom Metazoa; phylum Arthropoda; class Insecta; order Blattodea; family Blaberidae; genus Diploptera; species Diploptera punctata. The sequence continues at coordinate 486,317 of JASPKZ010004213.1, read as the reverse complement.
TAGTCTATTTCGTTACAACAGCGCCGGTGATCCGTTGCCTTAAACGTTGCAGATCTCTGATCGGTTCACTCTACACAACGTTTTTTTACGTATCCCCATAAAAATGTCTAGGGGTGACAAGTCGGGGCTTCTAGGTGCCCATTGAGTAGGACCGGAGATATTTTTCTTAGACGTGCTAGAACAGTAAGTTTTCCCGCATGTAGACTAAATTGAATAAGAAAATAACGTAACGTTAATCATTCAACAAGATGGCGCGCCCCCACACTTTGCTCTGCATGCAAGATTCACTGCTCGGTGGATTCGTAGGTCCGGTCCTATTCAATGGCCTCCTATAAGCCCTAACTTGGCACCTCTATACTTTTTTATGGGGATATGTAAAAAAACAAAACATTATGAACAGAGAACCGATGAGGTATCAGCAACATTATGGCAAAGGATCACCGATGCTGTTGTAACAATCACGCCTGAGATGATCCAGAGCTTTTGGGCCGAAATCGACTATCGGCTGGATGTTTGCAGAGGAACTATTGGAGCGCACATAGAAACATTCTAAGGCAGCAAAAAAAAAAAAAACTTTTTGAGTTGGTGAATTTAACAAAAAATACTCGTTTTATTATCTCAAATAGTTCCTGAGCTAAGATTCCTTGAATTTGGTGTAACCTTTTTCGATGATCCTCTATAATTAATTTCTACTTTGCAATTTTAACCAGTAATATAGAATTTAAGTACTGTAAATACTCATTGTAAGAATATTTTATTCGTGTATGCGTATAGACCAATTTTATAACTTATGGATGCAATGAATTTGCAGATAAAATATGGAATTTATTATATCTGGATGACTGGAGTTCAAATACTGAAGGTCATAATTCGCCATGTCAGTTGTTTATAAGAATAAAATATTTAAATGGGTATATTTTTTCAAAGAGTGTAATAATACAGACAACGGGTCTTTTGTCTGCTGCGTAAATGTAACAATTCTAGCGGACAGCTTTATCGCGTTTAGGTCGCATGCGAGGAATGGGTTAACGTTACACATATTTACACGTTTCAATCACACGTAAATGTACACACGTCTCACACTCTTTTCAAACGATCATAAATATTATTAAGTACTGTGTTCTGGTTTGTATTGAAAATAACACCAAATCTTCCCTAAAGTGGATATAATCGGGGTGACATTTCAACATAAGCACACATATTACCCTTAATTTCGTGAATACTTACGTAGTTCAGGAGTATTCGTGAATACTTACGTAGTTCAGGAGTATTCGTGAATACTTACGTAGTTCAGGAATATCCACAACACGGTCCTGATCACTTACGTAGTTCAGGAGTATCCACAACACGGTCCTGATCACTTACGTAGTTCAGGAATATCCACAACACGGTCCTGATCACTTACGTAGTTCAGGAGTATCCACAACACGGTCCTGATCACTTACGTAGTTCAGGAATATCCACAACACGGTCCTGATCACTATTTATCTTCCACGTGGAGTTAAATATTCTGGCAGCAGTTTCACTGTAAGAAGAAAAATATTTAGAAATAACTGACATTGTTTGGTTTTCATAAATCAAATCTGCATGCACCAAATTGAATTGACGGATTTTCAACACCTATCACGCATGAGTGAGAATACAAACATCTGTTGTGGCTTCGTAACGTAAATACACAAAATAAAATGGCCACAATCAGCGTTATTCTGTTTGACGTAGATTATATCCATCTTGCGAAACTGAGTACTTTGGCATTTAAAGTTAAGTGGGTAATGAAATGAATGCCTTGTAATTGACCTAAAGAATTATTCTCCGTATTTGTTTGGATATAGCTGACTCCACCTATGTAAGATGGCGAATAAACTGAATTATGTTTTAGGATGGAATATTGTCTAAATGAAATCGGGTTTTAACAGGATTGCGTCCGGTTCAACCAAGAATAGGTGACGGAAGACATACTTGTTGAACATACTTGTTTTCGAAAATTATAATGCGCTTAACTTCAAATTATTTTTATTGTGGAATTTATTTATTTATCAAAATTGTGTAATGATGTCAGTGAAATATTTTGAAAGTGTTAATCAAACATATTTTCGTCGTATTTATTGATCTCAACAACCTCACCTGTGGAGGTTGATTGGGGAATCAAACTGCAGTCCACAAATAAGATCACATTGGGTGCACGGCCCCACCAGGGATATCCGGAACTGAGTGTATTGAGAATGTTACGCCGATTAGATAATGAAATGCTGCGAAAATTGAATCTTCAAAACGCATCAATATTCCCAACAAATTCCGTACTTCACTGAACATTACATCTGCAATTAACGTCGATACGTTTGAAGCAATTTGTAGAAGATATTTTTTTAAAAATTTGTTATGAACATTTTTAACCTGAAAATAATGTAATGTTCAATATCTGCCGATGTAGAAATACGTTCATGAATCCTACTTGATGAGAAATAGAACGTTCAGCATGTCTATCAGATAAGAATTGCGTTGAACAACCTTTATTATTGTGAGAACTGTTTATGCATCTAAAACGAGTGTCTGGTCAGACACGAAGAAACAATTGAGACTTGGAGCTAGGAGACTCTAGGAGACGAGCCCTTTGAGTAATTTGGTGGGATCGTGAACATCCCTCCCACAAGATTGTCGGAGTCACGATCAGTTGCTGCATCTAGAACGGTTTTTAAAGCAACCTCCATAGGTATGTAACCAGTGTTTTCCTATTTCACCCTAGTCATTTATTTTGTGTTTTTGTTAAGATAGTTACTCATTTTAATAGAGAAATATTATTAAATATATATTGACTTTTATTAATTTGTATGCTTAGCATATTAAAGTTCGCACTTCATGGCATATTACACAATTTAAATGATTATTCATAAATACTCAAACTATTGTTGGATAAATATTTCCTAATTTTTATGAGCTTGATATAAATAACACTGATTTATTTCAAAGTAAAACATTTAAAGTTGTAAATTAATTATCAATATTTATTTGTAAATTTATCTACTTTGAATTACCTATGATTAGATATTTCGTAGGCCTAAATGTTGTTGCTGCACATACATCAGTTCCAGGAATGGGAAGTTCTAAGCCAGACCTACTTAATTGCAGCGATATTTCATCTGGATGATGTGTGTCACTATAGCATTCCTGACGATCGTTCCATTTAAGTAGTTTCTTATCTCAGTTATTTATGAATATTTTTATAAAATTACGGAATTTTAATCGTATTATGTATCCACCCAACGCCGAGAGTGAGCCAGAATTTCAGGAGTAAACTTGGGTTCTTTACGGTAACAAGGTACTTTGAACGGTTAAAAAAAATATAATTTTTTTAACATAGTTAAATGCATTGAAGATCTCCGATTGTAAAAATACATATTTTTATGGTCATTTGGCCATTATTTTTCAATTTAAATCCCCATTTAAACATGTCGCACACCCTTTAAATTATATCTGACTCGAGCGCCGCACCCCCTTTTAGCATCTTCAATCTTTGTAATCAATAAGATTGTAGATACTTGAGGGGAATTTCAGTTTTGCAGAAGCGAGCCCTGTGAAGCTTGTTAAGCCAACTCTAATGCTTTCTGTTGGTTACGAATTGCGATGTATTAAAAAAAGGTTTGTCTTTGTTTTTGAAGTGGTGTTTCTGGTATTAAGAGTTTGTGGGTTTTGATAAATTTGCCTAGAAACACACGTGTGTATAAGAACATAAATTGCATGGAAACCAAATCAGTAAACCGGAAATGGTGGGAAATAGCCTCCAAACACCACCAGTTGTTACCAGAACACTTGGTGTTGTTGTATGCCATGGTAATAATTCATCCGAAGGAAAGTTTTCCTATGAACAATTAAGCGATGTACCTGTAAATAGTGGTTATTCAGCTGTAGATAGTAGTGGAGATATAATAATTAGGGTAGGTTTACTATCAGTATTTCTAAATAAGTGTACCGAACGTACATATTACAAGTTTGATGTTTCTATGTACACAGAACAAAATATGAATGATAGGTTAGAGCTGTGCTCTAAAATATGTATCATATGTAGGAACTGTCAAAACAGCAACAGCAACATCAGAATGCAGTATGCTTAATTATTATGACATAAATCTAATTCTTATTTAAGATCTAAGTTGCATAGGTGAGCTTCTACGTGATATTCTGAAACTTTTCCTCCACCTACTAAATTCTGTTATCCTTCTGATATCTTAGAAATGAATGTTGAAATGAACCTATGATAAGTGCTGCTCATGAAGCCAAGGTAGTGAAAGGTAATGGAGACCTTACTGTGGTTCTGGATAGCTCGTGGTTTTTCGTCACATCATGGAGTTTTTGCAGTCACTTCAAATGAAACAGGCAATGTTCTATACGTGAAAGTATTTTCAAACTATGGTAAAGGTTGCAGCACTCGTAATGGGGGGCACAAATGTGTTAAAAATATGGGGGGTTAAATTGAAGTATGGAGGCAGAAGGTGTAAGGTGAATTTTTTATCGTTCTCTTAATGTTGCTAGTGTTCGGTATGTTAGTATTTGGGCGACGGGGATTCCAAGGTGTACAAGACAGCGTATCACAGTAGGCCATATGTGGACCAAGTAACACTTGAAAAGTTAGAATGTATAGGTAACATGCAGAAACGTATGAGTACACGATTCGGAAACAAGAAGAAATAAATTAAAGGTAAAAATTGAGTGATAGAAAAAACCTTGCGGAAGCTGCCCTGTTAACCGATGCTGTCATTGATAAATTGCAGACTTATTATGGATTAGCAAGTGGTGGTAATTTAGATAGCGTTGAAGCAACTGCTGGAGCAGTGTGGGTATCATATTATCGCACTCGTTCTGCAGATGTCAAACCTCAGCACCATCTCTGCCCCAAGGAACCTGACACCTGGTGCGGTGTTTTCAAGGCATGAGGTGTATACACATACAGATTGGCTTCCAGAAGCTACGATGGATGTCGTGAAGCGGAGAAGTACAGAACTGAGTGATGTAAATCCCCGTAAGAAATATCTTCATGGTCAGACACCTAATGAATATAAAAGGTTTTAACAAGTTTTGATGAGATCGTTTGCCGTAGACAGTGTTTGTGGCCATCTGTGTAGGTGTGCATGATGCGATCCTAACATTTCATAGTGTGGCTGTGCATAGAGTGCTGGTATTTAGTGAAGAGGAGTTAAATCATGGTGTAAATACAGAAACTGCGCTGCATCGCATCAACAATGAGCGTATTTATCATGCTGAAGAAGCTGATCAACAGTGCACGAAGCAAGTCAGGACCAGAAGGGGTGTGCCCAGTACCAGAAAAAGCTATTGAATAAAGATTCTGATGCTTGTGGCCTTGGGATTCATTGAAGTAAGTCAGATTAGTGTTATACATTTTTGAGTCCAATTTTGTCAATGTTATATTTTGGGATATATATATATATATATATATATATATATATATATCCGTATATAGTCCTTTTACTCAGGTATCATTTTGGATAGAAAGATGAAGTTTTCAATATGTATCTAATGTTAAATAATGACTTATGTCAGCCTATTTCATAACCCTAGCATATAATTATGGAAAGTGAATATCGTTACTTTTTTCCTCATTTTGAAATAATGTGACGTTTTTTCTAATCGTGTTCTAGAAAGCATATCTTTCTGGTTTTGGCAAAGAGAAGAGATAACGATAATACAACATGCAATAAAAATTTGAATATTGTACTATCAGAGATTACAACAGGAAATAAAATGAAACCATCCACGTTATCATAATTAAAATATTAATTTCTCCCACAATATACATATTTGAATCAAGATTATAGGTACCTTGTTCTGCGAAACTGAAATTTCCCTCAAGTTTCTACCGGCTTAGATTGAACATGCTAAAAGGGGGTCTGGCGCTCCAGTCAGATATCATTTAAAATGGTTCGCGCCATGTTAATTTGCTCGCATTTATAATTTGAAACCAGGTCATCAGGAAATCTCGCTTCATTCAATTCGGTTGGAATTTCACATCATTTAATAAAATACATTACTCCACATTAATCAAGTTATCCATTTGGTATTTTAAATTACTCTTTCTTCAAACTTCGTTAAGATAACTCTTCTAATTTTTTTTCCAACTTGTATAGCCCTATTTTCCTATTTCTGTTATAGTTTTTTGTACATTTGCTTAAAAGATGTTTACGTCCTAAATTTTAGTCATGAGAATAGAGCGACTACCTCCAGGAATAGACGAAGTAATCAATTACACATTTGCTTGTAAATCTAAGACTGTATTGGAAAAAAAATTGTCCACTTGAAATAAAGTATTTGGACGTTCATGGCCGCGCGGACATAAGCTCTCCATACATCCCTATCCTGAGCTAATGCCTTCGAATCATTCCCTGTATAATCTACTTCCCTCAAATCATAGTTAATGTTGTTCTCCCAACTCATTCTTGGTCTACCAACTGGGCGTTTTCCCTCTGGCATTCATACAAGACATTTCCATGCACGTCTTTCATTCCCCATACGTGCTACATGTCCTGTCCATCGCAGTCTACGAGACTTAACTGTTCTTGTTATATCTGGTTTCCTATAAAGACCATGTAGTTCATTGTTATGCAGTCTTCTCCATTCACCTGTCTGTTCATCTCTCTTTGGTCCAAAAATTTTCCTAAGTACCTTATTCTCTAAAACTCGTAATCTCATTTCCTCCCTTAAAGTAAGAGTCCATGTTTCGCACCCATATAATATAACTGGCAGAATAATAATTTTATACATTTTCAGTTTTAACGTTTTTTTTAAAGGAGTTGGGACATCAAGAGTCTCTGCAGTGCATAATAGCACGCATTTCCAGAAATGAGCCTATGTTTAGTTTCCTTGTGCATCTCATTCCTATTTGTGATTATTGTTCCTAGGTATTTGAATTCAGCCACTTCCTCAAAATTTCCCTCATTTTTCATTAGCTGTCCATTTCCATTATATAATAAATTTCTACGTCTGACCACATATTTTGTTTTATTGATATTTACTTCCAGTCCTAATTTCTTAGTGTTACTCAATAGTGTGTGCGTGTTGTCCTTTAGTATCTCCTCGCTATCGCCAATAATACTACATCATCAGCATAAACTAACAGCTTATTAATACCATTCAGTTGTAAGCCTTCCTCATTCTCTAAAGATTTAATGGCATGCTCTAGTACAAAATTAAATAGTAGAGGAGGTAGTGCACCTCCTTGTTTCAACCCATTCTGGATTTCAAAAGTGTCTGAAAACTGTTTGCCTACACGCACCCTTCTCTTTGTGCCATTTAGACACATTCGTATAATTCTAACTAACTTTTTAGGAATTCCGAACTCCAGCAGGATACTATATAACTTCTCCCTCTTAATTGAATCGTATGCTTTTTTGAAGTCTACGTATAGTTGATGTAGAGTACCATTATATCCCCATTTCTTATATAAGATCTGTCTTAAACTAAAAATCTGATCTATTGTAGACCTATTTCTTCTAAATCCACATTGATCACCTCCAAGTATTTCATCTATGTAGGGAGTAAGTCTGGTTACTAATATACTTGTTAGAATTTTGTACGAAGTTGAAAGTAATGAGATGCCCCTGTAGTTGTTGCATTCAGTTTTATCTCCTCTCTTATAAATTGGTAAGATAATCGAGTCTTTCCATTCATCTGGAAGAGCTTCTTTTTCCGAAATCATACTAAGCAATCCACGTATCTGTCCATACGAAATAATTATTACTTAAATTAAAACAATTTATCTCACCTCTAGCTTTTATCATTTTGTATCACTCTCGAAATAGTTGAAATTTATGTTAAGCGACGTGAAATGTATCCTTACCAGATAAATGTCACAATGTAATAATTGTCCAATTAATAGCTCAGTTCTGAAATGTTTTTAACCCTAGGAGCACGTTTATCACAAACGCAGGGAAAATTTTTCCCATGTTATATTTAGCCATAAATTCATATCTAGCACCTAATTAAGTTGATATTAGTTTATTCATTAAGGTGCATAAATTATATGCTACAAGTTTTCATTCACATAGAAGAAAAATCAGTTGATGCTGTCTACCCAATATTGTGAGCAGATCAGATGTTGATGCACCGAAGATGGAACCTCATATATACCTACATTATAATTCAACCAAGGGAGGGATTGTTGCCATATACCAGCGATTTAAAACACGAAGTCCGTGAGACGGTGCGCTCCGATATGTACCAGCAGCGCTCCGCTGATGACTTGGTTCATTTTCACTCGTCAAACGCAATGATGAGCATGGAGACATTGCGAGAATCAAGCCTTCATATATATATTTTTTGGCACAGAATATCTCTCCCAATTTTGAAACGGTTAAATTAGCTAATTCGATGAAAAAAAGACAAAAACATAAGAATCACCTTTAAAACTAATAACAAACTCAAAAACATCGTATCAAACAAAATTGAAGTAACAAATAAATACGAAAATAAAGGCGTTTATAAACTAAAGTACAGAATTGCGATAAGTTTGACATCAGTAGAACAACAAGAAATTTTAACACTAGATATACTGAACATTAAAAAAAATATTAATAACGAACAAAAATCAAGTTTTGCCAAACATATACTAGAAACGAGTCTTCAGTTCGAAAAAATCGATAATACTATATCACAATTACACAGATAAAATAACAAAACAAAGTTAGCATCCTAGAAGACATAGACATTTTGAAAGACGCTGAGAATAAAGACTTGCTCAACAAGAACACGCCCGCAGACCTAAACCCTTTGTACAACTTATACAACAACATTAGTATTGTAGCCCAACGATGATGGTTGTCAACCGGTTCGCTTTTTTCCGCGCAGCTATTATATATAAAATTGAATACAAAGATGCCGACTACCGCCACTATAATAATCCCGCATGTTAATCATTGTCAAGCATTGTCCCTCCACCCGTTTTTATATAAACGGACAACCATCATAGTGAGGCGATAACACCAGTTGAAATGCTGAAGATGAAACATTGTTTCGAAAGGCCTTAATATTTGTAACTAGTAGACGAAGTTTTCAAACAGAACTCTATTTTAGATGAGTTACTAATGATATATTTTTAATATTAAATTAGTAAATGGGAGTAATAGAGGAATAAATATTATTGCATTTAGAACATCGTTTAAAATTGGTATGATATTAGATCCCACAATCCGTTTTGAGACTCATAGTGGCCAACCTGAGGAAAAGAATGCCATATATCAGCCAAGAGTTGACTATTACAAAGATAAATGCCAATTAGATAGTATAACTGTCACAGGTTTGAAGATCGGGCAAGAGGTACTATACCAGGATTCTTAGCTAAATTTGTTAATTCGTTAGATTTGGACAGAGTGTTACTTTCTAAAATTGCCATCGCTGCCATTAGAGGATCAATTTAAATTTTAAGAAACAATATTTACAAAATTTCTACTTTATAGAATGTACTTAAATTATTACAATTTGATTTTTTTATGTATTTCATGAATTTCGAAAATTGTCTGATCACTTTGTCCTTGTGGCAATCCTCTAATGAGAAGTCTTATATAAAAATATAATAAAGTAAAAAAAAAAAGTCAAGTGTCAAGTAAGAATGCCCGGAAAGCAGCACCGTGAAAAGAGGTGATTTATTTTCCTACAGTAGAAACAATAAATATATCGACTATTTTGTTTTCTGTACCAAGAATAGTAAATCATGTTTGTTAAAATGGTGTAGAAACACATTAACATTTTAAACGTATTTTCATCTTTTGTTTTGTTTGTACGTAGAGACCTGTTAGCTCTAATATTTTTTCAGGCAAATATTAAATATTACAGATTAAAATCTTTTGAGGCATTATCCATCGATAGTAATTCTGCCCGAGGGCAGGTATTTCACTGCAATCACAGCACTTTCATGTTATGCTTTGCAGCTTTACTAGGGAATTCTAGGTGTGTAGCTTCCCGTTGCTTTCCACGCGGTGAAGGATGATGATAATGATAAAGATGATGATGGCCATATGATTTCAGGGACCGTTTCGGCCTTAACGTTTTCCTGAAATTTGTCTACAGGTGAGTAAAAACCCCGATAAAAACCTCACCCAGAAAAACTGTCCCGACCGGGGATCGAACCCGGGCTCGCTGCAGGACAAGACAGCACGCTACCGCGAGACCACAGCGGTGGACTGAGGTAATATTTAATACTGTAAACCAGTTAATACTATTGCTTAATAAATGCTTTACTCCTGTTTGTGCGTTGTTTTATATTTCGATTCCTCCTGTTATAAGCGTCCGTGACAATGGTACTCTTTCGTACAGGTCCCGCCGGAGAAGTATGAGGTAGAACGCATGGTCCAGTATTAGTACCGCGCTCCGCACGGAACTTGGAGCTCGGAACTATGACATGCCTGCCATAGACCAAATGGCTAGGACATATTCTAAATAAATAATAGTTTATAGAACTAAAACAACACGCTTTATTAGAAAACTAAATTAAAAAATTGTTAAAAAATCTAAAACAACACGCTTTTTAAGAAAACCGAACTAAAAAATGTAAAATAATTATAATTTCCAACATGCTTGGGATGAAATTAAAGTGGTCAACAAAAAAAAATCTTCTCCAAAACATCTAGAATAAAACTAGAGTTATCTACAAAGAAAATAATTTTACCGTCATAAGCGTGGGGTTCTATATATCAATTAATATATTTGATACCAAACAGATATTGGTAAAAGTAGAGTCTCTAAAAAAGAAAACGTAAAAACCGTAAATGGCACCCCACGCTTTTGATGGTAAAATTATTTTTTTTGTAGATACATCTAGTTTTATTCTAGATGTGTTGGAGATGATTTTTTGTTGATTGCTTTTAATTTTATCCCAAGCGTGTTGGAAATTAAGATTATTTAACATTTTTTAGTTCGGTTTTCTAATAAAGCGTGTTGTTTTAGTTTTTTAAAACTATTATTTCTTTAGTTTGTTTTTCTAATAAAGCGTATTGTTTTAGCTTTTTAAACTATTATTTATATTTTCATTTTTAGTTTCATTGGTTTCATAAACTGGAATCCCATGAAAATTTATTTGCTTACAATATGTTTAGTGTCTAGGCACGAATATATCTGTATTTCTTAAAAATTATTATTATCTAACATTGTTATATAATTTTTGAATATTTTAATATAGATAAATAGTTACAGTTAATCGTATCCTTCTCATATTTCTTGGATAAATTAGAATGTGGCAAGTTTACAAAGTTGTCATTAATATTTTACAGTATAAGATAAAACTGTAAACATATTTAAATTCGATACTTTTGAAGTATCAGCTAAATGTAATACTCTTCTAAAAAAATGCTCCGGGCTGGATTTGAACCAGCGACCTATGGATTACTGAAATGATATATCACTACAGTCCACCGCTCTGCCAATTGAGCTACCAGAGGATATAATATTAATTTCTTACAACGATGGAATAAAAAGTCGATAAGTCCGCAACCTATTATACCGGTCTTTATTTTTTTGTTGTTCTGATAATCTTGGCCAGGATCTTAGAAAAACATTATGAAATTATTCTTTTGTCATTGATCCTTTACAAGTGTACAAAGTTTCAAGTCGATCCAATGTTTTTAAGTTGGTGAAAATCGCGTTGAAAGATTCCGTTACATAGATAGAGAGATACAGGTCAAGATAATATAAAGCGTTTAAAAAGGAGGTACGACGTGATGGCCATAGTAAGTGTTGTATATCCTACTTGATATAGAAGCAATCATCTCTCACACATTACTCACAATCAATGTGCATAAGTGGAGAAGGAAAACCAAGCACTAGAATATTGTACCTGCAATTAGGACTTGAAGTTTGAAAGAAATATGTGAAAGAGCGATCAAAGTACTTGAAAGGAATCCTACTGGTCTTATTTAGGCAAGAGGGGACATTCTGGAAATAAACTAGAGGTAAACAAAATGTCACCAAAAGAGTAACAAACTAGGTAAGCAAGATGCTTCATGTGCATAACCAATACGTTTATATACGTAAGAACTTACAATAAAATATGGATTAATAATAAATATATTTATTAAAATTTATATAAATAAGTGAATGTTACAGAGAGAGAGAGAGAGAGAGAGAGAGAGAGAGAGAGAGAGAGCCAGGGACATCACTAAAACTGAGTTAACTTGTGCAAACTGTGATCGTCATCTGTGTAAGAGTCATACTTAACCAATCATTTCGTACGCAGGGAAAATTGTTCAGAATCTGAAAATAATAGTGACCTCTCAGAATGAAGACGTTGAAAGAGTATTTTCAATACAAACTATATTTGCCCATGTGGTATCATTTTTTCATACTTTTACCTGATAAAAAGTTCAATACTAAGTTATTTAGACCAAATATTGAAACTTGTTCAAAGCGGAATCGCATGGGAGCAATTTTTCTTTCCACATTAGACAACATTCCGCATTATAAAACAACAAAAAATATTAACCAATCTTAGATTATAGAGTACCGTATATGTCTTTTTATGTATCTTGGATTAATTGTACTTCCGCTGCCATTAGAATGTGAAATATAGTATGTACGAGCGACTTCGGCGGTAACGCGCGAAAAACAGTCCTGTTGCGTCAGGGTTAAAAATGTCTCCTAGGCGCGCATCCTGGAATTAAAGTATGCCGTTTAGGTTTCCACTCATTAACTATACTTTCGTCCACATCCTTTGATTCCCCGCAAATTTCATTCCACACTACATTGTGTCGTCTTTTAAAATAGTCCACAACGAACCTGAACTTGCTTGAAATCGATATTCCCAAGGGGTATATCAACAGCTAGAGTTTGACTTTGGAGCATCGGTCCGGATATTTGGAGATTTTCTGATTGTGGACTGACTTGTAAAACACACTTTTTTTTTCCTTCTCCTCTTCAATACGCCATTTCCTTGCGTCCATTCATTCATTTTTTTTTTTGAGTTTTAAAATCTCATAAACTTGGGGTTTTCGCATTTTAATTTAGTCATTATTTCGCGTATTGAGAGTTTGTTTTTGTTTATCCTCAATCACTTTCACTTTTTCGTTTAATGACAATGATACATACGATTTAGCCATCTTTATTTCGGAAATTCAGAACAGTACCTGTGAAAGATACGTTCACAATCGGTCTTAGATTTTAAACTAATTTAAGATTGTACAGTGCACTGGTTATTTGTAAGACAGAGGTCACACACCAAATATTTGTTAAAGAACCTGTATTTTGCAAAACGGGTGCAGTGAGGCCGAAAGAAAATTCCTGATACAGATAGAAACTCTACTTCACCCGGCGGCAGAAATCATCACTTATTGATAATTCGCCTAACAGGAATTCGATGAAGTAGAACCCAGTTTATTTCTCTATATTTCCGCCTTATAAACATTATTTTTATGAATTGTGTAGAAATATCCTTCCATTTCTGCATTTGACAGATTCCGCTTTATACAATATGAATACATGTAAAATTACTATTGTTTTGCCGGGACCAATAAATTTGTTCACATTGGACAGATTTCCGCATATTCACGTTCCGGATTAAACAAGTTTTACTGTAATTATAGGAATATTGAACATTCTGTATATTCAAGTAAAAGTATGTTCTAATTTTGAAACGTTCTTTGTTCAAGTGTTGGCGTTTCTTATCAACTTTCACCCGGGAAAAAATCAGTATCTGTTCATTCAGATCTAATAGTGTACACAAATTTTGGAGAATCTGTATATTCAAACACCATACAAACATTGTTTCAAATTTAAAAACTATGTAACTTCTCCATATTTTGGGCATTATTGCTTGTTGTATTTGACCAGTAATATTAAATTATTTTGGTTACATAAATGTTGATAATACTTTTCTAGTTGCATATCATTTAGCACGTTAATTAATTAACTTATGTAAAAAATGAACTTAATTAGATACTATAAATATGAATTTATAGCTAAATATAACATGGACAAATTTCCCCCTGGGTTGGTGCTACACGTAAACTTAAATACCTTGAAGCTCCTACGGTTAAAAACATTTAAGACCTCATTATGACATTTATCTGGTAGGAAAACACTTCACGTGATACATTATTATAAAATCTAGAGATAAGATAAATTGTTTTAAAGTAACGTATTCCCACTACAGGCCTCAGGAGGCCCTTGGGATAGTGGGAGGTTAAGGTCTGGACAATCGACAGTAGATGTCAGCCGGGTTGTCAGCCCTGCGTGACGGCCGCCTTTACCACCAGAACAAGCGTCTGGTACTCATTGCCGTTAGAGGCTGTTTCGACCCCAGGGGCATAGTGCCGCCTGGTGGTTTGGGTCAGTTTAAAAATCCAGACCCCACCGGGACTTGAACTCTCGACGTTCCGGCTTGCAGTGCAGTGCCTTCACCACTAAGCTACTGCGTGCCAGTAAATTGTTTTAATTTAAGTAATAATTATTTCGTATCCAAATACTTATTTGGAGTGAACAAACATGTATTGATTCCAATACAGTCTAAGACTTCTAAGTAAATGTATAATTTATTACGGCATCCATTTCTGGAAGTAGTCGCTCTATTCTCATGACAGAAATTTTCAACGTAAAAATATTTTAAGTAAAAGGGCAAGAAACTAAAATAGAAGTATCAGAATAGGGATGTACTAGTTGAAAAATAAATAGAAACGTTAATTTAACGAATTCTGAAGAAGGAGTAATTTAAAATACCGAATGGATAACCTGATTAAATTGGAGTAATGCATTTTATTAAATGATGTGAAATTCCGATCTAACTGAATGAAGCGAGATTTCCTGATGTCCTGGTTCCAAATTATAAATGCGAGCAAATTAACACAGGTTATCGCTTGTGTTCATGCCAAAATGACGATTTCATTTCCAAGCTCCATCTTATCATATTCATCACTTTGTAGTCGTTAATAAATATATATATATATATATATTTCATGTTATATACCAAGATAACAAGCACATAGCCCTGTATGTGACGTTAAATTTCTTCTTCTTCTTCTTCCTTCCAAGTATTAGGCCAAGTCCTGTTACGATCCTATAGAAAATGTTCCCTTCTCCGAGAAATTCTCGTATAAGACTTGAAAGCATAATAATAGTCCCTTCGATTGGTTGCTGGCCAAAGGAAGGCAAGACCAGTGATGGGGCTGCCATCTTTAGCCTCTGGTCAGGCTTTTCTGGAGAAGAAAAGAAAATAAAGAAAAGAAGAAATGGAAGAAAGGAAAGACTCCCTAGCCCTCGGATGCCCTAATAGCGTCGGGGTCGAAAAAACAAGAATCAAACAAGAGAGGTTAGATAGTAAAGTTAAAAGAGTGCAAAACACAAGTAAGTGGAAGAAATGTTTTGCTCAGCTTGGGCACCTTGTGGTCGCCATCCACATATCCCCTAGATGAGGACCCCTGATTTAATTTCATTTATATGCAAATTTTAATGTTTACACGTCTTTCTGTGCTTAAAGTTATATTTTTCTTCTCCACTCGCCTCTATCCATCCACTCCATGTCCTGCAGTCCTCTTTTTTCTCATTCCAGTTCTTATTTATTGCATCCACGAGTTTCGAGGTCTTCCTTTCCTTCTTCTTCCACGTGGACTCCATTCCAATGTTTTCCTGAGTAGTCTTTCTTCTTGCATTCGTCGTACGTGCCCATACCAATTTAATAGCTTGTATCTCATATAATCTTCTATTGAATAACAAATATTAATTTTCTCTCGTTTGACAGAATTTCTTTCTTTTTTCCTAATTTTGAACATCTTGCTGCTCTACTCAAGAAAGACATTTCCAACGACATAAGTTTTTATTCTAAATTTTTGTTGAATTTCCATACTTTAGCTGCATATGTGACAGTATTTCTCACTATTGAATTTATATATTTGTAACATTTTTTTCTGGTTATAGTAAATTAAATTGATAGCTTATATAAATAATCCACTTTTATAAGATTCATGATGTGTTCCGTTGAGGTTTATTCAAAATTAATATAAAATTATGGAATATTCACCTGAAAGGTCCGTCTCCTCAACTTAATTAATCATTTAACTGTAGCGCTTTCGGGACTTGTCCCATCATCGGCAGGATTCAAAACTGGTGTTTCACTGAAGATCTGGTAGAGGGGGTTGCATGTATTGGGTTCGTTTTCGTTTATCAGGCTGTCGTTGTTGTGAGCTGCTCTCATGATTTTATAATAAACAATAACATTGAAGAAAATAACATTTTCAACAGCAATGGAGTTTATAAACTGACATGTAAGGACTCCAACAAATTTTATATAGGAAGGACAAACAGGAGTTTTAACATCAGATTCAAAGAACATTTTCGAGACTTCATTCACGCAGAAGCTATGCAAAATACGTTATCCATGAAGGACATCGCATGTTAAATATTGAAAACAATCTAACAGTAATACACAGAGAAAATAATCAAGCGAAGATAAACGTACTCGAAGAGATGGAAATCATGAAAGCAGCTCACAACAACGACAGCCTGATAAACGAAAACGAACCCAATACATGCAACCCCCTCTACCAGATCTTAAGTGAAACACCAGTTTTGAATCCTGCCGATGATGGGACAAGTCTCGAAAGCGCTACAGTTAAATGATTAATTAAGTTGAGGAGAAGGACCTTTCAGGTGAATATTCCATAATTTTATATTAATTTTTATATAAATAAAAATTAAAAATGAGCAAGTAAATATATGTGAAGTGTACAAATATTGAAGGGACGCCCCAGAGTTAAAAGTCAAGACAGATGACGATCTAACACTTACTTTTGGAATGTGACGGTCCTAGTGGAAAGGTAGGCGCCCTCCTCGAGTGTTACCTTCATTTGTATTTTACTTAGGTGCTTAAAAATATCAGGAGAAGAATAAACCAAATAGCGAGTTCCTTCAATCTGAAAACATACACATTTGAAATAAGTTTGTAGGTCTTTGCAGAATGCTGATCAAACTAATTAATCAACTTTGTTACTACCTGTGTTGCTTATGGAGTCCTTAGGTTCGATGTTGCATTCAAGAAGGCTTTGCGCTCATGCATATATCTGATATTCAGTTCCCTAACGCATTTCTAATAAAGTTATTCGCCACTCACCTCCTGGTATTTCTGAATATACATCTGTTACAATTAAAACTAAAGAAACCTCTTCTGCTGTTGCTATGCATTGACCCATAATAACTTATCTATTTAATTCCACGAGTGATTTTCAATTTATCAACAACATTTGGAAATAAAGACTGGCATTTGTAAGGACTATTTAACGAATAAAATTAAGCTGTTTACTTACAAATCATTATTTAAATATAGTTAATTTAAAATATGTGTATATTTAATGTAAACGGCGATGATTGGAAACAAATTAGAAGCGTTTGTTATGTTTCATTTGTTCATCACTGCAACCACATCATACTATTTATTGCCAAATAGAATCGCGATATTGTAAAAATGCAGCCTACTGGAGAAACAGTTAACACATCAAACTGTTTATAACTAACACTTGAGGTTATTAATTAATTTCTGATGTCCTGTGATGCAAATAAAGCTATTATATTTTACTGGAACGTAAATACCTGGAAAATAATACGTTTAATAAAGTATAAACAGTGGTTTCTATTAATTGTAGTTTAATCAATTGCTACAATTTCATTCTATTATATCTCGCAAGCGCTATCTGGTTACATTCGTGCACTGAATATACAATTTGAATGCGACGTGCATTCTATGATTCTTACACCTCAATGTATAACTTGCTGTATTCAACGTATTTCTTAGAGTCTGTAACTGCAAAATAATGCTATGACCTGTTCAGAATGTTAAAAAGGAATCTCTTTTCTTAACAAGATAAACTTAGGTTATAAATATCGGGTGAAACACGATTGTAAGTTGTTGTAAACAAAACTCATTGAAACGTGATTGGTCATTGACTCCAATTTGGGACATGAGTTAAATAGTCCATTTAATTTCAGATGTATTAATATAACGTAGTCCACCGCTGTGGTCTCGAGGTAGCGTGCTACCTTGTCCTGCAGCGGGCCCGTGTTCGATCCCCGGTCGGGGCAGGTTTTTCTGGGTGAGGTTTTTATCGGGGTTTTTCCTCACCTGTATGACAAATGTCAGAAAAACTTTACGGCCCAAACGGTCCCCGAAATCATATGGCCATCATCATCATCACCATCCTAATCATCATCATCATCATCCTTCACCGGTGTGGAAAGCAACGGGAAGCTACCACACTTACAATTCCCTAGTAAAACTGCAAGCATAGCATGAAAATGCTATGATTGCAGTGAAGGACCTGCCTTCGGGCAGAATTACTATGGATGGAATATAACGTACGGATGTTTATATGAGTATCTAAATTCAAATCGGGAAAGATTGGCGAGTTATTGGTAAATCCAGAAAATTGGATAAACCTCGGTAAATTTCTGGACAAAACGCGGAAAATAAGGACAACACTCGTTCATGAATAAATATATGTTATCAAAATGCAATACCATTAATGCTTAACAATTATATATAAATTAATTAGTGTATAATGCTATTGTGTTATTATTTAATTGTAATATTATTGTGTTTTCTTTATGTAATTGTAATGTTATTGATTTTGTTGTTGTATATTTTTCTTTACAGTAGTACCAATTATTACTTTATTGTAACGGACTGTCCAAAGCACGTACGGCTTACTGCCCGTGCGACCCATATTTGTAAATAATATTGGAAATATCTTACTTTTTGTCTAATAAAGTCCTACTACTACTACTACTACTACTACTACTATATGAGTAAAATAATATAGTTCTGGAAATATATAGGCTGTTATTAATTTCTTTATGAAATATTATTTTCAATAATAAGTACATATCAATAAAAACCAATCTTCATCTTTAACGGAGCGTTGAATTTCCTCTCTTTGTCTGATAGCTATATTAAAAGAAAAGTCTTAGAAATAATATTCATGAATACATGTCATAATAATCATTGTATAAAATGAGCTCTAATAATTAAATATGTACTGAAATTAATTATTTAATGTCATTATTTTGAGCAGTAAAGGGCAAAAATATATTTATTTAACAATATTCTAAAAAGTTTCACTTCGAAAAACAATTAATTTAAATATGTCATCTAACAACATGCATATTTTGAAACAAATTATGAAAATCTCGCTAAAGGGAAAGGGGACGATTTGGACCCAATTTATAAATGAAAATATATGCCAAACAATAAAATATCTTAAGTGATCAAATTCACATATTCACAGAACGAAAAAGTCCAGGAGAAATCTGTTAACATGAAAATTGGTTTATGAATTATGGTGAGACTTGGGAAATTCTTGTCAAATTTACCTTTCTCCGACTTAAGTTTAATTGGATCAACAGTGTTTCTAAAAAATAATTGATTATAAATAGACTCGTAATGCGCCGTCAGTTTCGCGTTTGTATCATGTTTTTAAGAAAAATATTATTTAGAATGTATACGGTATTTAAGTTATTTATAATGTTCTGGAAATCATATAAATGCAACTCATGATCATTATCCTCAACACGGAATAAAATGCAGAATCCATCGCCATGTTGATCATCCCACTCTATGGATTATATGTTACACATTGTTGATCGAATTTTGAATGTGGTCGAACCGTTATTTTCTATTATTCTTAGAATCTGTCTGTTAAGCAGATTTTTTAAAATATAATTTTTATTAGATTTGCTATATATTTTTTTCTAAAATGTATCCAGTTATGTGTCTGAGGAATCTCATTACGGCAATTTATATTTTTTTTATTTGATTTACAATTAATGCACAATTATCCGATGAATTTAAAAACAATTGAACGCCCATAGCCTTGCAAAATATTGTGTTTCTTTGTTCATGTATTTAAAACAATTTATAATTATTGTTCCACAGATACATAATATATGAATTTACTCAATTTATCTTATACGTGACTTTATTTATCGTATGTTACGTCATACGCCATTAATCTGCTTGTTGTACATACTTTATCACGTAGCAGAGAAGATGCTTTGAATGCTATAACTTTTGTTTTATTTAGCCTATAGATAGTTCTGGTCGTGTTCTTCAGAGATATCATATAAATTATGCATAACATATCATAATTGACTATTTAACTCATGCCACAAATGCTAGTCAATGACCAATCACGTTTCAATGAATGTTGTTTTACATCGAATGACAGTCATCTTTCACCTCGCTCTTTATCGATTTCTCTTTATCAGCTCCTGCTTTTGTGATATAGAAACCTCCTCCTTTTTAATGCTCTGAACAGGTCAGAGCATTATTTTTCTCCTACAAATACATTGAATATAGTAAATAATGAAAAGATTCAATGATTTTACTGAGTTGTTTACTAAAAAAATAAATGAATAACCCGTAATGTTGATTATGATATATAGTTTGATGTGTTTCATTATTTCTCCACTTGGGTGCACTCTTACAATATTGCGATCTTATTTGGCAATAAATAATATGATCAAGGTGCAGTGAATGAACATACTTACTTACTTACTTACTCACTGGCACTATCGAACCCGTAGGTTCATGGCCGCGCGGACATAAGCTATCATCCCTATCCTGAGCTAATGCTTTCCCATCAATCCCTGTGTAATCTACTTCCCTCAAATCATAGTTAATGTTGTTCTCCCACCTCATTCTTAACCTCAAATTTCTGATTTGTTTTCAAACATCGCCGTTTACATTAAATATATAAATATTTTAAAATAACTATAGTTAAATAATGATTTGTGAGTAAACAACTTAATTTTAATCGTTAAATAGTCCTAACAAATGACAGTCTTGATTTCCAAATTCTCTAGATAAATTCACAACTCACTTCGTGGATTTATCGATAATTTGGAAATCATTCCTGGCATTATCATTAATTACCACTTGGTAGTCCGCTAATGATAGAGTATCGACTATAGCGTTATTTATTTAAAATAACGCCCTGGAACATTATTCCAGTGATTTACTATATTATTGGTAAATATAATGAAAAGTGCTCCTGACAGTGGTTACTCTAGTCTCACACCACAGTTGATTCCTTTAATGTCGCATTTGGTATTATATATTTATGTTTCAATTTTTTTACTGGTATGTACGTTCCGAAAGTATTTTATTAACCCATTCACTTCAGGTTTAAATTCCCTATCCATTTTCTCAGAAACCGGATTTAAGTTGTCGTAAATTATATTGTCTGTTTTCAGATATTCAAAACAAACACAAGATAACGATATTTGAGATCACAATAAGGGTGAAGGTAAAAACACAATCATCTGCTATTCATAAATGTTAACAAAAGATTACCCTGCCATGGGATGTAAAATATATTGATAAATATATAACAGCAGAGTTAAATGAGTGTTCCTCGTCTTCTGAGTTGAAGGTCATTCAACTGTAGGCGAGTTTATCTCGTCTTTTTGAGGCGAATAGGTTAAGTGCTGTGAGATTCCTTTCTTAAAAATTATATTTGTTAATTTACTCCTATTTAATGTTTTAATGATTTCCTGCAACCGAAAAAAGGAACATATATTTATTTTCGTAGAATAAGTTCTATTGATTTCTCAAGCACATGGTTCATAACATTTGATAATATACGATCTGTACGTGACATATATTTTCTAAAACCATATTGAACCTCAGATTATAACTGTATTTCAAGATAAGGTTTCTCATATGACGTCTAAGTCTATGAATAGGAATAATCTTCTTCTTCTTCTTCCGAATGCAGTATTGGGTGATGATGCCCGTTCTGCGACTACAAAAACTGATCTTTCCATCGGTTGAAGGGTCTTCCGAGGTCTCTTTTGCCTTTAGGGTTGAGCTGGTAAATCATCTTTGGTAAACGGGAATTTGACATTCTCTGGACGTGTTGGAACCATTTAATCTGATAATTTTGTATATGTTCAACCATTTCCCTACTATTCCACTGCATCCTTATCTCATCATTTTCATTCTATCCCTTAATGTTACTCCAGTTAGTGATCGGAGGAATCTCATTTGTGAACTATTAATGCGGGATTTATCTTTTGCTCCAAGTGTCCAGCATTCACTTCCGTATAGCAGAGCAGGTTTGGCTATGGCATTATGAAATCTCAATTGGATTTCTTTCCTCATTTGTTTTCCAAAATTTCTCCTAATTATACCATTTAAGCTGTTATATTTTTCTAAATTTGTTTCCACATCTTATTGATTATGAAACTGTGATATATTATTACCTAAATAATTAAAGTGTGTTACTTGTTAATAGGAATAATCACTCAGCTCAATTAACTAATGTGAACTGCACAAACCATTGGTGTTCAGTGTATGAGAACAATCAAAACAACGTCGAGAGCGAATTGTAATTGTGAAGCCAAGAAACAGGTTACTGTGGAAACAACAGTTAATACAGTGAAATGCAAGGATTTATAGAAGTACAATTGTTTATGATTGTAGAGATAAAATCATTGTGCGAAAAAAAGAAAGATTTTACTTAGATTAATTTATAAATGTTGCTACTGGAGTAACACAACCTCAGAGTAGGTATATCATCTCTTCCTTCATTCCGTTTCTCTTGGTAATTATTTTATAGATTCGGAATCCCATCACCTGTTCCGAATTTTTTTCTTTCGCTACTTACAGTTCTAAGTGCGGCCATGTAATTAATTAATTGTATTTTATTACCATCTTTGGATCATAATCAACTTTATCACCAAGGTCACATTGACAGTTGACACTGGCAAGATGTACAATAAAACACATCAACACAACTGCTGTCCACTTCATAGTTGCAATCTAATACTGAAATAAAACAAGCAAATAATATATTGCGAAATGAGGTTTTTCAGTTGGAATCTTAGGGATCTAAAGTGATTTATATTAACACACAATAATGCACGTTTTCCTTTTTATACCTATAATCCGCTGTTTTAGCTCAGGTCGTATTTGCTACCGAATCTGGATTTGGTCGCTACGGACTAAAAGGGAAAGTGATGCCACTACAGGCCCCAGGAAGACCTTGGAGTAGTGGAATGATAAGTTTCCTATCGCTTGCAGGACAGCCTGCGTGATAGCTATGGGCGACCTTAGCTTTAAATTGTGGTCTGATAAATATGTTCAGACATTCCAACAAAGGTTTAAGAGGATATTAAAAGCCCTGTCCCAACAATGTTAAAATGTAAAACTTGAGACCCTAAGAGTAATGCACAGAGAAAATAATCCAGCGATGATAAACGTACTCGAAGAGATGGAAATCATGAAAGCAGCTCACAACAACGACAATCTGATAAACAAAACGAACCCAATACATGCAACCCCCTCTACCAGATCTTCAGTGAAACACCAGTTTTGAATCCTGCCGATGATGGGACAAGTCCCGAAAGCGCTACAGTTAAATAATTAATAAAGTTGAGGAGACGGACCTTTCAGGTGAATATTCCACAATTTTATGTTAATTTTGAATAAACCTCAACGGAAGTTGATTACCTCTTATAGTTTCTGTGAAAATGGATCTTTTATATGAACATTTTAGTTTGTCGAAATAAAAACGTTTAAGTAAAACGTTGGTTGTGTAAAATTAGCATATTTATGCATATTTATGTATAAAATTGTATTAAAAATACTTGAAATGAGCATATATCAATAATATTTATAATAATTTGTTAAGGATATTTCAAACTATTTAAAAGTTCAAAAATTGAGAAGTTTTTACTAAAATCACCTTTTAATCTCCCCTTAATTCAATTTAAAAATTCTGGTGTCTATCGAGAATTAACCCTGCAACATTCGTGACTGTTCCGAATCCTCTCGAACAGCAATACAGGGTACCTGTGGAGTTTGTAAAATTTAATTGTAAATTTATAAATTGTGTTCATGAGTGTGTACCATATATCTGGTTCAAATTCCTGACCTCCCTGAATTAATTATGTTGAGTATAAATACACTTTTCATAAGGTTAAGCATGGCGGTTCGTTTAATGTTTCGTCTGCAATAGACTATGTTCAGGAGCCAGTATTCTTCTCGTTGACTTCATCCGTTACTAAACACACTTCCACTAAACAAACAAATGATCATAAACTCATTTAAGTCTCTTCTCTGTATAAGAAGCAAATACATTTCTTGGACGTGTAAATAATTGTTGCATACACTGTAAATTTACCTAATTAAGTACAGGAAATCGAAATACACACATGTTTATAATTATTTATATTACAATGCGTAAATACAAGTTTTATAATTGAATGGAACAATGTATCATATAGAATTTAGTTAAAGACTTTTACATTTCTGGATCGTAAGACTCTTCTAGCTACATTATGTTTTTTAAAATAATTATATAATCATAATTATGTGTACATTCGTCAGGAGATAAAAAAAATTGTGCCGTATTCTCCGAATTACTGGCCATTGTGTAAGAACCAAGTATTTATAGATATCCCGGGATAAACTGAGTATAAAATTAATATTCCAAAAATATCTGCTAACAAAAATATAACTTTATTGTTGTGTTGTATGGCAACATTAATGATTGAGAAGCAATTGACCCATTCGGTAACCTTTTGAGATAATTTTCCGGTTTAATGTTTTCACAGGGTTTCCCCCCATCTCTACAAAAAAATTCTGGATTTTTTTTAAGTATCGATATTTCCTGAAAACGAACTGGACATCGCAAACTCCTGTATCACACTTGCCACGTTACAAATATAATATAATATCACGATACTATCTTTACCTAAAGAAACATCGCAAACTCCTGTATCACACTTGCCACGTTACAAATATAATATAATATCACGATACTATCTTTACCTAAAGAAACTACGAGGCTACATGACTTTGATGTCAAAGTGCACATCAATTGCATTAAATTAAGATGCTAACTTTTATCCAGAATAATAATTTCTACTGCTTCAAAATATCCTGCATTAATTGAAAACGAAGACTGATTCATTCTGAAGTGATAAATGCAGTGATATACAGAATACAAATTATAAAGTAAAATAAAATAATTAATAAATATTCAATTCGCTTTTATAAATTTCCAGAATGTCCTACGAACTTCCGTTTATTTCCGGATTCTAAGTCACGCGTCGGGGAATTCCACATTTTTGGTGGAGTTTATATTCAGTATACACACAGGTTTTTATATAATTCAATTGCTGTGAGGAAATTAATATTTTATGAATATTATTGTATATTTTAAAGAAATGTTTTTTTCGGATATTTAAAATGTCGTAAAATATTGCAATGAGATAGATTTTATAATTATCTCTTTTAATTCTGCACGAAATTAAATAATCATGTAGAAAGCTAATATTCATTCCAAGGCACATGGCTGGACATCTGTTCGGTATCCATGCGTTTATCATACCAACTTCAGGCACAAGATGTGTATCAATACTTAAGGGGATGTTGGTTTGAGATATGAGTTAATATGACGATTTAAAAAAAAATGTTATATTTTAAGAATTTCCTAACATTGTACTTTCATTAAATATGCCCATATTTGATATATATAAAGTTTAAAAGGACTTATCAGCCATTTTTTTAAACACCGTGCATTGTTGGCGTGGCGTAGTATAAGCAGCTAGAGCGTTTGACAGAAGAAAATAATTCCATGGTTGTCTTATATGACATTTATCCATGGGATATTTACCCCAAATTATGCATTTGTCAAGGAAAACAATATTATGACCTTGTTCTATAGTTTTATTCATTTTATAATACTTTTTTACTGCTATGTTTATCAGCAAAAAATAAAAGCATTGCATCAAATGTGATAGGAATGAGAAGAAATTGAAGAAAGGAAGCGCAGTATATCTTGAATGACATTTAAATCGTGCTAAAGAGCTTGCAAAAAATGACCGAATCCTTCAATGCGTTGAAGATGGCACACGGTGAGACAATGTGAAAACCCTTTTTAGATCGTTGGAAATGAGGTACATTGTCATGTTGTCTGAAGGTGATACTAAGACTTTTTTTTTTGTATCTGAAGGCTGTCACAACATATGTGATGTTGAATTCATCAATGGAGAATGCCTTAATCATGTGCCTGAATGCTTAGGCGCAGGTATACGGAACAAGTTCAAGGAAAAAGGCGTTATTCTAGGTGGACGAAAAGAAGGAAGTTGGTCAGCGCCAACCTTAAAAAGCTAATATTCTACTGCAGAATGCCCTGAAGAACAACATTCCAAAAATGCAGCATATGGTATCTGCAGTCTATGCTATATTACTGCGCTATATCAGCACCGATGAAGATCAAAGTCAAGAAGTCAAGATGCTCACCTTTTGAACAGCTCTGGAGGACTTGAATCATCGTGTTTTCATAATTGTATCATTGCCAAGAACGAAAAGCCAACAAGTCAGAGGAAATTTTAAAAAGTTTGCAGTGGTAACAAAATGAAGCCTGTTTATCAAAGGCTGGCAGCAGATGAACTTGTTTGTAGGTGTGTCAGTGAGGGACATGGAACATCAACGAGAGCCTTCACAACTCGAAATGGTCTAAGTGCCGTAAAACAAAGTTTGTGTTAAGAATAGGAATGAAATATGCTATTCTACCATTAACTGTAGGCCAATTCAACATGGATTATGAAACCAGTTTGGAAATAAGGAAGGCTGTCACAGGAGAAGAAGTCAGTGGCACGGCAAGGAATATCACTGCTCAACAAGATAATCATCGGATCTACGTATCCGAAGCTAGGAATACTGATCAGTCAAGAAAAGTGAGGAGAAAACTTACAAAAATAGAGCTGAAGAGCATATGAAGGACAAGGAGGTATTACATATGGCACAGGAGAATTTTAGCTAGCTTGTAAGTATCTTGATACATTATGGTGGTTTTACTCGAAAACGTTTTTTTTATACATTTTTCCATATTCAGGTTACCCCTTGCATAACCGTTTTTGCTTAATTGGCTTGAAATTTTCAACATATGTTCCTTGATAGTTTGTAGCACTTTTCACAGAGTAATTTCAATGAATATCGGGTAGAAGTTAATTTACAATATTCACATATTTCAATTTTGATTTTTTGAATAAATGAAATAAAATATATTTGAAGAATTTATATTTTTTTAGGAAATGTGCACTCAGTTGAGCAGTAGTGGGACAGGACACACACACCCAGACCCAAGGTGGAGATTTTTTTAAAATCCCCCCCCCCCGCGAATCGAACCCGGGTCGCCGGAGTGGAAGGTAGGGACTCTACCAACCACGCCACGGCGACGGACTGAAGAATTGATATCTTGGTACGTGTTAGTTTATTTGAAAAACCCATATCAAAAATTGAAGTGTCTTCTAAAAAAATGTTGTGCAAGGAGCAATTATGATTTGTTTTAGAATTCTTTAAAAAACTCTATAACTTAGAAACTATACAACATACAACTTCAAAATTTTCTGTGAATAGTAATCTAATACACCTGAGACAGTGCACAAAATTTCAAACATGTTTCTAAAAAAGTGTAGATTTTGGTGTTTTCACCAGACCATCCCCATAAAAGTAAACAACAATTATAATACTTACTGCCGTTTATAGAGCTGGGATTCGATTTCTTGTGCTGTGTTAAAAGTACGTGCTTCGTATTTTATAGCCACCTACGTTACCAAGGAGATAACAATTTTGAAAGAAACATGTCAGTTATGTCACGTGGAAAAGCATGCATAACGTTATGCTTGTTAAGAAAAAATACCAAATATATAATTAAACAGTAATCTCTCCACATACTTTTTTAAAAGTTTCCACGCAAGGAAGGACAAATATAACAATTCCTTGTTCAGGAGACACGTCATATTTTTTCATCCACACATAACCTAAAGTTGTAACGCCAGAACTTAAACTTAATAAAGTGTAACCCATTAAAATTAAGCACAGATAAAATTTCACTTTAACAACCGTATAAATAAAGAAAAAACGCTTTAAAATATAAATATTTCTTTAAAATACATAACGAAACTGCGTTGTGGTTACTGTGTTAAAGTTTTAAGAATTATAAAACAGTACCTGATATCTCAGTCGTCCTCAATAATTTGCTGTGTTGTTTTACAGGAGGCCTTTCGATAACTTAAGTATTATCTTCTGCTTTCATATTAGTACCTACAAAAAACACTGCAAATTATTGAGAACGACTGAGATCTCAGGTAGTGTTTTATATTTGTTAAAACTTTAATATCGATATAGTTGGTAACTATTACTGGGATAGTTGGTAATCAATTATTATTGGCTTCTCTGTAATGTATTGATTGGAGGAAGGAAATACATTACATAATTTTGTTCTCGGATATGACTTGAGAAAAGTTTAGCCGAGAAGAATTAGAATTTCGTTGTAAAACGCGTTTACCAGAATTTTCTTTATATCGATGATGTGAATCAAATGTTAATATGGTAACCGCAAATACTAAGGTCATTCATTACAAAAGCCTGAGAGACCACGGCCTTAAGCCCGGGAATCGTCTCCAAGATCATCGTAGCAACTACGACCATTAAAGCCTAAGTCAGTGCAGAAAATCAAAAGATAAAATATAGAGTGATTAGCTCTAGTTATTTTTTAAGTTTTACGGTTGTATTTTAGATTAGCATAGCTTTTGATTAGATGATACGTTCGCTTAATTTAAACAGATATCGCAGGAATTAGTTCTATGCAGTTGTATCATAAGCAGACTGCTCACTATAGTAATGACAAGTCATTGGTTAACTTCGGAATGTAGCTGAGAATTGACATCGTGTTCGCTGAATCTTGTACACGTAAGAAAGAAAACGTTTGATGTAAGTTTGTGTTTCTTGGAAGTTTATTTCATCTCGCCATAAGTTTGGATATGAAGTACTTGGTACATATTATATTTGTGGTGAGTATTTTCAATATTTTCTGTGATTTTAGTTATATATGCATAACTTTTTCACCTTTTTTTTTAGTGTATGAATATTGGTTGCAGGATTTCTGTACATTTTAAAATTCGTCATTATAATCTTTTTATTTATCCCCATTTCCATCGAGTATTATGGTCATTTCAATTTTGCTATCAAGTACCATGATATAATTAATTATGCTAAATAAGGTTCCAATTATTCCTAATCATTTTATTGATTAATTTTGTTCTTCTAATCGTACTAATCATAAGCTTCGAGAAATGAGTCTACACCGGATGACAGTTTACTAGAGTTTGGATGTTACTTTAACTTTTTCTTCTTTCACTTATTCTCAAAAAGTTTGAATATATATAAAAAGTAAAGCGTAGAGCTTTTTTAACAAATATAATCCTTTTAAACACTGTGAATGTCATCTCATACTGATACGTTTACAGAGCAATATAAAGTTAAGAGAAATGTATATAAACTAATTTTGCAAAACATTTCTTCCACTTACTTGTGTTTTGCACTCTTTTAACTTTACTATCTAACCTCTCTTGGTTAACTCTTGTTTTTTCGACCCCGACGCTATTAGGGCATCCGAGGGCTAGGGAGTCTTTCCTTTCTTCCATTTCTTCTTTCCTTTATTTTCTTTCCTTCTCCAGAAAAGCCTGACCAGAGGCTATAAGATGGTAGCCCATCACTGGTCTTGCCTTCATTTGGCCAGCAACCAATCGAAGGGACTATTATTATGCTTTCAAGTTTTATACGAGAATTTCCCATACGGGAAAATTTTCTATAGGATCGTAACAGGCCTTGGCCTAATACTTGGAAGGAAGAAGAAGAAGAATAATTTATTTTAATATCTTTAGAAGCTTCAGAACGTAATGAAGAAAAAATTGTAACTGATATTAATAAAAACATTAATTCGCTTAGGTATAATTAATATTTGTCATCGAAGACACTAAATCTAACTGACTGACAATATCGAACACATTGGTTCATGGCCACACGGACATAAGCTCTACATACTTCCCTATCCTTAGCTAATGTTTTCCAATCATCCCCCCGTATAATCTACTTCTCTCAAATAATATTTAATGTTATTCTCCCACCTCATTCTTGATCTACCAACTAGGCGCTTTCCCTCTGGGTTTCCTACAAGAAGCTTCCATGCAACTCTTTCATTAGTGCCACATGTCCTGTCCATCGCAGTCTACGAGACTTAACTGTTCTCATTATATCTGGCTTCCTATATAGACCATATAGTTCACTGTTATGTAGTCTTCTCCATTAACCTGTCTGTTCATCTCTCTTCGGTCCAAATTTTTTTCCTAAGAACTTTATTCTCAAATACTCGTAATCTCCTTTCCTCCCTTAAAGTAAGAGTCCATGTTTCGCACCCATATAATACAACTGGTAGAATAATAGATTTATATATTTTCAGTTTAATGTTTTTTTTGAAAGGAGATGTGACGTCAAGAAACTCTATAATGCATAATAGCACGCATTTCCAGAATTGAGCCGATCTTTAATTTCTTTGTGCATCTCATCCCTATTTGTGATTATTATTCCTAGGTATTTGAATTCAGTCATCTCCTCAAAATTCCCTCATTTGTCATTAGCTGTCCATTTCCATTATATACTGAATTTCTACGTGTGACCATATATTTAGTTTTACTGATATTTACTTCCAGTCGCAATTACTTATCTCCCTCAATAGTGTGTCCGTGTTGGTCTTTAGTATCTCCTCTATATCGGCCAGTAGTACTACATCATCAGCATAAACTAACAGCTTATTAATACCATTGAGTTGTAAGTCTTCCTCATCCTCTAAAGATTTGATGTCATGCTCTAGTACATACTTAAATAGTAGAGGAGATATTTGCTTCAACCCATTGAGGATTTCAAAAGTATCCGATAAGTGTTTGCCTACACGCACCCTTCTCTTTGTGCCATTAAACACATTCGTACAAGTCTAACTTTTTAGAAAGCCCGAACTCCAGCAGGATACTATATAACTTCTCTCTCTCTTAATTGAAACGTATGCCTTATTGAAGTCTATCTATAGTTGATGTACAGTACCATTATATTCCCATTTACTTCCTAAAGTGTGTTTTAAACTAATAATCTGATCTGTTGTACACCTGTTCTTCTAAATCCACTTGGATGATCTCCTAGAATGTTATCAATATAAGGAGTAAGTCTGCTTACTAATATATTTGCTAGAATTTTGTACGAAGTTGAAAGTAATGAGATGCCCCTATAGTTGTTGCAATCTGTTTTATCTCCTATCGTTTAAATGGGTACCATAATCGATTTTTTCTATTCATCTGGTAGAGCTTTTTTATCCCAAATCATATTAAGCAACTGGCGTATCTTGTCCATCAGTTTTTCTCGTCCTGATTTTGTCAGTTCTGCTGATATCTCATCTGAACCTGATGTTTATACAGCTTGAATTTTTCTATCGCCATTTCAATCTCTAACGCACTTGGTTCTGTGATTAGCATTTCTGCTGTCTGTAATTATCCTCTTCAATATCCTGTTCTGTATGTACATTTAATAGCTGAATAAAGTAACATTTCCATCTATTTAATATACTCCTGCAATCAGCAATCACATCCCCAATTTTATTCCTAACTTATGTTAGTTCTAGTCCGAAACCCATTCTTCTCTATCCTAATTCCCTGATATAATTATCTAATGTTCCTATTTATGGCATTCATTTCAAGATCATTAATCTTCTCTCTCAAATATTCCCTCTTTTTACTCTTTAATAACCACGTGGTTTCTCGTTTAATACCACCATATTGCACTATATGTACCTGATTTCGCTTCTGTAACCATTCCATTTTTGCTAGCTTCCTTTTCTTTACAATGTCGGCACATTCCTCATCAAACCATTTCCTGTTTTGCATATTTTTAAATAACCAATGCTTTCTGATGCTGACAATTTAATAGTATCTCTTATAGCCTTCCATTCTCTATTATATCAGTTTCTTCTTCGTTTGCCACATTGTCATCTGAAGATTTCAACACTTCAAATATGTTTGTTAGCTATTTTAATTTGGTATTCTTGCCGCATTTCATCATTGTTCAAGTGTTTTAAATCAAATTTTTCAGAATAATCTTTAGTATTTAATTTTAGGAAGTTATATTTTGAGGTTATTTTAATTATATTATTTTTGGTCTGGACATCTTACCTCAATATTAATGTTGATTTGTTCTTGGACATGTTTCAAAACAATTCTCTGTTTTTCCTTCGTGGTTAGGTAGGTCTATTTTGCACGCATCAGTATTTAGCATATGAAGCAGTGTTGTCACGTTTTATTCACTAGAATGCATTTTTACTAACTAAAGTCTGGGAAAGCTGAAGATAAAACAGAGAATTGTTTTGAAACATGTCCAAGAACAAATCAACATTAATATTGAGGTAAGATGTCCAGACCAAAAATAATATAATAATCTTTAGTGTTTGTTCCTCTCATTAGCGATACCCGTTGTCTGATTTTCACCCTGACCAGATGATGATCCGATTTGCAGTCTGCCCCTTTAACTGATCTAACATCAATGATGCTACTGTGCCAGCGTTTGTCTACTAATACATGATCCATCTGGTTCCGAGTTTCTCCATCTGGGGACGTCCAGGTATATTTAGGAATATCCTTATGCTGAAATGTTTTGCTCTTAAAAAAGAGATTCTTTGATGTGGCCAAGGTGACTATTCTAACCCCGTTGTCATTACTATCTTCATGAAGACTGAATTTGCCTATTGTTGGTTTGAATATATCTTCCCGCCCCACTTTTGCATTAAAATCTCCTAAGACAATTTTCATATGATATCGTGAAAGGCTATCAAATAAGCATTCTAATTCTTCATAGAACTCATCCTTGATCTTGTCATCTTTATCTTCTGTGGGGGCATGTACATTTACAATTATAAAATCATGTCGTTTACCCTTTAGAATTATGTATGATATCCTATCACTAACAAACTTAATATCTCGGATAGCGGATAGGATCCTCCTTCTGACTAAAAAACCCATTCCAAATGCAGGTCTTTCTGCACCCCCATAGTATAATGAAAAGCTTCCTGATTCCTGACTACCTTCTCCTGGCCACCTAACTTCCTGTAAAGGGACTATATCTAAGGGCGATTTATCCAATTCCCGCGTTAATATCTCTAGTGCCCCGCTATTGAATAAAGTCCTAACATTCCATGTTCCTAGGAACATGTCCCTGTGTTTGAGCTTTTGGCATGGGTTCCCTGAAGTAGTCCCCGCCCGGAGAACCGAATGGGGGACTATTTGACCTCCGGAAAATTTTACCCCAGATGAACCCATGTCCGCATTTCTTGACTATTGTATTTTTACGGTGAAAGATCGTCACTCTTTCGCCCAAGGTACTTTTTTCGTCTGGCTTATCACCTTCGACCAGTCCGGCATTGTTAACAGTATCGGCAGCAATGCTAAGGCCGGGATAGCTCTCGGGATCATTTAAACACGCAAGCCACTCCAGCTAAGACATGGTAAAGATACCATGGAGGGCATCATAGTCACAGACAATTTAAAACAAAAAATTTATGCATCTGCAAAATAGATTGATTGTGAGCATAGATCTACTTATTTACTTACTCACTGGCACTATCGAACCCGTAGGTTCATGGCCGCGCGGACATAAGCTCTCCATACATCCCTATCCTGAGCTAATGCTTTCCAATCATTCGCTGTATATTTACTTCCCTCAAATCATAGTTAATGTTATTATCCCACCTCATTCTTGGTCTACCAACTGGGCGTTTTCCCTCTGGCTTTCCTACAAGAAGCTTGCGTGCAAGTCTTTCATTCCCCATACGTGCAAAATGTCCTGCCCATCGCAGTCTACAAGACATAACTTTTCTTATTATACCTGGCTTCCTATAAAGACCATGTAGTTCATTGTTATCAAGTCTTCTCCATTCACCTGTCTGTTCATCTCTCTTTGCTCCAAAAATTTTCCTAAGTACTTTATTCTCAAATACCCGCAATCTCCTCTCCTCCCTTAAAATAAGAGTCCATGTTTCGCACCCATGTAATATAACTGGTAGAATAACAGTTTTACATATTTTCAGTTTAACGTTTTTTGAAAGGAGTTGGGACATCAAGAGTCTCTGCAATGCATAATAGCACGCATTTCCAGAATTGAGCCTATGTTTAATATCTTTGTGCATCTCATTCAAATGTTGATTATTTTTCCAAGGTATCTGCATTCAGCCACTTCCTCTAAATTTCCCTCATTTGTCATTAGCTGTCCTTTTCCATTATATAATGAATTTCTACGTGTGACCATATATTTAGTTTTATTGATATTTACTTCCAGTCCTAATTTCTCAATAGTGTGTGCGTATTGTCTTTTAGTATCTCCTCTCTATCTCCCAATAATACTAGATCATCAGCATTAACTAACAGTTTATTAATACCATTGAGTTGTAGGCCTTCCTCATCCTTTGAAGATATGATGGCATGCTCTAGTACAAAATTAAATAGTAGAGGAGATAGTGCATCTCCTTGCTTCAACCCATTCTGGATTTCAAAAGTGTCCGAAAACTGTTTGCCTACACGCACCCTTCTCTTTGTGCCATTTAGACACATTCGTATAAGCCTAACAAACTTTTTAGGAATTCCGAACTCCAGCAGGAAACTATATAACTTCTCCCTGTTAATTGAATCATATGCTTTTTTGAAGTCTACATATAGTTGATGTACAGTACCATTATATTCCCATTTCTTTTCTAAAATCTGTCTTATACTAAAAATCTGATCTGTTGTAGACCAGTTTCTTCTAAATGCACATTGATGATCACATAGAATGTCATCAATATAGGGAGTAAGTCTGCTTACTAATATATTTGTAAGAATTTTGTACGAAGTTGAAAGTAATGAGATGCCCCTGAAGTTGTTGCAATCAGTTTTATCTCCTTTCTTATAAATTGGTACGATAATTGATTCCTTCTATTCATCTGGAAGAGCTTCTTTTTTTCCCAAATCATACTAAGCAACCTGCGTATCTTGTCCATTAATTTTTCTCCCCCTGATTTTATCAGTTCTGCTGGGATCTCATCTGAAGCTGATGCTTTATACATCTTCGATTCTTCAATCGTCATTTCAACCTCTAATGCCCTTGGCTCTGCTACTAGCATTTCTGCCGTCTGTAACTTATCCTCCTCAATATCCTGTTCTGTATGTACATTTAATAGCTGATTAAAGTAACTTTTCCATCTATTTAACATACTCCTGGAATCTGCAATCATATCCCCATTTTCATTCCGAATTATGTTTGTTCTAGCCTGAAACCCTTTCTTCTCTATACTAATTCCCTGATATAATTCTCTAATGTTCCGAGCATAGATGTACTTTAAAATAAATTTGGTGCTTGGCTAACTTCCAAATAAATAATTTTGTTCTTGTACATATTTTGTATGCAAATTCATCATCCTAGTTTTTATATCTCGACTAACTAATGAAGATGGAAGGGAAATATATTCTTGCATTTATTATAATGGAATTTGATTTCCCTTTTAGTGATATATATATATAGCTTGTAGAATGTAATGACAATAGTTATTAACTATGTTAGTTAGATACACTTGTACACAAAAAATCCATTCTAAAACCAGTTTTTAAATTATTATTTAAAAACGTAACAAACGTTATATAGTTTTGTGTAATATAGATTTTTCTGTAGATAAAATAAATTCTATAATCTCATATTTTAATATAAATTAATTGAAATATTTTTGTCTAGGTTTAAATATCAATATGAATTCTATCAACATTTTATGAAAAGTTCAAATACGCTCCACACGGATTCAATCAATATATGTCTTTGTTGCACCTAATAATACAATATTTATCAAAATAAACAGTATTGTTAGCACAAGTCCGAATAGAGGGAAAACTAAGTACAGTGAAACCTAAAAAATTTCGGTCGTTTACGATGAACTGCAATGAGCAAACTACAATGGTAGCGTTGTTTCGTAGTAACAGAATATGTAACTAAATAAAACAAATGCATGGCACACGGCGTGTTCACTCGGGATTACGCGAAATTAGCCATTTCGTAAAATTAAATGTTTAACTGTTATACTTTTCGTTCTATGTAAAAATGATATACTATCGAATGATAAAATCATTACTTAGATTTTATTTTACTCTAATTTGTAAGTGAATTCAAGCTTGTTTACGTTTTTAATGTGAATCTATTTTCAAAGATAAACCTACTAGAAGTGATAAAATTCTAAGATTTGTTAGGTTAGGAAGAGTGATGTTAGTGTACAGCCATTTCTAATAAACATTTTAAAAATGTGACTTTATAATGGATTTCAGATGTACGACATGGCTAAGGTTATTTAATAAATATTGTATAAAATATGTATGTGAGAATAAGGGGGTAGGTCAATTGTACATATTTGTTAAAATAGCTCATAATGCTTGTTTTTTTAAATTTTAATAAACGAAAATAAATTAACATGATTTATTTATTTTTGTTCTTCCCTTCTGTTAAAATTAAACTAAATATTTAGGTCTTTGAGGCTGAGTACAAATAATTCCATTATTTAATGTTAATTAATATGTTATTTATTCCTATAAAAGTGCAATTCCACGATTATTCACCAGATGGCGTTATATAATTATAATTGATAATTTTACCACCAGACAGTGCTGAATTTCATATTAGTACCAGAAAAAAATCGAAAAAATTTAGATGTCGTTAATTCTTCTATACTAGCGCCACTTGTGGCATGTACGCGAAACTTGTCCACTTTCTTCTCTGGTACTCTGTGGTAATAAGTAATGTAAATAAATATATTGTATTGGAGATGATGTAACGAATATAGAAACATACATAACCAAATACTTAGGAACAATATTTATCACAAGTTGGCATCAGATGCACAAATATATTAAATATAGACGGTACTCAAATGCTAGAAATGCACCCTATTCAGCGTTACACGGACTCTTTTCTTTAAAAAACGGTAAACTGAAAATGTATAAAATTATTACTCTACCAGTTATATTATATGGATGTGAAACATGGACTCTTACTTTAACCCTTAAATTGGCAAAACACAAATTTCTTCTGTTAGATATTTGAATGTGGCGGACCGCAGTGAAAACGGGATCTTGCATAACTGTTATTATTAGGGTATATTGTATAATTTGATACACATGTAAGTAGCTTCTTTTGTTCATTTTCTTCTGATTCATGTAAAATATTAAATTAATTAAACCAACCGATGTATCCAAAAGGATACATTATGAATTTAAGGGTTAAGGGAGGAAACAAGATTACGAGTATTTGAGAATAAAGTTCTTAGGAAAATGTTTGGACCAAAGTGAGATGAACAGACAGGTGAATGGAGATGACAAAATGACAGTGAGATACAGGGTCATTAAAATAAATCACATATAATAAAAATTGTCAATTCTCGTTCACTGCGATCGGCAGGACATGTGGCACGGATGGGGAATGAAACATGTGCCTGGAAGCTTCTTGTGGGAAGACCGGAAGGAAAACGTCCAGTAGGTAGACCAAAAATGAGTTGGGAGAATAACATTAACCATGATTTAAAATAAGTAGATTAGACAAGGGACGATTGGAAAACATTAGCTCATGATAAGGATGTATGGAGAGCTTATTTCCGCGAGACCATGAACCTACTGGTTCGGTGGTGACACTGTGTTACTTAGTTATTTTAGTTTATTTATCCAAATATTATTATGATTCTACAAGAACAAGTATTATTGGGTGGGGAATTTCCATAGTTTGAGGGATAAATGTTTTGTTACCGGTATTGTTAACATAGTATAACCATATATAGCAGAACATATTTTTTAAATTTCTTTCTTTCTCGTTTTCTTTCGTTTACACTGTTCATTCTTTTTGTTTTACCTTTGTTAACCTTTTTATCTTGTTCACACATTCAAACACAAGACAGGACACACACCCAGACCCAAGGTGGAGATCTAAAATCCCCTACCCAGCCGGGAATCGAACCCGGGTCGCCGGAGTGGAAGGTAGGGACTCTATCAACTACGCCACGGTGATGGACATTTTTGTTTTCCCTCTTTTCGTTTACACTGTTTTCCTTCTTGTTTTACCTTTTTGATAACTTTCTGTTATTCTCACATATAGACACAAGGACAAGACACACACCCAGTACTGCTTCCAGGCTTATTATTCAGTTTAAAATACGAATTTAAAATAAATTTTCGTTAAAATTCAAACTATTCACTTTTACAGTAATATAATGTACGGTTAAAAACTATAATATTAGTTACCTTTTAGGTCCGTCTCCTCAACTTAAGTTCTTTTAAAACTCTGTAGGCCTTTCGGGACTAGTCCCATCATCAGCAGAATGCATTAGGTCCCTTCTTGTTGACCCTTGTTGAAGCACTGACTTGGTTGTGAGAATTTTGTACAGAGGATTGTGTTGATTAGGTGTGTATTCATTGAGAATCAGGTTGTTGATTTCTCTTAGGATTGCGATTTCTTCCAGTATATTTATTCTCGTTGGAATGTTTTCTCTATGTACTATTGTGAGGGTGTTATCGATGTTATGCATATGGTGTCCAGCTTGAATTACATGTTTTGCGTAACTTGATTTTCCTCCATTGTAAATGAAATCTCTGAAATGTTCTTTGAATCTAACGTTGAAGCTTCTGTTAGTCTTCCCAATGTAGAATTTATTGCAGTCTGTACATGTTAATTTGTAGATGCCTTTCATGTATTGAAAAACATGATAAACGGGTTTGAATGTCAACGTATCTGCTTTTCCCTTGAAAATTAATGATAGAAATGCAAATGTTGCTTGTTATTTTATCAGTTAAATGCATTAGTACTATCAACAAAACCACACGGCCACAGTGAGAGGCTATAAATAGTGATTCCTTTCTATCGACAAATGCCATCAATGGCAGGCATGGATTAGGTCATTGGCCTGTTCCGCTTCAGGAATGAAATTGATCCCTCCATCTCATCTTGGGTCTTCCTGGGTCTCTTCGCCCTGTTGGTCTGTAGTTCAATAGCTGCAGAGGTAGTCTATTGTTTGTTGGCATTCTAAGAAGGTGTTCATGCCAATTATTTTGATATTTTTGAATCATTTCAGTTATTGCTGGTGTGTTGAGAGCTTCATTACGCATGTGGTCATAAAGCGTATAACCCGCTGAAGGTCTTAATAACTTCATTTCTGCAGCTACTATCCTATTTAATTTACCTCAGTAAGAGTCCAGGTTTCAGAATCATAAAGTAGAGTTGGAAAAGCCATTGTTTTATAAAATTTTATAATTGTATCTGGACGTACTTTTCGGAAAAGAAAGCTTTTTATTGTTCCTATAGGCTAAGTTTTTTAAATTTGACCAATTTTATGTCTATGTCTTTACATGTGTCGTAGGAAAGATTGACAAATGTCTCTTGAAAAACATGCAGAAACTCCATAATTCCTTAACAACATGTCTTATATTTTGACCTAATACTTGTTTAAGATCAAATCAAAATATACGGGTACGAAAACAGTCATCTATCCTAACTAAAACGTGTATAAAGTCTCGCCTTATAACTTCGTAGCTCTTTGTCTCAGAGACGTTATTGCGATAGCGTTGTTTAGGCCATTACCACTCCATTTAGTCTCTTGGGCTGCTATAATATCTAAATTAGTTTTGTTGAGTTGTTCTGCCAGTTCTTGGATTTTCCCGGGTTGAAGGAGAGTTTTAACATTCCAGGTACCAATACACAATTTATTCATATTCCGTTGTCCTTGCTTGGGTCTACCTCCAGTAATCCGTCCGGTTACATTATGTTGAACTTCTTTAGCCAGTAAGTGTTTTTATAGAGTTAGGGAGCTGGCCTAACGTCCATCCTCCAACCTAGTGGACCGGGTCATTTGAATTCGGGGTTTCCGTCCCTCATCTGGAGTATTTCTTTGTCTGGTCCCTCACCTTTGACCTGTCCCCCTACCAGTAGCTATGCTACCGTCGGCATAGCTCTCAGGATCATTAGGACTCACAAGCTCCGCCACCAGTTTCAAGTTCCTGTACTCCCTAGGTGGAGCGTATTATTTCATAGTGATATTAATTATGTTAGAGTTGTATTGATTCTGATATTTATTTTCAGAACTGATATTCCGGAATTGGACAAAATGGATATTCATGGATTTTTCTCGCCATATTTAAAATATGTTATTTATCATAAGTAATGCCACGAGTGAATTCCAATTTATCTAGATAATTCGTAAATTCAAAGTGTCATTTGTTAGGACTGTTTAACGAATAAAATTAAGCTGTTTACTCACAAATCATAATTTAAATATAGTTATTTTAAAATATGTATATATTTAATGAAAACGGCAATGTTCGAAAACAATTGAGAAACATTGTGATTAATAGGTCGCCACTGATATGATTAATACATTCCTGAACATTGACATCAGAAGCTAAGAACATAACGCATTCCATGTGGAGAGAACACAGAGAAATGATTTTGTGTCACACATTGGGTGAAATGTTTTGCAGTTTACAGACACAAGACAGTCCAGGACATCAGTATAAACTGTTACAGATCCAATGCTTTACACGTAGAATCATATATTCATTAAGTGTCTCAGAAGATTGGAAGAGAGTAGACTTTGCAAGTTGAAATAAATGCCATTCTTCATCAACAAGATGTTTTGGTCCAGTTATGTTATATCCAGAAGGAACAAAACTCACTGCAACTGAATGGAAGAATCTCAAGCAACTTCCTCGTTACATGTCATTCTTGAATCGCAGTTTTCCCCTGAATATTGCATCGGTTGATCATAGCAATCAAGATTACGTTTTTGTTTCGGAAGAGGATCAGGAAGATGTTGAAAACAAAATTAAAGTTTGCAATGTCATGGATTCAATTACTGTTATTCTTTGTAATATATAACTATTCTGTTATGTGGGTCGATATCAATAAAATGGACATGGGCCAATATTGATCCGAACTTTTACTTCTTAACTAATAGCAGAACATAAATATTGTGCCGCGATGAGTATTGAAAATTATTGATATTTATATTTGTATATTTCTAGTGTTAGTGAGGTTCTATTAAAACAAATAAAATTAATATATCAAATTATGGAATATTTACCTGAAATATCCGTCTCCTCAACTTAATTAATTATTTAACTGTAGCGCTTTCGGGACTTGTCCCATCATCGGCAGGATTCAAAACTGGTGTATCACTGAAAATCTGGTAGAGGGGGTTACATGTGCTGGGTTCGTCTTCGTTTATCAGATTGTCATTGTGTTGTGAGCTGCTTTGATGATTCCATGAAGCCGTTACATGTGTTGGGTACGTTTTCGTTTATCAGATTGTCGTTGTTGTGAGCTGCTTTCATGATTCATCGTTTATCAGATTGTCGTTTTTGTGAGCTGCTTTCATGATTTGTGATAAACGAAAACGAACCCAGCACATGTAACCCCGTCTACCAGATCTTCAGTGAAACACCAGTTTTTAATCCTGCCGATGATTGGGACAAGTCCCGAAAGCGCTAGTCAAATAATTAAAGAAGTTGAGGAGACGGACCTTTCAGGTGAATATTCCATAATCTCATATTCTAATTTTGAATAAACCTCAACGGAACACATCATGAATCTTATAAAAGTTAAAAACAAACTATATTCTCAGTCACACTATAACATAAATCAGTTGATATATATGAACATGCTTTTTCTTTCTCTAAAATAACATAATGGACTTGGCACGTTATATCATTAAATAGCTTATTAACTGGATTTTAATGGACTACAGATTATTGTAATAAACTTTCCTTTATTCAATTGTACGTACGTTATTTTTGGCCCAAACGTTTAACATAACAGTCATAACATCTATGAAAACGGGTAGCAGTGGACATAATATCGGTGTATGTATTTATACATGTACTTTAATTTATGGGTACTAACTTATATTCAATCGATATATTGTATTGTTCTTATTAAAGGTTTTAATAACTCATTAACATTCTTTAGTGATATTTCTTAACTTTTAAATAAGTTTTTCTTGGGTGTGGTTTCTGGCTCTCAGGAAAACTGGAAAACATAAACTGAACTTGGATAAGTGTCTCATGACGCTCGCATTGCATATATAAACTTGTTTAATTATATTCAAAACAGTATTTCAGAATTTAGAACATTGCTTTAATTACTTGTCACTACACAGTTACTAATTATGTGTTAACAGACCGTTAATCAACTGAATGTCAACGTTAATACATCTTAATAATAGAAAAAGAAACATGCATGTTATTGTCACAGTCACTGTGGAGTTTGATGAGTAGAAGTGGTAGATATTTATTTACTAAGTCATGTATTGTTAGTGGATTAACAGTTACCTAATTTAGATTAGATTAGATTTATTTAGCCTGTTGGAGTTAAGGCCATGTGGCCTTCTCTTCCACTCATCAGAACAAACATATGTTACATCAGAATATTACCATCACAATTAACTCTAATATAAAATACTAAATACAAATTTGATCAAAAAGATAATGTCTATTATATTACGATCTATAATGCAACCAGTTAATGTTAGTTAAAATTAGACTAAAACTAATAATAAAGTGTATACAAGCAAGACATATTAAATTGTCCCTGTCTATTGTTTATAAAAAAACAAAGAAAAATAATGAGACATAGAAAACTAATTTTACGTTTGTACAATATTTAAAACAAAAAAAAAGAAAATATTTGTTAATCTTAATATTATTTTCATAGATAATTGAATTTATTAATTGTTAAAAAAATACTATCAGTGAGGTGTATAAGTGTATAAGTTTGTTATTAAATACGTAATTATTTACTTTGTTTTTGAAGGATGTTATAGTTCGACAGTCTCTGACATAGGTCGGGAGGGAATTCCATGTTTTGGTGAGTGACACCGTAAAAGATAATGAATAATATACAGTGTGATGAGGAGGAATATAAAGGAGAATGTGCTGATGGAATCGAGAGTCAAGATTATGTGTGTCGGATAGTCTGATGAAGCGGCGTGATAAATAATTAGGCGATGATGTGTGAAGGATTTTATAGAGAAGGGATAGGGAATGTACAGTTCCACGATCTCTTAGACGAAGCCACGATAATTGTTCCAGGGATGGTGTAACATGGTCAAATTTGCGAATACCACAAATAAAACGTGCGCAAGAATTATGAACACGTTGAAGTCTTTGAGTGTAAATAATATTTAAGTCTGCAAAAAGGGTGTCACAATAATCAAAATGGGGCATTACAGGTTTACAAGTGTTTCTACTAACATTTTCCTAAGAGCGAATGACGAACAATTTCTTACGCGATTTAATGAATGTATTATTGACAAGACATGTATGGTTTATTTGTGTATTCCAATTTAAGTTGTTGTCAATAAATACTCTTAGAATGTAGTGTTCTGTGTTATTCTGGATTGTTAGTAACAACAATTTAATGTACGATAGACCGCGGGAAATGTGACCTCTTTTCAAAATAATCTATATTTTAAAGGAACTTCATAATCAATATGAAATAAGACACTCTTATGTATCTATGATGCGAGGTTGGTAAGTGGTTTTTATAGAATCGAGTAAAATGTTTAAAAAATCTAGCGATAACGAGATTTATAATCTCCGAGATTCTGTAAAACACTTCACAAACGTGCGTCGTATATGGTGTTTTCAAAATAATAAATATTACAAAATAATAACATTTTTGTTGCAAATAGTTGCGTTCATTATAAAACAACTGACTAACGTTAACAGTGTGGTCATTGTTTATTAGTAGAAACAACAGGAGGCCGTGAGACAAATTTAGTGATACAATTGCGGCAAATATGTATTAATTGTTTCAAATAAAGTTCATTTCATTTAAAATGCAGTGATTTGTTTCATATTAACACTATCTTTTGGATTTCTTTTTTGTATATACTTTGTATGTAGTATACATAGAGGGCAGTGGTATCACATACCACACGCGTGTTTCTAATATGTAATATTACAGTACAGTTATTTTAATAAAGTACAGTTATTTAGGTTGGCAAATCCGAAAAGTAGGAAGTAGAACTTTCAATCACAGTCGCCATTGCTGTAAGTACGACAAAACGCACCATCGCGGAAAATATATCATCATCATCATCATAGTACATTCACGAATTTAG
Organism: Diploptera punctata; assembly: GCA_030220185.1. Lineage (NCBI taxonomy): Eukaryota > Metazoa > Arthropoda > Insecta > Blattodea > Blaberidae > Diploptera > Diploptera punctata. The sequence continues at coordinate 442,284 of JASPKZ010004213.1, read as the reverse complement.
GCCATTTGTTGACCTGTTTCGGCCTCAAGAGAAACACCATCCAAAAGTCTTTTGAGTGGACGTCCTGGTCTTCTTCTTCCTGCAGGTTGATATCTTAACATTTGTTTGAGTATTCTGTGATCTTCCATTCGGTGAACATGTTACATCCATCTTGACTTATAATCAGAAATTTTGTTTTCTAAAGGTTCCATGTGTAATTCTTCTAAGATGTCTTCATTTTGTTTTGTGATCTAGTAGTGTGTATCCTGCAGTCCTCCGAAGGTATCTCATTTCAGCAGATCTAAGTCTATGTATATCCTTCTGTTCCATACTTCGCTACCATACAAAAGAGTTGGAAGAGTCAGTGTTTTATACACTTTTAATCTTGAATGCTTTTGGGACTAACTGTGGCTTGAAAATATAATTTATTAACCCTAAAATCCTTAAAAATTTAGATATTTTTGCATTAACATCCTTTTCTTCTTCATATGAGATATTGCATCCTACATATGTAAAATTATTCACCTGTTCCAAAATTTTAATGTGCAGTACAATTTTACTTGTGTAAGGATCTACACCTTGAAATGCCATAATTTTGTTTTTTCTGTAGATATCTTCAAACCATATTCTTCTGTAATTTTGTTAAGTTCATACAGACCTTTATGTAGATTATCTTCTGAATTTGCTATTATTATTTGGTCATCTGCAAACAATAGGGTGTTCAATTTTCTATTATCTGATATTCTTATTCCAAATTTATATGTCTTGTTCCAGCAACATATTACTTCATTGATATAAAATATATATTTCATTAATTTCTAGTCCATGGATAATCCATGACATAAAGAACTGTTCCCTATTAGGTTCGTCTTCCGGGCATATAGGCCGTGGTCCAGTCGTTCTTCTACTCGACGTTTCGTCTACTGCTGCGGTAGACATCTTCAGGAGATACTGCGTGCTCTCTGTGAACTCCTCAACAGTCGGCTGCAGACTGGCTGGTCGTTGGAAACTCCCTCCCTATTTATAGGCACGCCCCTGGTGGAGAGGCGGTTTTCTGCGCTGTCCGTGTTGCGTGCTGTTTTGTCCAGGCTGTCGCTACCAGAAGTCATAGGCTTCGTTGTCGTATTGTGCAGTGCCTGGATCCAGATTTTGTTTATCTTCATGGTTTCTTCTTTTTTGTTAAAGGAATTTTTGTTGTTTATATATTTCAATGGCTTCTCTGTACAGTCTGGTGTAATAATGTGATGTTTGGGGACAATACCTGTGTTTCTTCGAATCTTATTATATGTTCTTGGTTGTTCATCCAGTGTTCCGCTACGGCTGATTTTTCCTTTTGTTTTAGTCTGCAATGCCTCTTGTGTTCTTGCAATCTTGTGGTAACCATTCTTTTTGTTGTGCCGATATAAACCTGTCCACAACTGCAAGGGATGCGATATATACCAGCAGTACTTAACGGATCTCTTGTATCTTTGGCTGGGCGCAGTATATTGCTTTTTTTTTGTGTTGGCTTGTAGGTTGTAGATATGGTATATTTATTTAATATTCGACCAATTCTCTCCGTTATTGTCTTGATATATGGTAGGTACACCTTACCCTTAGCCTCCTCCTTGTTCCCGTTTTCGGATTTGTATTAATTGGGATTTATGGCTCGGCGAAAATCTGTTATGCTGTATCCATTGGATTGAAACGCTGCTTGGAGATGAATAATTTCTTCTTGTAGATACTGTGGTTCCGAAATCCTTTTGGCTCGTTCCACCAGGGTTTTAATTATTCCGCGTTTTTGTCTGGGATGATGGTTGGACCGCTTATGTAGGTATCTGTCTGTGCGAGTCTTTTTCCTGTATACCTTGTGTCCAAGTGTCATGTCTTGGTTTCGAATTACTAAAACATCCAAAAACGGTAGACTGTGTGTTCTCTTCTCTTTCCAGGGTGAACGACTGGACCACGGCCTATATGCCCGGAAGACGAACCTAATAGGGATCAAGACACCGGCCGTGAAAGCCTACAGTTATACATAAAGAACTGTGTTCCGACCCGCTTTCCACCGGTGATACGGAATAAATGGGATCGCTCCCTCCTGGTGTAAACAGAGTCCGAAGGTGTCTTTTGTTTCCACATATTAACATTTTACGTCTAAAAGCTTTAACACAACGTCCGTGATACCAGAGTGCACGGTTCTGTCACTGAATGTAGTCACCTGCTATCGCTATATGGTATTTTACAGAAGTTGCAGAGCGGTTCTGTTTCACCTTGTTGATGTTGTTCTTTCATCCAGGACAAATGTCTCGCAACTGCTTTCAGATACTACAACATGGATCGCGGTATTTGAAAGTACTTGTGTCGTTTTTTGATATGATATTCAGTTGCTTCAGAAACACTAATTTCGTCAAAGTTACAAAATAAAAGGCTTCAAATTTTATTTAAGGAAACGTGGGGTTGTCAGAATGTACCCCAGGATTGGACATATTCACATAGAAGTACGCAAGAAATTTTAACTATGCACGTAAACATAATCGAATCGTCCTACTTAGTTAGTCTAAGATCCGGATGCAAGATCACTGCGTTCATCGAGTGTATGAACAAAATATATTTTTTCATAAAATGTTGAATGACTGAATATATTTTTGCCGAGTTGCCTATTTAAATTGCCGACAATATGTTTCAGTTAAATTTTAATTCATTTATTTATTCGAAATAATTTGATCCACTTGTTATTAAAATAAATTATAATCAAGTTCGCAGAAATCGATGTATAGAGCTTGAAAAGTTTTGGTTGCCATAGCAAACTTGGCCGTAACCTCCTCGTAGTGGGAAGTAAAACCACTGCCCTGTATGTATACTACGTACAATGTAAATGCAAAAAATATATCCAAAAGGTAGTGTTAATATACATTATACGAATCAAATCACAGCATTTTAAATGAACGGAGCTTTATTTTAAATAATATGAAACAATAGATATACACTTACCGCCATTTTATTACTGATTGGTGTCAGAGCCTTCTGCAGCCGTGAGGATGTTTATGGCCAAGTTTGCAATGGCAACCAAAACTTTTCAAGCTCTATACATCGATTTCTGAGAACTGGATTATAATTTATTTGAATAACAAATGAATCAGATTATTTCGAATGAATAAATTAATTATATTTTAATTAAACATACTGGCGGCTGAATTTTAGTAGGCAACTCGGCAAAAATGTATTCAGTAATTCACAATTTTATGAAAAAAAAATGGATTTTGTTCATACACTGGATGAACGTAGTCATCTTGCAGCCGGATCTTGGACAAAGTGATATACTACTGGACAAACTTGTAGTGAATAATTAATAGCAGCTGGATTCTTTAATTACACTGTATAAACTTTTTTGTATCAATAATGAAAACCAAAAATAAAATAGACAATAATGATCACTGCTAGCGCACGCTTCTCTTTATTAATACTCGTCAAATTAGATGTGGAGATTTGTCCCTCATACAAATATCGCTGGTGCGGATATTCTACCACCGTTGATTCAGAATGATCACGTGATAGAATAAAACAAAGTATTTTGTCAAATTTACTGAATGTGTTCGAATTTACTCCTGATGACAGTACATATTGATGGCTTCCATTGAGTCGCGGCCCACATATTATTGGATTGTGTTATTTTCGGAAACTAATAAATGTGCTTCTTACGATCATTGTTAGGAGTTAATAGACTGGATCACCAAAGGAACACTATTATCAGAGGAAAACTTGGCGTAACGAGTTTAAATGAAGATGTACAAAGATACCAATAAGAATGGAAAAATCATCTGAGGAGAATGGCAAGAAATAGACTTCCAAAATTGGCATTCCAATATACCCCAACTGGACATAGGGACCAAGGAAGACTAAAACATCGGTGGAAAGATCAAAACCATCTTCGCTAGGTTTACCATACAGGCCACATGGCCTAAAAAGAATTTGTTCATGATGATGATGATAATGAATAAATATATAACAATACACTATTAATGTAACAATTAGAAATTGAGTCTGGAGTGAAAAAAGTAATAAATGACCTGCTTTATCCCAATAAATGGATCCATTATTACACCAAATTTTCTTTTTTCCATTCATTAGCCTTATTCGTTCGTAAGTCGTCATCATGGTGATCCGTCTGGCTTTTCCTTTTATCAGGCTTGAAAGCAATAGAATGTCCCACCAACTAGTTGCTAGCAAGGAGGTGGTAAGTGCAGCGATGGGGTTGCCATCTTTAAGCATCTGGACCTACTTCAATACTGCACTTACTCAGTATTAGTTGGAATGGTTATACCGCCATATCCAATTTTTATGGGAGTGAAGCGTGGACTATAAGGACCAGAGATGAAAGCAGACTAACAGCTTGTGAGATGAAATTTATGCGCCGAACAGCTGGCTACACCAAATGGGACCAAAATAAGTATGTAGAAATCCTTCAAGAACTTAATGTGTCACCAATACTGGACTACATCTCCAGATATCAGCTAAACTGGAAGGAATATGTCTCAAGAACGGCTAGATCCAGGATCCCCAAGGCAATATGAACTACTGTCCAAATGGGAAACGGTCACTTGGTCGACCTATGAAAAGATGGCACGAAAACCGCTTTTTCGGGCCGTAACAGTTCTTCTAGGACTAATACCTGGCAGGATGATGATGATGATTACACCAATTATACTATTTGATAAAATTACCCAGTACCAACGGATGGCACACAAAAGCGGTAATATTGAACAATAATAATACTTATTGATAGACATGTTGAGGTAATATATCATTGCATCTTGAATAATACTGTAAGAAGTGCACTAAAATGCTTAAAATATAATAAACAATAATTACATTAGTTGATTTTTACAAAAAGCTGGGCAATAATAACAACGAAGAAGGAAAACAACTGTAGAATGTAGGCCTTTCTGTGTTCATACCATATAGCGGTCTACCGTAAGGATAGCCATGAGTGAATTTTGAAACTTCGACACTAATAGAGATATTTCTTTCACATTTTTACCACAAATGTCTATCTGTATGAATAACATTTGTGATAAATTTCAAGTGATTTGTTCTATTAGTTCGTAAGTTACATTATTTTTTCTCTTTTTTATTTTAAAAGTTCCGTGCAGTACAATTTTCAATATTTTGTTCCAATATTTTGTCAGGATATTCGTTATACTCGTTGGTTCTTAATTTGCATTGGATTTTTCAGTGCTGTTGATACTTTTGAAACAAAACATGTTTTTTAACTTGTTTTCCATGTTGGCGGAAATCGAGATAAATATGACAATATAAAAAATCATAATTCATTAGAATTTTGAGTATGATTAAAATCCAATGCAATTTTGGTTCTTTGTGTTGTTACAGATAAGTGCTGAAAATGTCAGTTGAATACGGCAGAAATTGCGGTGCAGGGACCTTTATTAAGTAGGCATGCGCTTGAAAAATACACTTTGAGAAAATAGGCTACAGTTTTCATGCTTCTGACTGCTTTAATAACACACGGTTCCAATTTCTGTGTTGAAACAAACATTTATTTTGGATATTTGTGCCAACTCTATGGTAGAGACTCTCGTTACCATTTTGGGTTTTCCCTTTTGTGCCTCTCTCCAATAACACATCTGCTGCCAATCTTTGATATATTGGTGTCATATTTGCCACTAGTTCTGGGGGAGTTTAAAAATGGCCGCCAGGGCCTTAATAATGGCAAAATAGCGATAGGTTATATATTTTCTTGAAGAGGAAGCTTAGAAGAATTTTATGAGAGATAAAACACAAAATGTGTGTTTTGGTAAATTTTCACTCAAAATTCACTCTTCAAATTGGAATCACTTATTTCCATTTTATCTGACAGTAACTAACTAACTAACTAACTCATTGCCACTATAGAACCCGTAGGTTCATATCCGCGCGGACATATGATCTACATACATCCCTATCCTGAGCTAATGTTTTCCAATCATCCCCTGTATAATCTACTACCCTCAAATCATAGTTAATGTTTTTCTCCCACCTCATTCTTGGTCTACCAACTGGGTGTTTTCCCCTCTGGTTTTCCTACAAGAAGCTTCCATGCACGTCTTTCATTCCCCATACGTGCCACATGTCATGCTCATCGCAGTCTACGAGACTTAACTGTTCTCTTTATATCTGGCTTCCTATAAAGAGCATGTAATTCGCTGTTATGTAGTCTTCTCCATTCACCTGTCTGTTCATCTCTTTTTGGTCCAAAAATTTTCCTAAGAATTCTATTCTCAAATACTCGTAATCTCGATCCATATTTGGTTCGTCTTCCGGGCTTATAGGCCGTGATCTGGTTGTCTTCATACTCGACGTTTCGTCTACTGCTGCGGTAGACATCATCAGGAGATACTGCGTGCTCTCTGTGAACTCCTCAACAGTCGGCTGCAGACTGGCTGGTCGTTGGAAACTGTCTCTCTGTTTATAGCTAAACCCCGGGTGGAGGGGTTTTTTTTTTGCGCGGACCGAGTTATGCGCTGTAGTGCAGTTTGCAGAAGTCATACGCTTCGTTGTCGTGTTATGCAGTGCTGGGATCCAAATTTTGTTTATCTTCATGGTTTCTTCTTTTTTGTTGAAGGAATTTTTAGTTTTATATTTCAATGGCTTCTCTGTATAGTCTGGTGTAGTAATGTGATGTCTGCAGCCGTTGAGGAGTTCACAGAGAGCACGCAGTATCTCCTGATGATGTCTACCGCAGCAGTAGACGAAACGTCGAGTATGAAGACAACCAGATCACGGCCTATAAGCCCGGAAGACGAACCAAATATGGATCAAGATGCCGGCCGTGAAAGCCTACAATTATACTCGTAATCTCCTTTCTCCCTTAAAGTAAGAGTCCATGTTTCGCACCCATATAATATAACTAGTAGAATAATAGTTTTATATATTTTCAGATTAACATTTTTGACAGTAATGTGCCCGTAATTTAAAACAATCAGATGTTCTGCATGACTCGATTTCCCCGGTCTACCCTATCAAGTATTTTATTGCAAATAAATAAGTTTTCAAGAATACAAAGATTTGGTAACTTAAGTAAACAAGAAATACAATTTAATTAATATTTGTAATACAAGGAGGAGTGAAATCGAAATAGAGATTGATACGAGTATATAGCTCGAAGCGAGACGTAGCACTATATATAAAGGAGAAATCATAAACACTTGTAACGAAAAACAAACAACTAGCGGATGCTGAGAAGAGGAGTGAAGCTGCATCTGCGATATAGTGACATATGGCCTTAAGAACAAGTAGCTCAACTATATAGAGCTCTCCGGGATGACAAATAATGATAATAATAGTAATAATAATAATAATAATAATAATAATAATAATAATAATAATAATGATAATCATCATCATCATCCGGTATCATGGCAGCTGCCGCCGTCTTCCGGATACCAAACGCCATTCCTCTCTGTCCATCCATTGGTCTTCCTCCATTCCTCTGATATTCATAGCTGCTTGTACCCCTTCTATCCAAGTTCTCTTCGGTCTTCCTCTCTTCCTCCTTTCCATTGGGATCCATTCCATAGCAATTTTTGGCAATCTTTGCTCTGGCATTCGTTTGACATGACCATACCACTGCAATCTTTTCTTTTCTATGATGTCTATGATGTCCGGCTCCTCTTGTACACCCATAATTTCCCTTATTTCTTTATTTCGTATTCTATATATTCTAGATTTTCCAGCTGATCTTCTTAAAACATCCATTTCTGTACTTAAAATTCTTTTCATTTCCCTCGTTGGAATTTGCCAGACTTCAGCACCATATGTTAAAATGCTCTGAATTATGGTTTGATCATCATCATCATCTGCATTCATGGATTAGGTCTGTTGACCCGTTCCGACTTCAGCCCATCTCTTTCTAGGTCTGCCCACATCTCGGGTGCCTTTAGGTTTGTATTTTGTTATTTGTTTTGGATATCTATCTTCATTCATTCTGTCTATGTGTTGCTTCCATTTTTGTCTATATGTATCCATTTTATCAGTTATTGCAAATATTTCAATTTCCTGTCTTATTTCTGTGTTCTTGATTCTATCTTCATTAGTGCACCCTTTAACAGATCTCAAAAATTTCATTTCTGCCGCGTTATCCTACTTAGGTCTTGTTTTTTATGTATCCAGGCTTCTGAACCATAGAGCAGTACCGGTACTGCCAACATTTTATAAAATTTCAGTTGGGTCTCTCTTGTTGTTTGTTATTTAGTGTTCGTTTTATCGTACCACATATTCCCTGGAATTTTGCTATTTTATTATTTATATCATTATCATAATTAAATGAAATGTCACATCCTAGGTAATTGAGATGGTTCACCTGTTCTATGATTTTGTTTCCTATTACTATTTTCGATCTGATTTGATTTTTCCCTTGGAATGCCATTACCTTAGTTTTTTTCTATGGATATTTTGAGATTATATTGTTCACATATATTATGTAGTTTAAAAATATTCCTCTGAAGTTCGTCTTCTGTATTTGCTATTATTACATGATCATCAGCGTATAATAATGTTTTCAAGTAGTGTGTTTTATCTAATTTTATTCCTTTATTTGTTTCTTCGTTCCCTTTTTTTATTATATCATTGATGTATAGGTTAAATAAAACTGGAGAGATACTGCATCCTTGTTTAACTCCTTGATTAGTATGAATTTTATTTTTACTTACTTCATTTCTAGTTTTTATAACAAAATTTGTGTTCCAGTACAAACTCTTTATAGCTGCTATTAAGTGTTTCGGAATTCCTTTTTCTTTTAAAATTGTCCAGAGTTTTCCTCTGTCTACTTTATCAAATGCCTTGACAAAATCAATGAAAGCTATGTGTGTTTCCATGTTATATTCTCTTCTTTTGTTTATAAATTCTTTTATCGTAAATATATTATCCATACATGAACGCCCTGGTCTGAATCCACTTTGTTCTTCTGTTAACATTACCTCTGCTATTTGTTTTAACCTAAATGTTAAGATTCTTGAGTATATTTTATATCCTGCAGTTAAAATGCTTATTCCTCTGTAGTTGTTGCAGTCTTTACGTTCTCCTTTCTTAAAAATAGATTGTACTATTGCTGTTGTCCAGGTTTCTGGTATTGTTGCTTGTTTCCAACATAAATTTAAAAAATGTAATAATCTCAGTTTTAAAAAAATCCTCCATATTTGATTAATTCCATATTAATTCCGTCTATTCCAGCTGCCTTTCTGTTCTTTGTTGTTTTCAGTACTTCTTCTAATTCTTCCATTGTTATCATATCTATTCCTATCTCACACTCATATATGTTATCTTTAGTTATTTTATTTTCATTATACCACAGTTTTTTATAATGTTCTTCCCATTGTTTCTCCTCAATTGCATTGATCTGTATTGTATCTTTTTCTTGTTTATTTAGATGTTTCATTACTTTATAGGCTATTTTTTGCTGCCCATGTATATCGTATTCTAGTCTGCTTATATATCTATCCCAACTGACCTTGTGTGCTTTTTTAATTTCTCTTTTGGCTATTGCACTTTTATGTTTGTAATCAGCTCTTAATTCTGGTGTTCTATTCTGTAAATATTTTGATAAGCCTCTTTTTTATCTTTTATTATCCTCTCTAATTCTTCATTCCATATTCTTAAACCCTTCTTGTTATATATTTTATATTTTGTTCCTAATGCCTCATATGCTGCTTTATCAATGCTTTCTTTTATATTATCCCATTCTCGGTTTATTTCTTCGGACGTAGGTTTTAATATTAATTGTTCATTTAGCCTATTCTGATGTCGAATATTTATTTGTATTTATACTGGTTGAGTGGAAGAGAGGGCCTTATGGCCTTAACTCTGCCAGAATAAATAAAGTATTATTATTATTATTATTATTATTATTATTATTATTATTATTATTATTATACAGATTTTGTATACTTTTATCTTGTAATAAATGTACTTTGAATGTGGTTTCTTTATTTCTATATTTGTTTTTAGTTTTCTTCCATCTCGCTAATATATTTATTTTTTGAGATGGTTTGATATATTTGTAATTTTCTATTTTTTGTAATATTTTTGCTCCACCAAACAGAGTTTAAAGCATTTATTGCTTGTTTTGTTTGTGCGATTCTATTTTTAATTCGCACTGTGTTATCGGCTGAATGGTCTAATTTTGTTCCTAAGTAAGTGCATTCAATACTAGGTTTAAGTTCTTCTCCATTGTTGAGATTTATACTTTCCATTTCTTCTCCTATACACAGATATTTTAGTTTTCTCAATGTTTATAAAAAGTCCCCATTTTTCATATTCTTTTAGTTTTTTAGCCATATGTTCTATGCCATCTTGGTCTGTGCTATTAATACCTGGTCATCTGCAAATTTTATGAATGTAAATGTGTATTTGGATAGGTATGCCCATTTTTGACATTTTTTCCTCCAGTCTCTTAGTACTCTTTCGAGATAAATTTTAAATAGAGTTGGAGATAAACTGCAACCTTGCGTTAAATCTTTTGTAATAGTAAATCCTTTGTTAAATGATTTCCAACTTTTTTTTTCGAAATAGATCCTTTGTATAATGCTTTTACAGCTTCTACTAATTTTTTGGTAATGTTGGAATCGTCTAATGTTTCCCATAACATTTTCTGGGGAATACTATCATATGCTTTGGTTAAATCGACACAAAGCAAATGTAAATCTCTGTTAGTTGCTCTTTTTTTTCTATCATTTGTGTTATGCAAAATATATTATCTGTGCATGACCTACCACTTCTAAAACCAGATTGTTCTTCCATTTCTTTATCCTGGTATTCTATATCAACCATTTTACTTAGTATGCGTCCATATATTCTACTTAATGTACTCGTTACTGATATGCCTCTATAATTTTCACACTTTCTCTTGTCTCCCTTCTTATGTATCGATGTTATAATAGCGACTTTCCACTCTTCTGGCACTTCTTCGCCATTTATTATTTTATTAAACAGTACAGTGATCATTTCCAATAACTTCTGACTGCCACTTTTAATCAATTCTATAGCAATATTTCCTGGGCCAGCATTACTACCATTTTTCATTCTCATAATTTCCTTCTTTACAATATTTATATCAATTTCGATTATGTTTCCTGTTTCCATCTCTGATAAATCGTCATTTTCTCCCAAAAATTATTTTCGGTCCTGTACTAAAAGCTTTTTGTAATAGCTATTCGTCCCATTCATGTATCCCTATTAGGTTGAGAAGATTCTTATTTCTATTCGATGAACGTATATTTTTTATAAATTTCCATGGTTCAGAACTCTTCTTGCTTCCTAAATATGTTTGTATTTCTGTACAATTCTTATCCCAAATCACATTTCTGTGTTTAGTAACCATTCTTCTCACTTTTGCCCGTGCTTTTTGGTATTATATTTTGTCGTTCTGGTTCTTTGTACTAAGCCATTTTAAAAATAACTGTTTCTTATTCTGTCTTTCTTTCTCCATTTCGTCGTTCCAGAACAGTGCTGTCCTTCCTCTATAGTCGTCTTTCTCACCCAATGCTTCTTAGGCGGCTTCATGGCTGCACCTTTTTAGGTACTGATACATTTCTTCTGTATCTCTGAATTCATTCTGTGTTACTTTTTTATTCAATCTCTGTTGCTATAAATGTTTTACACTTTCGTTTTGTAGGCTTTCAACATTATATTTTCTTTCCGTTTCTCTTCTAACATTCTCTTCTTTTTCTGCGTGGTTGTTTTCTTTATTAAGAATGCAAGGAAATACAAATATTCCAATTACTAATTTTTGATCTGTCCCACAACTCGGTCCTCTATAAGCTCTGACATCTTGTATTTTCATTTTTGAATTTTGTTTTGTAATTATGTAATCGATAATGGATTTTTGATTTAGTGTTGGATGTTCCCATGTGTATTTATGGATATCTTTATGATTGAAAAAGCCATTCCAAATTTTTAAAGATGATTGTCTACATAATTCAATTAACCTTTCTCCATTTTTATATAAAATGTTTTCTCCAAACTTTCCTACTACTGGGTCTCCAAATTTACTTCCTGTTCTTCCATTCATGTCTCCCAATAATATTAATTGTTTCCCAGCGCTAATTTTTCCTATTTCTTTATTAACTTTGTCTAAAAATAAATCATTTTCTAGATTTGTCATTCCATTATCGTTAATTGGTGTATATATTCCAAAAACTGTTAATTTATAGCCCCATATATTCAAATCTAATTTTAAAATTCTCTCATCAATGGCTTCCCAATTTCTTATAGTGCCTTTCCATTTCTTATTAATCAACATTGAAACACCTCTTTTTGCTCTTTTTTGCTGTAAAGGTGTATATAATTGCCTAATGTTTCATTTCCTGTGCCTTTCTTCTTTGTTTCAGTTAAAATTGCCAAATCTAGTTCCATTGCATCTATTTCTTTAATTAATTCCTCCATTTTATTTCTGCAGCCTTGAATATTCCATGCGCCAATTTTCAAAGTCCTTTTTCTTAGCTTTAATCGTCCTAGACTGTTCTTCCGAGGCATGTTGTTTGGTTTTTTAGCATTTTTTCTTTTTATGATGAACGAGGAGCTGACCCGTTGCATCAACCCCCAACCTGGGGAACGGTAATTTATGTTCAAGGTTTCCTTCCTCTAGCCTTTGATAGTCCAGTATCTTACTGCAAGGCAGCAGCGCTAGTTTTGGTCCGCCCTGGGTATTTTATTTCCCCAGTACCCGCCATATCTGGTGAGCATTCCCCTATCCGCCACCTAGGGAGGTGTCCGATGGGAGACTGGCAACTCCACACGGAATAATAATAATAATAATAATAATAATAATAATAATAATAATAATGTTTTATTTATTCTGGCAGAGTTAAGGCCATAAGGCCTTCTCTTCCACTCAACCAGCACAAATATAAATAAATATTTGACAAATATAGATATACACTATACTAATTATAAACAGTTAAAAGATACATTAAATGTAGCAATGTAAATTTCATGTACAAACAACATTTTATACGATAACAATAATAAGACTTACGATAATAATAATAATAATAATAATAATAATAATAATAATAATAATAATAGAATAATAATAAAATAATAATAATAATAATAGAATAATAATAATAGAATAATAATAACGATAATAATAATAATAATAATAATAATAATAATAATAATAATAATATGATGATTTATACGAGAAACACCAATTAATATATGAACCTTACACTGGGTAATGATGATGTCGAGGTTAGAGCAAATATAAATTTAGATTTCTTTTAAAAGATGCCAATGTCCGGCAGCCCCTTATTTCTTGTGGTAGGGAAGTCCAGTTGCGAGAAGTGAAGATGGTATATGACATGGAGTGATGTGATGTCCTATGTTGCGGTATATTAAGTAAGAGACTATGTTGTGATCTCGTGTTTAAGAATTCAGATGTATCAAAACACTTACCAAATCAAAAATCAGTCGGATACAAATGAAAGTGTGAATTAATTGCTTCGAAACGCTAAGTAACGGGCAGTTGTTAATCGAATCACAAAACGAGAAAGATGTATAAGGAATGTATGCTATATTAAAGCAAAATGCGAGAAAACTAAACTATCCTAAATATATAGTTTACAGAATCCCAGAGGAGATAATGATTAAAAGTAAATTATCTCAAAATATTTTATACAGAAATTTAAAAATACAATTAAATAAAATACCATCATTATATTCAATTAAAATGTATTTATTTTAAAGCAAAACATCGATACAAGCAAACATTTGGTATCAAGTTTTGTGTTACTTGTATATATATTAGTTTTAACACTGCACTGCTGGATCTTTGGAAAAGTCAGTGCTGAAATCCTTATCCAATTTTAAATTTTCAACAGCTTCCTTTAACATCTCTTCATCAGGACATTTTTCTGCTGTCGCTATAATTATAAAATCTGCAAAATACAAAACAAACATTATCTTTACTACAAAACAGTAATATTTTATAGATTACTTCCTTTTTATTAGAAATGAATTATATTCTATTTATACTTCTTTACTTCTGAATTGGTCCATCGCTATGGTCTCGAGGTAGCGTGCTGCCTTGTCACGCAGCGGGCCCGGGTTCGATCCCCGGTCGGGGAAGTTTTTCTGGGTGAAGTTTTTATCGGGGTTTTTCCTCATCTTTAAGACAAATGTCAGCAAAACTTCAAGGCTCAAACGGTCCCCGAAATTATATGGCTATCATCATCCTTATCATTATCATCATCATATTTCACCGGTGTGGATGTTCGATCTAATATATATAATCTGTATCCTAGTAATTTCTATGTTGAGCTGAAGGCCAGTGCTTAGCAGTCACATTGGAACCAGTTTACTCCGCAAAGGACAGAGGTTGGTATTACGTTCCTATTGCAACGATCTACAGAATTCAGGAAATAAAGAGATATGGAATTATAAAATAACATAATTTGAAGTGACTGAAGAAATCCAGCGGACTTTAGTTAATGTTTGAATTACATAATGATGAAATAAGTCATTTTATATGTATTACAAAATGAAATTATTTATCTTGATGACTGAGAAAAAATACTTGTGGGAATTAGTAAACCTATCGGATTTTGACTTCGAGGAATTTTACTTGCTATTGGGTAGGTACTATAATGGATTTATGGATAGTTAGTTAGATATTATATTGTTAGATAGATCGTGTGCAATGTTTCATGGGTAAACACATTGTTTGAGATATGCGCTAGTCATTGGATGGGGGCGAATTGGTTGATTCGAGGTAGATGAATGTCTGTATATTTGTGTCTACTAAGAACAATATTACAGTGTAAATGTAAGTTGTAATACTTACCTTCTCCATCGAATACTTCAGGACAACCAACGAATATTACATACTTTCCATTCTGTATTGCTATCACACGGTAAATCCCATTGAACATTGCTGTAAGCAAATAAATTGACATTCTGCATGAATAAAATTTCAACACAACAAATGCTGTGAAAACAACAAGATAAATGTGTTCTATATGAGATTACGAAGCTAATAATCAGGTCATTAAGGGGAAAATAAGAGAGACTGGAGAGAGCTTACGTTGACGTCAAATAAACTTACACCAATATCTTTAGGTTCGTATATAAACATGTACTCATTCGACAGTCTTTTCAAACACAACATCTTCTTCTTCTTCTTCTTAAACATAATTTATAGGTAATCAATTGAGTTGGTGTTCACTTGATGAAAATCCATAGTAAACACCAACTCAATTGATTATTTAATACAAGCTGAGACAAGCTTCTTAGTGATTTGGTATTTTAAATGATTACTCCGGATTAAAAAGTGCACACAGGATATTTGGTTTTACAACAGTTGCATCAAACATGATCTTAAACCAAAATATATTAATATCAAGACTAATTTTAACAACTCAGCCTCAAGGAAAGCTTCTGCTGCAGCAGTGAGAACTTGGCTCCGAGAAGATAGAAACTTGCAGTATAGTAGAAGAGATGTTTTAAGTGTATATTTGATGTACATACATTCAGAACTAACTTTTAGATTAAATAGAATTGAATTTGACATTATTGATTTTATAACAAGACAAAATGTAAGTGTGTTGATTCATAAGAAATACTTAATTCAAAAAAAACAAACTCTCAAAATTACATGGAATTAAGAAATCCAGTGAAGTTACTAGTTTATCCAAACACAATTTTTTTGGTCGGTTTGTTAATCTTTCTGACACTAATTTTATTTGTTAAATAAGGGTTTTAAATTTAATTTTAATGTTGACAATAGTAATATTCTACTACAAAATTTAGGTGTGGAATGTGAATTGATTTTAAAAGATAATAACACATTATCTGAACCAGTTAATGTTGTGTCAGAAAAATATGCTCTTACAAAAATGATCAAAGATGGTCAGAAAACAATACCAAGGCATATATTCTATAATCAGATAGCTAAAGATATAAAAAAGAAAACTTTAAATGATGATATTGTTATTACACGAGCAGATAAAGGACAAACTTTAATAGCTTTAAATAAGGATGATTATATCTCTAAAACTGTAGATTTTCTAAATTCAGATAATTTTCAAATTATTGATAAAGACCCAACAGAGAAATATGAAAAAGATGTTATAAATATTTATAAAAATAGTATAATTTTTAATAACTTTTTTTAATACTCTATAATACAAATAAATCCCCAACCACCCAAACTGTACTCCCTAGTTAAATTACACAAGGAAAATTATCCTATAAGACCAGTAGTAACCTTCATAACTTCTCCATCATACAAAATGTCTAAAAAGCTAATAAATATAATTTCATCTAATACCAAGTTCAATCCAATTTACAGTATAAAAAACTCTATTGAATTAATTGACAATATAAAGAACATTGATTTGCCTAATAACTTAATTTTACTATAAACTATAAACTATTGATGTAATAGAGATTATTAATAGAATGTTACTAACTAATAAAGTGAATGGTTTTGTAGTTGAAGAAATATTACACACTCTTAAAGCATGCTTATATCAAAATTATTTGATTATATCAAAATTATTTTGAATTTAATAACAAATTGTACATAGCTAAATATGGCAGAGATATTTATGGATGACTTAGAACAAACCATACATAAGAATGTATTAGTAAGAAATGTTCTATTTTGGTATCGTTATGTAGATGATGCCATAGCAGGCTTCATAGGATAAAATACAATTGAATTCCTTTTTAAATTTTATTAATAACGTTCACAGAAGTATTAATTTCACAATGGAATTAGAAACAAATAATAGTATACATTTCTTGGATTTATCAATAAAACACATTGATAATAAGTTTGAGTTTGGTATCTTTCACAAACCATCTCATACTGATACCACTATCCATAGTTCTTCTCTTCACCCATATACTCATAAGATGGCAGCCTTTAATAGTTACATTCATAGACTTTTAAATATCCCTCTCTTCACCCTCGGAATATAATAATGAATTGAATATTTTTAAACAATTAGCTCTTAATAATAACTACGACCCAAAAATTATAGATTATTTAATTAAGAGATTTCATTACAAAAAAGTAATTAAGAAAGTTTTTCCTTTACCCAAAGAAAACATAAAGAAATATGTCGTAATGTCATACATAGGCCCACTTTCAAATAAAATATCTAAACACTTTAAAAAGTTGAACTTTAATGTGGCATTTAAAACTAATAAAACTTTACAAAATATAATATAAAACAATAAAACCAAAATAAAAAAAATAAAAATTATCAGGTGTATATAAATTGAAGTTTGGCACATGTGACAATGTCTATATAGGACAAACTGGTAGACCTTTTATCTCTCGGATAAAGGAACACATGACAGCATATAACAGAAATTTAGAATATTCAAAATATGCCAACCACCTATTCCAATTTAATCATTGTTTCGATACAAATTTTGAAATTTTACATATTTGTGATAAGGGTAAGAAGTTAGATCTTTTGGAGGCTGTAGAAATAAATACATTTAAAAGTAGTAACAAACTGTTAAATTCTCAACTTGATTTGTATGAATTCCCTTTGATAAATTAAAAAAAATTAATAAATATTGTTGTATTGTTGCTTAGATCAGTTGGAACACAATTCATAATTTGTTAACATGTCTGAAGAAGATACAGTGTACCGAAACAGATGTCACTGAATTATATAATAAATATGAAAATCAAATAAAACTACTATTTATTTTTATTTAATAATTTATAGGATTTTCACCCTGTTTGTTTCCAAAATTACTCCTCGGAGGAAGATGTATTGGATGTGCATTCACTGTCTATCCATCTCTTGGCTGGTCTTCCTCTTGTTCTTCTCCCGTTCGTAGGTTTATCTTATTTACCTCTTTTTCCAAGTTGGTTTCCTTCCATTCTTCTATATGACCCTTCCAATATTTTAGTCTATCTATAATAAATTTGGTTATGTCCTGAATATGACATTTGTCCCTAATTTCTGTGTTGTGTATTTTATCAAATAATGTTTTCCCCTGAATAAAACACAACATAAATATAATTAATCAATGTATTCTGGATTACATTTAAAATAGTCACCTCTTCTCTAACGTGGATACAATTTCAGGGGTGTCTTTTGAATACACACAACATTAATTTGTAGAATACTTACGTAGTTCTGGCTCCTTCACATCAAGGTCTTTACTTTCATCTATCCGCCACGTGGAGAAAAATTCTGTGGGAGTCGTTTCACTGTAAAAAGAAAAAATACTTTAGTATCGCTGACGTAGTGAGAGTTTATTGTTAACTTATTCGAAAAATTATTTTTAATTCATGCACCAATAAATAATTTATTAATTCAGTAGCAATATCTATTCCGGTGCTTTATTTCTCAGCGACCTTAATCTGCACAAACCTGCCATTCCTGAAGTGTTTTATTTTTTTCCAATCTTTCCAGTTTTATTTCTACCTCCATGAAATTAAGGCTAACTTCGTTTCGTTAGGTCTTCCAACTCGGCGCTATGATTGTTTCTATGTAACATTTTCCCATATTTATTGCTACAGTGTTGAGTATTAGTTTATACCATTTTTACTGGTTTGATCCATAGTTAAAAAAATGCATGAATAAGGTTTTATATTACCTTCTACACTTCGTGCCACATATCGCAGAAAGGCTTAATTACTTTCATTACACCTGGTCTCCTATCAATAATATGAAACTCACTTTTACATAGTTTCCTCCATTCAGTTGTCTGTAATTTTGCTTGGCAAATTATTTTTTATCTATTTATTTAGAAGTAGAATGTATTTGTATTAATTCTTCCGCTCTACAAACAAGGACTAATATTTTTTCCACGTAGATAAATTTATTTGATTATTTTCTTATATATTATGTTCCATATTTTAATACTTTTTCTGAAAATGTTGTTGTCGCATCGAAAGAAATCTAAGAACAAACCCAATTAACTTAAGTCTACTTGAAATACCAACCAGTTCGAAACGCAATGCTGATAATATTATTTACTCATACTGTTTAACGGTAACTGATTAAACAAAGTAATATATAGTTGAATGCAGGCTTTCACGGCCGGTAATCATGAATCAAAGTAATATATACATTATCGACTGGAGTCACAAAGTTTGTTCTCAGACCACGGGCCAGACTGTATTTTATTTCATTTTCCATGAAAATATTCCAAACAATATATGTATTATGGATAATGTTTCTTATTTTATAAGTTTTATACATTTACGTGGATACATATTTGTTATGATTCAGCTTCAACTAATTCGATCCGTATTAAATATGATGATTTTATCTACATCGCAAGCAAATAGCCTACGTGAGCTGTTTAGATGTGAAAGCAGGATTACAGTTCAGTTTTACAGGTTCATCCAAAAAGGTTGCAGCAATTTCAAACAATCATAGCTCAGGAACTATTTCAGATTTTAAAAACGAGTATTGTTTCTAAAATTACCAACTCAAAAGATTTATTTCCCCTTATCTTAGAATGTTTCTATGTTCGCTGCGTTGGTTGCTCTGCAAACATTCAGACGATAGTCGATATCGGCCCAACAGCGCTGGATCATCGCAAGCGTGATTGTTGTAACAGCACCGGTGATCATTTGCCTTAAATGTTGCAGAATACTGATCAGTTCACTGTACACAATGCTTTTTATGTATCCCCATAAAACGTCTACGGGTGTCTAGTAAGGGCTTCTAGGAGGCCATTGAATAGGACCGAAGATATTTACTTAGACGTGCTAGTACATTACGTTTACACGCAGGTAGCCCACATTGATGAAGAAAATAACGTAACGTTATTTTTTCAACATGATGGCGCGCCCCCACAAATTGCTCTACATGCAAAATTCCCTTCACGATGGATTGGTAGGTCTGGTCCTCATCAAAGGCCTGCTAGAAGACCCAACTTTGCACCTATAGCTTTTTTTTATGGGGATACGTAAAAAACATTGTGTACTGTGAACCGATCAGTGATTTGTAACAATTAAGGCAAAGATCACCGATGCTGTTGCAACAATCAAGCCTGCGATGATCCAGCGCTGTTGGGTCGAAATCGACTATCGGTTGGATGTTTACATATAAACATTCTAAGGTAGGAAAAAACTTTCTGCTTTGGCGAATTTAACAAAAAAAGACTCGTTTTAATATCTCAAATAGTTCCTGAGCTATGATCGTTTGAAATTGCTGCAACCTTTTTCGGTGACCCTGTATTTAAATGTATCTCTCAAAGTACAAAATAAAATGAAAAACAGAACATTTGGAACGAGCAATTATATACATGCAGATACTTAAAGAAGATCCTAAATAAAAAGTTATATGTTTACAGAACACACTTACCGTGTCACATTCAAAATAAACTCACGAGACAAGACTTCACACGGGCTAATAGTAGATCTGTATGTCATCACAAGCGTAAAACACTCAGGGATGTCATATGATAGGATAACCTGACGCAGTGTGAAATGTGTTTTTGAATAACGACAATACATATAGAAAGTTGCTTAAAACTCTTCAAATTCACCACAAATGTTCTATCGACATTTAGGAGTTGCTTTCAATTTAGACGATTTCATTAATAGTTGTGTGAATAGTTTTATGTTGTTGAATGAAAGATATATCTATAAATGGTCATATACATGGAGCCTTGAAAACTTATAATGCCATAAGAGGAGACTAAATCATTTAATTATGTTATGACAAAAGTACCTAAAATTAATTAAATACAAACATTAACTATATTGAAATCCCCTCTAAATGCTTCAGTAAACTGCACTGTGATCGTATATTTTCCGTTAGTTCTTTTAATAAATGTATTTAGCGAAACTTTCTTTGGCTGGACGTAGGTCTGAAGCATTATTCAAAGTTCGTGAACTTACATATACTTAATTTTTCTTCCATTTTACTTATATTCCTTTACGAAAGCAATTTAACTACATTTTTTAATTTCTTAATATATGATAATGATTGAGTGTATACTCTTCATTACTATTATTTAATAAATGGATGATATCTATCATGTCGTAAAATAAGTCCATGATTTTCTGCACAAAACTCAATACAATTACTCGACCCACTGGACATTGTCTAAAGATCCCACACCTAACGTTAGACTTCTTAGCGAATATAAAAAAGAATGCAAAACGTTTAAAATTATTTTCAAATAAATTCATGAGTGGAATATAAATAAAATGTGCTCATAGAATAACTAACTAACTAACTCACTGGCAGTATCTAACCCGTAGATTTATGGCCGCGCGAACATAAGCTCTCCATACACCCCTATCCGGGCCAATCATCCCTGTATAATCTATTTTCATCAAATCATAGTCAATGTTATTCTCCCACCTCATTCTTGTTCTACCAACTGGGCGTTTTTCCTCTGGTTTTCCTACAAGAATCTTCCATGCACGTCTTTAATTCCCCATTCGTGCCACATGTCCTGCCCCTCGCAGTCTACGAGACTTAACTGTTCTCATTATATTTGGCTTTCTATGAAGACCATGTAGTTCATTGTTATGTAGTCTTCTCCATTCACCTGTCTGTTCATCTCTGTTTGGTCCAAACTTTTCCTTAGAACTTTATTCTCAGATACTCGTAATCTGCTTTCCTCCCTTAAAGTAAGAGTCCATGTTTCGCACCCATATAATATAACTGGTAGAATAATAGTTTTATATATTTTCAGTTTAACCTTTTTTGAAAGGATTTGGGACATCAAGAGTCTCTGCAATGCATAATAGCACGCATTTCCAGAATTGAGCCTATATTTAATTTCTTTGTGCATCTCATTCCTATTTGTGATTATTGTTCCTAGCATTTGAATTCAGCCACTTCCTGAAAATTTCCCTCATTTGTCATTAGCTGTCCATTTCCATTATATAATGAACTTCTATGTGTGACCATATATTTAGTTTTACTTCCAGTCCCAATTTCTCAGTTTTACTCAGTAGTGTAGTTCATACAATAAAATGATGCAATCAGTTAGTCGACAAAAATAACAATTTGAAACGTGAAGACAGATGATCAGAGTACTTACTTTGTGAGTGTGGTTGTTATAGTCGTATTGTAGGTTTCGTCTTCGAGTGCATACGTGATTTGTGCATTTTGAAACGTGTCAAAAACACTAGGAGAAGTATAAACCACATACCAACTTCCAGCAATCTGAAAACATACACAATCTCAATAAGTTTGTTGATCATTCCGAAAAGGTGATTTCTAACTGTATGTCTTGCTTTTAGAACCTATGTCGCATCCACTAAAGCCCTGAACTTGATTATACCCTCATAGTCTGATTCCAGATCATATCTCCTATATTCAGTTCTAATATTAAAGCATAGTTATGCCCTGCATATCTGAATATATCAAAAAGTTTCTTCCTACAGCTCTTAAAAGAATTTTAATTCAAACTTTAATGATCCCGCATTTTGACTATTGTGACGTTCTACTAACTGACATAAGTGACGGATTGTCGGACAAACTGCAGCGTGTCCATAATATGTGTATCAGATTCATATTTAATGTTCGAAAATACGATCACATTTCTCCATTATTCCACGAATTGTCATGGCTACATTTAAAAGAGAGAAGAAAATCGCACTGTCTAATTCTCTTATTTAAGATCCTACATACCTCGATTCCCAATTATTTATCATCCCGTTTCCAGTATCTATCCTCAAACCATAACTTAAACACAAGATCACAACATAGTCTCTTGCTTAATATACCGCAACATAGGACATCACATCACTCCATGTCATATACCATCTCCACTTCTCGCAACTGGAATTCCCTACCACAAGAAATAAGGGGCTGCCGGACAATGGCATATTTTAAAAGAAATCTAAATTTATATTTGCTCTAACGTCGATTTCATTATTACCCAATGTAAGGTACATATGTTAATTGGTATTTCTCGTATAACTTATCATGTTTATATTATTATTATTATTATTATTACTATTATTATATTATTATTATTAATATTATTATTATTATTATTACTATTATTATATTATTATTATTAATATTATTATTATCGTAAGTATTATTATTGTTGTTATCGTATAAAATTTTGGTTTGTACATGAAATATACATTGCTACATTTAATGTATCTTTAACTGTTTATAATTGGTATAGTGTATATCTATATTTGTCAAATATTTATTTGTATTTGTGCTGGTTGAAAGGAAGAGAAGGCCTTATGGCCATATCTCTGCCAGATTAAATAAAACATTATTATTATTATTATTATTATTATTATTATTATTATTATTATTATATCCTAATGAAATATAAGGAAACTATATCTCGTCTATCAATGCTGCAAAGGATGGACCGCTATGAACTCATTGAGTAGCATGTGTACAAGTGTGACGTACATCTCTTTGTAATGTTTGGAAATATATAGGCCCATATTATTTACTTTATGAAGTATTTGTTACCAAAATTGTATATCTCTCTATTGAATCTAGTATTTTTTTTCGAGCGAACCGTTGAATTACCATCCAAACCATAATTTTCATATTTCTCATTTGATATAAACGGAAGAGCAATTATTCAGAATAAAATTCGTCTCAGAAAAGAGTTCTTTTAAATCGAGCAATCATCAGATTAATACATGTGGTTGTGGGAAAGAAGGGTTTGACTGAAATTTGTAATTGTATTCAAAACTCCACTTGGCCGATAACTTTGCAATTCCATAAATAGGAACAGAAAGTGATGTATCTCTCATGAGTCAATGAATGGTGATTTATGCTCTCAGTAAAAACTAAACATTTTAAAATTAAATCAGTTAAGTTGTAATACTGTAATGTTTTTATTCAACTACTCGTTAAACTAGGGAATTGAATTTTTATGGTTTTCTAGGGAGACACGTTTGGTATATATTTTTAAATGAATATATTTTATGAAAACTTGGAATGACAAGATATCTTTTAATGTATTATAGCATGTGTATGTGGAGTTAAGCCTGTTTATTGTGAAGAGTCACAAGTAACTCTCCGTATTCTTGTTCAGACTTTTCAATTTTTCCGGCTACTGTGAGACATTTTATTTTCCAAACCTGGCCTTATGTGGTATTAGGAATTCGTGACTCCAGAAACATCAGTCATCGTGAAAATGAAACGATCATTCCTTATACTTGATTTTCTAGAGACATCACATCATCGAATATTCATCTCGAACTAAATCTACTTCTCAAAGTCTCGTGTATTCTGGTTTCCCTGATGTATCGCGTATATAAAGGAAAACGAAAAGGTGGAACGTAAGTTGTCATTTATTTACTTAATAATAATAATAATAATAATAATAATAATAATAATAATAACAATAACTTTATTTATACCTGGCAGAGTTAAAGCCTGAAGGCCTTGTCTGCCACTCAACCAGGTATTTTAAAAAAATACAAAAAAATAGTTTTACATCTAAATTACAATATACATAAACGATTACACATTATAAATACAATACAATTGATATCTATAATGTATTTTTATTTACTCTAGATTTAACGAATTTAATATATAATATGTACAAGATATATAATAAAACGATAAAAAGATTATTAATGACATAGTATACATTTAAATAAATACAGAAAAATTAATTATTAGATAACAGGCAACTGTATAAGCGTGACTTAAAAGTGACAAGTGTGCCGCAACCCCTGAATTCAAGCGAAGAAATGAGTCTATGTTAAGCCTAGAAGCATTACTGAAATACAATGATAGCTACACTTATACTGTAAGTGTCGTGGAATTAGAGAAGGATATTTTTTAAACAGAATATAATTATGCGAAGGTAGAAAATTATTGCGATCTTAATAAGATTGATGATATAAACATTAAAATGAGTTCCAAGTGGGGTGACATCACCTCAGCGTGAATAATTTTCACTTCTTTCTTCACTTCATTCTTGTTTGTAATTTTCTTATCTTGGTATCAAATTTCCGTCACGTCTTACTGTCGTTTCAATAATTACTTATTTAATCTAATATATAAAATATATAAATATATATAATATATAAAAATGTTTGTTTGTTTGTTTGTTCGTTTGTTCGTACTTTATGCGCGGCCATACCATTGATCCGATTGTATGGGGCTTTTTGCAAAATCTTCAGGCGATTCCCGGCATGAACATAGGCTATAAGAGAGTTGTGATACTCAACTCCAACACTCTTAAAAATCGCCCTTTGTAATGGAAAATGTGAAAAAATTAGCTCTTTGCACGTTTAAATTACTTCAGCGGCCTAAACCATAACAAATAGGCTACACAAAATTAATGTTCACAGAATTGAATATCTCAAAAAGCTCTATAGAAAAGTCTGCGACAGCATATGTTTATCTCTTACGGATAACTCAAAATAACAATTTTTTGTCTTCCATTGATGCCAAAAACATCGAGACAAGTACGTATATTCCTGTGCAAGTGGCGGGTATTCTTTTACGGATAACGCACAATAATGAATTTTGTCTTTTAGCTCATTTATGCCAAGAAGATAGATATAAGTAGATTCCCGGGCAACACCGGATAATCAACATGGAAATCTTAAAATTATTACGATATTCATTTATATTTTTTTTTCATTTTAGTTACTCAACTAATCATAAGAAGTAGGCCTACATTAATTTTCGTCTTTCAGCCCAATTATGCCAATAAGATCGGGATGAGTAGATTCCCGGACAACGCCGAGTAAACAGCACGGGGTATCTGAAAATAATTACGATATAAATTTTTCCTTTTACTTATTTGGCTAAACATAAAACATATTAATTTTCGTATTTCAGCTCATTTATGTCAAGAAGATCGGGATAAGTAGATTCCCGGGCAACGCCGCCGGGTAATCAGCACTGAGTAACTAAAAAATATAAATTTATAATTATTTTTTTCTCTCACTTATTCAACTAAATATAAAAGCACATTAATTTTCATTTATTTAGGCGTAGCAGCGTACGCCGGGTATTAGCTTGTCTAATATATAAAAATGAATGTTTGTTTGTTTGTTTGTGTCTACTTTATGCGCGGCCATACCATTGATATGATTGTGACGGAGTTTTTTGCAAAATGTTCAGGAGATTCCTGGGATGAACATAGGCTATATGAGAGTTGAGAAACTCAACTCCTACACCCTTAAAACACCGTTTATTGTGAAAAACGTGAAAAATCCTCTTTTTGCCCTTAAATGGCTTACGCTGCCTAAAGCATAACAAATACACAAACTTATTGTACACAGAATTGAATATCTAAAAAAATCTCTACAACAGAATCCGCGACAGCATATGTTGATCTTTTACAGATAACACACAACAGCCACTTTTGTCTTTCATTGATGACAAGGAGATCAGGATAAGTAGATCCCCGGGCAAGCATGTGCTGCCACACCATTCATCCTATTGTCATGGGGCATTTTGCAAAGTGTTGAGGATTTTTCCGGGAAGGTTAGAGGTTATAAGAGAGTTTTAATGCTCAAGCCCTTCACCATTAAGAATCACCTTCTATAGTGAAAAATGAGAAACAAATGTCGCTTTTTATAAGCTTAAATGGCTTACGCTGCCTAAACCATAACAAATACTCAAAATTATTGTACACAGAATTCAATATCTCAAAACACCATGCAGAAAAGTCCGTGACAGCGTATGTTTATCTTTTAAGGATAACTGACATTAACCATTTTTGTTTTTCATTGATGCCAAGAAGATCGGGATAAGTAGATCCCCGGGCAAGCATAGCAGCGTACGGCGGGTATTCTTTTATGGATAACTCAGAATAACGAATTTTGTCTTTCAGCTCATTTATGGCAAGTACATCAGGATACGTAGATTCCCGGGCAACGCCGGGTAATCAGCATGGGGTATCTAAAATTAATAACGATATAAATTTAGATTTATTTTTCCTTTTACTTATTAAACAAAATGGAAAAATGGATTATCACTTATTTACGTGTAGCAGCGCACGGCGGATATCAGCTAGTGACATATATTTCTAAATGTTACCGTATAATTAGTTAACTAATTGTATAACATTACCTCTTCTGGATCATAAGGCACCTGCGTACCAAGGTCACATTCACAGTTGACACTGGCCAGATCAACAATAGAACACATCAACACAACTGCTATCCACTTCATGGTTACAGTAAAATGCTGAAATAAATAAGCAAATTATAGAAATAGTTTAATGTGATATCAGATTTTTCTGGTGGAACGTTAGTGATATGTCATTTATATAAACATAAAACATCAGTAATTACCATCCTGTATCACTGAGCGGTAAAGTTATGGAACTCATGGTATCAGCTAAAATAATCTAATATTTGGAATATCACAACATAATAAGTTCTAAACAACTAAATTCAGAGAAAAAAATTTCCAGACGAACAAGTCATAACCATGAGCTAAATTATAAAATAACCATTTAATAGACAAGATGATATGTCGACTTTGAAAGTGCATATGAGCCCGTGTCTTAAAAGACTACAAAAAATCGGTATCCAGGAAGAAATCCATTAATGGGTCTCACAATTCACATAAATGATACTGGACAACGTGTACAACAAAATACGCTCAGTATACAATCAAATGCCGCGATGCCTACCACAAGGAACAGTTCTAAGCACTCTCTTAACTACGCGTTTAAATCACTTGCTTTAAATTTTAAGTACAGCAACAGTAAGAACAAACTCCCTGTAGAAGCTCCATAAATTGACTCATAGTAACATAATGATTGTGAACATTGAAAAAACAATTTTTCAGATTTTCTCATTACTATGGAATTATAGAAAACTATATTTTTAATACAACAACATACCTCTTGTAGTAGTGGTAGTAGTAGTAGTAGTAGTAGGACTTTATTAAACTAAAAGTAAGCTATTTACAATATTATTTACAAATAATGGGTCAGACGGGCAGTAAGCCGTACGTGCTCTTGACAGTCCGTTGCAAAAAAGTAATAATTGGTAATAGTATAAAGAAAAACAAAAAGAGAACAATAATATTACAATTACATAAAGAAAACACAATAATACTGTAATTACATAATAATACAATAAAATTATACATTAATTAACTTATGTATAATTATTAAGAATTAATGGTATTGCATTTTGATAACATGTATTTATTCATGAATGAGTGTTGTTTTTATTTTCCGCGATTTGTCCAGGTATTTTCCCTAGTTTATCCATTTTTCTCTATTTACCATTAACTCGTAGCATGCCAATCTTTCGATCTGAATTTAGAAATATTTCCGGTAATAACAGACGTCTCGAATATTAAAATTTAATATTATTCACTGCATGATGATAAGTGAAATGAAATGCAAATTGAACATACGCAGTACATAAATTATAAAGGAAAGTCAAATAGTATGTTCTATTTAATTATACACATTTCTGTAAATTTTTACAGACTTCTCTTCGTTTGCGGTTTCTGTGGCATACGTTTAAGAAATACGACTAGGGATTCCAGACTTTTGTTGGAATTTACATTACATACATAATCACAATATGTTTAAATAAAATAAAATTGTTACTAAGTAATTATTATTTGTGAATATTACTGTATATGGAAAAATGACAGGAGCGTGTCCTCCGGGAGGGACTTTAAGCCGTGGGTCTTAAGTCTGACGATTTTCAACTTGTAAATCCCCCTTAAGCCTCTATAAAAAAGGCCTCTAAGCAACTTATATTGCATTTTTCCCATCTTAGTACTACGTTTGTTTCCTAGATGCCATTATGTGGCCCTGGCCACTCAACGACGTCTGTCCGAAAAAATAACTAAATTACTCTGGTTGAATTTCTCCCCCATTGGGAGAGAGGGCCTGTGTCTCAGTGGGATAAAAAATGACTTACAAGCACAAAAAGAATATTACTATATATGTTAACGTGGCATCATACATGGACATTAACCCGACCTAAGGGGAGCCAGGGACATCTTCCTTGAACCCACTTAGGTAACTCTTAGCAGGCGCGTCCTCGACGCGGGAGTGGGCCCGACTCTAAGTCGGTGACTAAGTTCTGCTAAGGACCCAGTTTTGCGGGGTATAACGCTTTACCCTTGTCCAGGGTGACGGATGAAGACCACAATGGCAGCGAAGGCGAGGAAGAAAATATTTCAACTCGACCGAATTGGCAGAAGTGGCAACTCTTTCTCCAGAGTTTAAAAGAGCCCATTCTCGGGGTAACAGGAGTGAAGTCTCCAACGACTTAAGTCGGAAGCAGCAACCCTTTCTGTGGGGACTATACACAGAAGAGCACGTCCAGAGGCTCTAAGGTGACAGCCCCACCACTAGACTTGTCCTGCGTAACGTGGCCAGGAGACATTTACATTACTGGCAACCATCAAGTGAATCACCGGACTGATTAACCTAAGAACTGTTACTAATGGGAAATGAGAGGTTAAGATATAATCAAGAAAATATAGTTGAGATTCCTGACCCAATACATATTCAATTACTGGATCAGGATATTTCGAAAAATGAAGTGGTTTCTTCCATTAAATGTTTAAAGAATGGTAAAGCACCTGGAATTGATGGAATACCAGGGGAATTCTTGAAAAATATGATATCATCCAATAAATTATTAGACGTTTTGAAAACTGCGTTCAACAAACTTTTTAATGGAGGAGATTGTCCAGAATCCTGGGCGACAAGTGTCATCCAACCACTATACAAAGGAAAAGGTGGGACACATGTACCAGAAAGTTACAGGGGAATTTGTCTCTTGTCAGTGTTCGGAAAAGTATATTGTAAAGTACTTTACGAACGCATGAGACAGTGGGCTAAAGAGAACTATAGGCTCTCAAAATATCAGGCAGGTTTTAGAGAAGGGTACTCCACGGTGGACAACGTATTTGTTCTGAGAACATTAATTGATGACAATCTGAAAATTAAGGGGGGTAAATTATTTTGTGCATTAATTGATTTTAAGATGGCATTTGATACTGTGGACCGAAGCACACTTTGGGAAAAATTAAATCGGAAAGGATTGTCGCATAAAACGATACATGCCTTAATGTCAATTTATAAATATGTTAAATTTTGTATAAAAGTAGACCAAGGGCACATTACAGAGAGCAGTGAAGCCAATCGGGGAGTGAGACAAGGTTGCATTTTATCACCAATGCTATTTTAATCTATTCGTTGATGATATTGTAGACGTAATGCTAGAAGGAGAAATTGAGGCTCCGGAGATAGGAAATGTTAAAGTCCCAGTCCTGTTGTATGCAGATGATTTAATTATCTGTTCCAAGACAATCAAGGGATTGCAAAGAGGTCTTGACCTACTGGAAATATACTGTAGGAATTGGGGATTGACTGTAAATGTTAGTAAGACAAAAACAATGACCTTTAAAAATGGGACGGTTTATGGTAGAGCAGAGGAATGGAAATACAAAGATCAAGTACTTCAAAACGTGAAACATTTGAATATCTTGAAGACGACGTTGAAATGAACGGGAAGTGGAAAAAACATATTGATATAGCATTATTTAAAGGGAGGGGACAACTTAACAGTGTACTCGGTATTCTGGGTCGAGTGCCTGATATTCCAGTCAGCACATTAAAAAAAAATGTATGGAGCGATGGTCAGGCCAGTAATGCACTATGGTAGTGAGATTTGGGGTTTCCAAAGAACAGAAATACTAAATATGGTAATATGCATTTTCTAATATATATTACAGGACTTAGTAAGGCCGTTTCTAACTGTGGAATTTTATATGAATTTGGGTCATTCCAGGACGACATAAACTGCAAAATTCGTGATACTCAAATAGTGATTGTGGCTAATCCAAGGTGAACAAACAATGCTTAGATCAATTTGTTACGACCACCAAATTATAAAACATAGATGTTAAATTTTGGGCAGACGAGGTTAGGAGGGAAATCCAAAAGATTGGGGGTGGGTTGGATATGGGAAAAAGGGAGTGCAAATTGCAAGAATGTGTGAAGAAAAATAAGGAGGAGGTACTTAGATATAAACCAACAATATATTTTCGCCGAATGTACAGGAAAACGCTCACTGTGCTTACAAAGAGACCTAAAACACGTTTGGGGAAAAGAATCTTATATACTCAACCTAGGATTTAAAGAAAGATCAGGGCTTGCTTGGTTTAGGCTAGGGGCATGGAAATTTCTAAAAATTAGCGACGATCACGATATGCGAATATGTCCAATGTGCGGGAACTTTGAAGATGAGATACATATATTAGGAAAATGTGATGATTTAGAATATTGGAGACGTCAGTTATTACCGGAAAGGTTTCTAAATTCAAATCGGGAAAGATTGGAATGCTACGAGTTATTGGTAAATCCAGGAAATTGGATAAACGTAGGTAAATTTCTGGACAAAACGCGGGAAAGAGGAACAACACTCATTCTTGAATAAATATATGTTATCAAAATGCAATACCATTAATTCTTAATAATTATACATAACTTAATTAATGTATAATGCTATTGTGTTATTATTTAATTGTAATATTATTGCGTTTTCTTTATGTAATTGTAATGTTATTGCTTTTTTTTGTTGTTTATTTTTCTTCACACTAGAGCAATTATTACTTTATTGTAACGGACTGTCAACAGCACGTACGGCTTACTGCCCGTGCGACCCATATTTGTAAATAATATTGTAAATATCTTACTTTTGTCTAATAAAGTCCTACTACTACTACTAAAGTACAAGCCAATAGGACATAGAAATGTTGGACGCCCATTTACTAGATGGCAGGATTCATTAAATCCCACTTGAAGTGAAAGCAGGTCAAAAGTCCTAATTTCATGAAGCAGAAGAAGAAGAAGATATGTTAACGATTTGTTCTATTTGTTGGACATTTAAATTCCACAAATTTTCCCTTTTAATTCTACACGATATTTACAATCAAGATAAAAAACTGATGCTCTTTCCAAGAAACATGACTGTAGAGCGAGTTGTGTCTATCGGACACCAGCTATGTATTTACACAAAACAATTATAATACTTACAGATATTTTCAGAGTGTAGAGTATATTTCTTATTCTGTGCTTAGAAGTGTGTTGTGCGTATTTTATAGTCATCCACGTTTCCAAGGAAATATTAATTTTGAAGATAACGACATATTTTCGAGATAATAATAAATTATATCACACGACACATTAATCTTGTCAAAAAATATAAAAAAGTAATTAAAAAAAATAATCTCCCCACGCACATTATTCATTTTTAATCTTGACACAAGAATGGACATATGTAACAATTCCGTGTCCGATAGAACATATTCGTATTTTTTCCCAAACACATAACCAAAAAATTGCACTCCATTACTTAGGCTTAATAAACTGTACCGTTAACATTAAGGGAGGATAAAATTTCTCTTTAACAACTCCATAAATACTATTGAAACAATTTAAGTTATTAACATATTGTTTAACTATAAGTAGTTTTCCATAGTGCGTAGATGTATTACTTAAGTTACTTCTTTGATACCAAATGAGAAAAAACTATTAATTAACTCACTGGCACTATAGAACCCATAGGTTCATGGCCACGCGGACATAAGCTCTTCATACATCCCTATACTGAGCTAATATTTTCCAATGATTCTCTGTATAATATACTTTCCCTCAAATCATAGTTACTGTTATTCTCCCGCCTCATTCTTAATCTATCAATTATGAGTTTTCCTAAATGTTTTCCTACATGAAGCTTTCATTCACGTCTTTCATTCCCCATTTGTGCGACATGTCCTGCCCATCGCAGTCTACGAGAGGTAACTGTTGTTATGATATGTGGCTTCCTATAAAGACCGTGTAGTTCACTATTAAATAGTCTTCTCCATTCACCTGTCTGTTCATCTCTCTTTGGTCCAAAAAAATCCTAAGTACTTTATTCTCAAATGCTCGTAATCTTCTTTCTTCCCTTAAAGTAAGAGTCCATGTTTCGCACCCATATAATGTAACAGATAGAATAATATTTTTATATATTTTCTGTTTAATGTTTTTGAAAGAAGTTGGGACGTCAAGAGTCTCTCTAATGCATAATAGCACGCATTTCCAGAATTGAGCCTATGTTTATATTCTTTGTGCATCTCATTCATATTTGTGATTATTGTTTCTAGGTATTTGAATTCAGCCACTTCCTCAAAATTTCCCTCATTTGTCATTAGCTGTCCATTTACATTATACAGAGTGTTACATAACTCAACGGCAAAATTTCAGGAATGAGTTCCTCATATGAGAGAATAACAAAAGTGTATTACAACATGGGTGCAGAAATTGATAATTACAGAGTTATTCGAACTTTTATGAATGTTAGTACATGGCGACAAAAATACAAGGGACTTGTTGGAGCGCTCTGTTCTGTCAGATGAAATGTTCAAAGTGACTTCCCTGTGCCTCAATACTGGCAGCTGCTCTTCTTCGCATTGAGTCTCCAACACGATAAAAAATGCCTGGTGCAGTGCGTACTGTCTGACAGGCTGCCACAATGCGTGCACGGAAAGTTATTACATCATCCACAGGGCTTGAATATACCAAAGACTTGAGATGTCCCCAAAAATAAAATCCAAGGGGTTTAAATCGGGAGATCGTGATGGCCAAGAAATTGGTCCTCCTCTACCAATCCAGCGGAGACCAAATGTTCGATTAAGGTGCCTGCGAGCAGACAGACTGAAATGTGCAGGAGCACCATCGTGCATGAAGAACATCAGCCGTCGGGATGCTAGTGGCATGTCTTCCAAGTAACGAGGTAATTGATTGCGCAAGAAACGTGTGTATTCACGTCCATTGAGCCTGTTCGGTCCCAACAAACTATCACCAACAATGCCTGCCCAGATGTTAATTGAAAATCTCTGTTGGTGATGTGTTGCGATTGTTGCATCGGGATTCGCGTCTGCCCACACGTGCTGGTTGTGCAAATTCTGGGTCCCATCCCTTGTGAATGTTGCCTGATCCGTGAATAACACGACAGCTCCAAAGTAAGGATTCACACCGCATTATTAGAAGATACATTGGCAGAACATTACCCGTGCAGGATAATCCGCAGGAGGCAAGGCTTGTACACGCTGTAGATGATATGGATACAATTGTTGTTCCCTTAGTAGTCTCCATACCGACATGTGCGACAAATTGGTCTGCAGTCCTAAGCGCCTTGTGCTTATTCCAGGCTTTTCGTCTAAAATGTTGAAAACAGCCTCCTCCTCTTCAGGCCTTACAACTGTTGGCCGTCCCCCGGTCCATGGTGGGCGTGCAAAACTCAAGTATTCGCATAAGCGGCGATGGATTCCTTCAAAAGTCTTACGATCTAGCAATCTTCGCGTTGGGTATCGTTCCTGATACAAAGCATTACCATCCTCCAAACCATAGATGAAATGCATAAGGCATATTCTTCAATTGTGTACATCACAGCACCCTAAAATGAAGAGAAAACAGACTGTCAATAACTACTGTAAACCTTAATAACCCAACATTCATAAAAGTTCAAATAACTCTGTAATTATCAATTTCCGGACCCATGTTGTAATACACTATTTATTCTCTCCAAATGAGGAACTCATTCGTGAAATTTTGTCGTTGAGTTATGTTACACCCTGTATAATGTATTTCTATGTGTGACCATATATTTAGTTTTATTGATATTTACTTCCAGACACAATTTCTTAGTCTCCTTCTTCTTCTTCTTCTTATTCTTCTTCCTCTACGCATAAAAGCTGGCAGCTTGTTGCGTGTTCATTCACTACAGGTCCGGGGTATGGTGACGTGCTTCCATCGTAGTTGTGGTCTTCCAAAAAACCTTTTCTGCTGAGGTGTCCAATCACGTACTTTCTTCACTAATCTACTGTTCTCCATTCTATCTATGTGATCGTTCCAATTTAGTCTTCTATCATTTATCCAGAGGTTTATAGGTTGAATTTCACATTCTTATCTAATAACAGAGCTGTGATTTTTCTCTCTCAGCGATGTTTCTATGATTTTCCTTCAAACTTTCATTTCGGTTGTTTCATTGATTTGTTTTGTTTTTTGAGTTTCTGTTCGGCATTCACAACCATACGTAAGAACTGGTCTTATGACAAATTTGTAAATTCTTACCTTTGTATCTATTCTTAAATTTTTATATTTCCAATCAGTATTATTAAACATCCCGATATTTAGTTTGCATTATTTGTTTTATGGATGATTTCATCTGTTATTCTGTTGCTTCAATTAATTTCTATTCCTAAATATTTGAATTTCATTACCTGCTCTATACTTCTCCCTTCTATTTCTAATTTAACACGTCGTGGGTCCTTGGATATTGCCATTGATTTGGTTTTATTTGTTGAGATTTTCATGTTATATTTTGCTGCAATGATTCTAAATCTGTGCAACAGCATTTGTAAATCATCTTCACTTTGTGCAATTAGAACTTTGTCATCAGCATAGTTTATTATCTTCAGCTCTTTGTTACCTATTTTAATCCCTTTTCCAACTTCAACTTTTAGTTCTTTTATCATTTCATCCATTATTAGTGTGAACAATATGGGACTTAATGAGTCTCCTTGTCATATTCCTTGCTGGACTAAAATTTATTTACATTTACTATTTCCACATTTGATAGTTTAACTGTTTCCTGAATAAATTTCTTTGATGATTGCAATGCGGTTTTTAGACACATTCTTGTTTTCTAATATGTTGAGTATGTCATTTAATCTTACCCGATTTTTTTTTTCAGATCCACAAAACGTAGGAAGACGGGGGTGTTAAATTCAATAACTCTTTCTGTAGTCTGTTTTAATATAAAAATGGCATCTGTGCATGATCTGCCTTTTCGAAACCCTTGTTGTTCATCTAGTAGTGGTAATGTATTCGATAACCTGCATACAGAAAACGATAGTTTGATCAGTTGTCGTATGTGGAGCAGAAATTAGGGCTAATACAACATAAACTAAACAAATAATAAGCCAATGTGAAATGAAGATCTTAAGAATATTCAGGGGAAAAACATTATTTGATAAAATATACAACACAAAAATTAGGGACAAATGTCATATTTAAGACATAACCAAATTTATTTTAGATAGACGAAAATATTGGAAAGGTCATATAGAAAGAATGAAAGACAACCGGCTTGCAAAAAGAGCTAAAGAAGATAGACCAATGGACGGGAGAAAAACAAGAGGAAGACAAGCTAAGAGATGGATAGACTGTGAATGCACATCCAATACATCTTCCTCCGAGGAGTGAATTTGGAAATAAACAGGATTACAATCCTACAACTTATGATTAAGAAGAAGATGATATACATTCTTCATTTCACAAAAAAATTTAGAACGAATGTTAAAAAGTGATGAACACTGGATCTCCTAACTCCGTTGCCTATTACAATGACTTCTGAATTAACAAGAGCTTATTTTTTATGTCTATGTTTATAATGTAGGAGTATGTGGACTTCATGTACGAAACATATATGACTCACATAATAAATAAAACTGTTACATACCTGCAGTGGGACAGAAGATGACTTTCCATTTTCAGGGCAGTTCTTATAAAGCATATCTAATATTTTCTGGATGTCATTATAACATTAAAAACTCACACGACTTGACAATCTTCACTATTTATTGTAGCGCGAAACCTACAATACTCAGTTATGCATTAACAATATAAGTGAGTGAACATTGGCGCTAAGCTGCATCATGCAAAATTTACATTAGTATTTTTGAAGATCTAATATCACAGCCGTTTGTTGCAGAACACAGAATCTCTGATAGGAGAGATGGCGTTTACAATTTCCTTCAATAATAAGGTGTATTTAAAGATTTGACCCAGCACAACAGATGACATGAAAATCTCAATTTATTTAAAGCCGCATAGCCGGATGGTGCATAATGCCGTCCGATTATATACATTTATGAAGTTACATTTGTTACGTAGATGAAATATTAAAATTACATATTCGATTGTGCATTGGATTAAACATTTTCCAGGTTGGAATGTGAATTTGACTTCAATTTAAACTTAATGTAAAGTTAAAATCTCCTACAAGTTACACTCATTCGGATTGTCCTGAATCTAACTTAATCTAAAGTTAAAATCTCCTACAAGTTACACTCATTCGGATTGTCCTGAATCTAACTTAATGTAAAGTTAAAATCTCCTACAAGTTACACTCATTCCGATTGTCCTGAATCTAACTTAATCTAAAGTTAAAATCTCCTACAAGTTACACTCATTCGGATTGTCCTGAATCTAACTTAATCTAAAGTTAAAATCTCCTACAAGTTACACTCATTCGGATTGTCCTGAATCTAACTTAATCTAAAGTTAAAATCTCCTACAAGTTACACTCATTCGGATTGTCCTGAATCTAACTTAATGTAAAGTTAAAATCTCCTACAAGTTACACTCATTCGGATTGTCCTGAATCTAACTTAATGTAAAGTTAAAATCTCCTACAAGTTACACTCATTCGGATTGTCCTGAATCTAACAGCACAATTTATCATAAGTAATGCCACGAGTATTTTCCAATTCATCTAGAGAATTTGGAAATCAAGAGTGGCATTTGTTAGGACTATTTAACGAATAAAATTAAGCTCTTTACTAAAAAATAATTATTTGAATATAGTTACCGGTGTTTTAAAATATTTGTATAGTTAATGTAAACGGCGATGTTTGAAAACAAATAAGAAATGTGAGGTTATGTATATTCACTGCAACTCTATCATATTATTTATTGAAAATACGATCGCAATATTGTAAGAATGCACTCTAGTGGAGAAATAATGAAACACATGAAACTATTTTAATCAACATTACAGGTTAATCATTTATATTTTGAATAAAAAACTCAGTAAAATCACTGAATCTATTCATTATTTGCTATATTCAATGTATTTGTTGGATAAAAATAATGGTCTAACTTGTTCAGAATATTTAAAAAGGAGGAGCTTTCTTTATCACAAAAGCAGGAGCTGATAAAGAGAAATCGATAAAGAGCTAGGCGAAACACGACTGTCATTGGTTGTAAAACAAGATTCCTTGAAATGTGAA
The DNA here is from genome assembly GCA_030220185.1 of Diploptera punctata. Lineage (NCBI taxonomy): Eukaryota > Metazoa > Arthropoda > Insecta > Blattodea > Blaberidae > Diploptera > Diploptera punctata. The sequence goes on along the minus strand of JASPKZ010004213.1, from coordinate 404,323 downwards.
TGGTCATTGACTAGCATTTGTGCCATGAGTTATATAGTCAAAGAAAACAAGTAAATAATAAATTATGTAACACGTAACGAGTAAGCCATTACAATGGCTGACATGTGAGGAATTGAGAATGTCATTCAACCAATAGAAGAATCAATTAGTGGAGAATCGTCTTTAAGTTTCCGTCAGAGTTGATTTTGTAGTCTATATGTTAAGTTGGAATAAACAGAATGCAGCAAAACATTACAAGCAGTTGCAAAAGCTGAATGTCAGTAGCCTAACAGTGGAGATTTAAACGTTAATTTAAAATAAATTTTCGTTAAATTTAAAGTATTCAATTATTTTGGATTACGATCATTATATCCGGGTTTAAATTTGGTCTTAACTAAAATTACTGAATTCCGTGCTTCTAATTTGGAAGTGAGGGTAGCATTGAACTCGTTGAAACAAGTTATTTCATCACAAATGAAGCACACAACCCCCCAAGAGAAGCTACAAAATTGTTATGCCTTCCTATTAAGAAGGATATCTTAAAAAAAATGTACTAGCGCTTGATTTTTCAGTTATATTGTTGTAAACTGTAGCCCTTCTTCTGTATTTACTAACATTATTTAATATTTTAAACTTTTCAAATAATTTTCATAACATTATTAGACAATTTAGAAGTATTTATTTAAAAACGCAAATCAATTGTTAGACAATATTGTGATGCTAACTGCTATTTTCTTCACAGAGTATATTACTTAGTCTATCATTTTTCTATCGCTATTTTGGGTTATCACTGATACGATCGGCGTTAGGGAGTGATAAGTAAGTGTACACCCATTTTTAATAAATGTTTGGTAATGTCAATACTATTAATATATTTTAAAACATAGATTTGGGGATTTATTGCAAATATTGGTCATTTAAATTTCATAGCGACGGATAGTAATCGAGGATGATAATCGATGCGTGGTTCGATTGTGGATTATCGCTGGCTCTATAAACCCTGGAGCATGCGCACTGTTGTTCTATAGGACTTTGAAAATATTTCACGCATGTTTAAATGCATTTTTTCTAACCTAAATCTATTTCATAATTCATCGACGTATCATGTATTCTGCGTAAACGACCTTGAAATCACATCTTAACTTACGGATACCATAACAGAAATTTGTATGGTAACGAAAACATGTGTATCGTTTCGCATTAATACCTCCCTAACTTAGTCTCAGAGACGTAAGTGTGATGTTGTGTTTGGCATATGCTAAGTTCTCTGATATAATCTTCAATTTGCGTCGTGGGTGAATGGGTTATGCGGTGATGGCGCCTTGAGCTGGTTTATCAAAACTGGCACTCTCGCTCCTTTTCATTCGATGTATCTCACGACTCACTGTTAGTCATGACTGCTTTGTGGTTCATGTGTTTCAGGAAATCTATCGATTTAACACCAGAATGAGCGAGGGCGACGTGAACATTATTATGTCCTCTTTCGAAGTTGTGTTATCTGCTGTATGGATATATTCAACCTGGTATAACTAAAACTTCATTCATTTTCATTAGTTAAATTGCATTTATATTATTGTTCATTTTTAACGTCCAGTTTCCATCGTTTTCTAAGTTTAATATTATTATCGTTATTAAATGTTGAAATACGCCATTCTTCAATATATATATATATATATATATATATATATATACTTTATCAATAGCCTTTTAAAAATCTGTGAATAACATTAAACTATATATATATATACTGTCCACCGCTGTGGTGTCGAGGTAGCGTGCTGCCTTGTCACGCAGCGGGCCGCGTTCGATCCCCGGTTGGGACAGTTTCTTAGGTGAGGTTTTTATCGGGGTTTTTCCTCACCTGGAAGACAAATGTCAGAAAAACATTAAGGCCCAAGCGGTCCCCGAAATCATATGGCCATTATCACCATCCTTGCCATTATCATCATCATCCTTCACCGATGTGGTAAACAACGGGAAGCTACCACACCCACAACTCCCTAGTAAAGCTGCAAGCATAGCATGAAAATGCTACGATTGCAGTGAAAGACCTGCCCTTGGGCAGAATTACTATGGATGGATGGATATATTATGTTCTATATTTCTCAAATATCTGATTAACATTTACATTATTTTTTTAATTACCTGTTACCCTCTACCTGCAGGGTTTTAAGTTTTAAAACACCCAATTGCTTTGCTCAGGAGAAAATCTGTTAATTTCAAAGACAGAGATCTCAAATTGTTTTGAAGATTAATTATTACATTTCTTGTATGTGGAAATATGCTGATTTATTTAAGAACTTTACCGATGATGCTGCGTTGTTTTACACTATTTAACTCATGCCCCAAATGGGAATCAATGACCAATCACATTTCAATGATTTTTTATTTACAACCAATCACAGTCGTGTTTCGCCTAGAATTTACCAACTAAAGTTTATCATAATAAAGAAAGCACCTCCTTTTTAACATTCTGAATAGGCCATAGCATAATTTTGCAGTGACTGACTCTCTTAGAAATACGGATACCAGATTGTACATATAATAAAAAGCATTTATAGCAATTGATTATACCACCAAAAAGAAAAGAAGCCACTGTTTGCACTTTCTTAAATGTATTTTTCCCAGGTAATAACATTCCAGAAAAATATAATTGTAATATTTACATCATACGACATCAGAAATGAATTAATATACAGTTTGATGTGTTTCATTTTTTCTCCACTAGAGAGAATTCTTACAATATTGCGTTCCTTTGGCAGTAAATAATATGATCTGGTAGCAGTGATGAACAAAAGAAGAAAATGAAGCGTACCAATCCTTTCTCATTTGTTTTTAAACATCGCCGTTGAATTAAATATATAAATATTTTAAAATAACTATATTTAAATAATGATTTGAGAGTAAACAGCTTAACTTTATTCGTTAAATAGTCCTAACAAATGCCACTCTTGATTCCCAAATTCTCTAGATAAATGCACTCCTCAATTCGTGAGTCGTGAATTTATCGGTAATTTGGAAATCACTCGTGGCATTACTTATGATAATCAAATGTTTTGACTTTTCACTGTACACTGCGTAAATATTGTATTATTACGTACATTCAGTTATTAACACGCACTAGTCGCCTCTCTCATTGACGGCAGTTTGATTTTATGTGATATTTTATAAACATTCACCCAATCCACAGCCCCACATCATAAAGCTTCCAAAAAATGGTCGTGTACAAAACAGCTGATCTTGCTACATTGCCTTTCCTTACTCTTATGAGGCCAATCTTTGAAAATTCCTTGTTACGTTCTCACATTTTACTCTTTGTACAAGTGGTACTCTGTAAGGAATATGGTTCGTGCATCAAGTCTTCCTGCAGAACACTGCCTACAATGTTTCGCTTTCTATTTACCAATACTTGCTATGAACTTTTTTGCAAGTACACATTTTGCGACATTTTACTGTCCTCGAGATTACACACGAGGTGCTACATGTATTGAGAAAGAAGAAATAAATATAAAAAGTAATTTTATTCAATGGACCATCGCGAAATTTTACATTTGAGCTGAATATCTCTTCGTGGCTATAGGTATATTATCCAAAACATGTTCACTAAAATAAACTAAAAAATTAAGAGCTGTGCTCGTACAGTAAGATTTAAGTCCACATTTATAGACATGGGTCTGAAACATTTGGTTTTTCAAGCATCTCTATGATATATCCAATCACATGTATTACGAATATCCGAAAAACGATGTCGTTTTCATCTTCTGTTTCCCTGTGTTTATGAAGGCAGAGTAGGTTTTTGGAACATCGTCTCATTGATGATACAAGCAATCTTCATTTTTTCCGCGTTCTTATCTTTCAAATCAATCAAGTATCAGAATCATAAATTAGCTCTACAATTCATTTATCTACAAGTGATTTTGATCAAGAACGAATTTTCTTACGCGGCCCCGAAACAATGAGATAGATCTAAAAAAATCTATTTTTTTCCAGCCTCATTATAAAAGGCGAGGTTGCCCTTGATAACAACAGATTCAAGAAATGGTTTTTGATAGGATGAATTAGGTCTAATAGTTATGTGGGCAACGCTAGGGGGACTGTAAAAAGCAGGAAAAGTATAATTTTTATGGTTACGGCGCAAAATGTGGATATACGAATTTCGAGATTATTTTGGTTTTAAGATGAAGCTTAGGGCAATATAACTGGTAGAATAATAGATTTTTATATTTTCAGTTTAACGTTTTTTGAAAGGAGTTGGGATATCAAGAGTTCTGTAATGCATAATACACGCGTTTCCAGAATTGAGCCTATGTTTAATTTCTTTGTGCATGTCATTCCTGTTTGTGATTATTGTTCCTAGGTATTTGAAATCAGCAACTTCCTCAAAATGTCCCTCATTTGTCATTAGCTGTCCATTTCCATTATATAATGTATTTCTAAATGTGACTATGTATTTAGTTTTATTTATATTTACTTCCAGTTCCAATGTCTTAGTGTTACTCAATAGTGTGTGCGTGTTGGCCTTTAGTATCTCCTCGCTATCGGCCAGTAGTACTACATCATCAGCATAAACTAACAGCTTATTAATTCCATTAGTTGTAGGCCTTTTTCATCCTATAAAGATTTGATAGCATGCTCTAGTACAAAATTATATAGTAGAGGAGATAGTGCATCTCTTTACTGCAACCCATTGTGGATTTCAAAAGTATCCGAAAACTATTTGCCCTCACGCACCCTACTCGTTGTGCCATTTAGACATATTCGTATAAGTTTAATTAACTTTTTTAGGAATTCCGAACTCCAGCAGGATACTATATAACTTCTCCCTCTTAATTGAAACGTATGCCTTTTTGAAGTCTAAGTATAGTTGATGTACAGTACCATTATATTCCAATTTCGTTTCTAAAATTTGTCGTATATTAAAAATCTGATCTGTTGTAGACCTGTTTCTTCTAAATCCACATTGATGATCTCCTAGAATGTCACGAATATAAGGAGTAAGTCTGCATACTAATATATTTGTTAGAATTTTGTACGAAGTTGAAACTAATGAGATGCCACTGTAATAGTTGCAATCTGTTTTATATCCTTTCTTATATATTTGTACAATAACCGATTCTTTCCATTCATCTTGATGAGCTTCTTTTTCCCAAATCATACTAAGTAACCAGCGTATCTTGTCCATGAATTTTTCTCCCCCTGGTTTTATCATTTCTGCTGGGATCTCATCTAAACCTGATATTTTATAGGCATCCATCAATCTTTCTGTCGCCATTTCAACCTCTAATGAACTAGCTTCTGCGACTAGCATTTCTGCTGTCTGTAAATGCATAATAATTGTTTATGTACACTAATAGAAAGCCAAACCCGCATATACAAAACGATAGTTCGAACCAGTTACCGTATATGGTGCAGAAACTAGGGCTGATACAACAGAAACTAAACAAATAATAAGCACATGCGAAATTAAAACGTTAAGAACTATTCAGGGGAAAACATTATTTGATAAAATGCACAACACAGAAATTAGGGACAAATGCCATATTCAAGACATAACCAAATTTATTATAGATAGACGAAAATATTGGAAGAGTCATATAGAAACAATGGAAGAAAACCGGCTTGCAAAAAGAGCTAAAGAAGATAGTCCAATGGACGGGAGAAGAACAAGAGGAAGACCAGCCAAGAGATGGATAGACAGTGAATGCACATCCAATACGTCTTCCTCCGAGGAGTGATTTTGGAAATAAACAGGAAGAAAATCCTACAAATTAAGTTTAAGAAGAAGAAGAAGGAAAAAAGTACACCAATTTTATATTTAGGCCTGCTTTTGTGTGGGTAATGCATATTTGTTTAAATTTTTCTAGCACTTATCCTACTTTAATTTATACATGCTTAAACGATGTTGGTAAGAAATTACCTTAGGTAATCGCACAGTTTTTGACATTTATCGCCTGTCAAAATATTAGTTGATTAAACTGGAGCGATATTAAACTTGTTATAAAAGAAGTAGATAGCCGTGTTATCTTACTTGACGCATGGCACAGTATCTACTCAATATGCAAGAACATGACAAAATGTAAAAGAAAAATTACAAATGATTATATTTTTCTCCTTGAATACTATTTAGTATACACTATTTAAAATATTTAAGGTCACGTTTTACACATTTATCTTCTTCTACTGTAGTGAATGAATATAAAAAACAGGAAATGATGTAAACTTTTATCTTACTAATATTTACTTTATCTAGAGCTGGTTTAAAATTTTAGGTTATGTTTTACATAAAACTTCATGTACTATCAACTCACAAACCATTTTTTTAAATATGAAAATAATGTAAACACGATGTACTTAATCTTTTAATGCAATTCTTATTTACAGACGCTTCAATACCTGTGGTCATAAAGTACTCAATATTATTTATTTCTTTTTAGTAATATAATGAAATGGCAAATATAAATATTGGATCATGATAATGAAATTATGGTAGTGTTATGCTTATTGATTGATGAAAACCAAGAAGAGAAGCTTCTGTCAAATGGTACATACTAGAAGTAGGACTTTAATGTTTAAGTACTGGATCTCCTGAACACAACTGCAAACGTTACCGCTCCAATCAACTTGCTTTTTAAATCTATATCCCATATTATGTAGACTCTTCTTCTTCCTTCCAAGTATTAGGCCAAGGCCTGTTACGATCCTATAGAAAATTTTCCCTCCAGCGTTTCATAGATCGACCCAGTGATCTTCGTCCGCTTGGTATATAATTATAAACAGCTTTGGGGATCCGATTTCAACTCATTCTTTCAAGATGGTGTTTCCAATTTAGTTGGTACAGTTTAATATATTCCAAAATTGGCGTAGTCTTCAATTATTTTAAGATATCGGTGTTCCTTTTCCGATCCCATCTGGTGTAACCCGCTGTTCTGCGCATGAATCTCATTTCACAAGCTGTTATTCTGCTTTCATGTTGTTTTTTTAGTGTCCATGCTTCACTACCATAGGTCAACACTGGTCTAGCCAAAGTGTTATATAAACGTAATCTGGTGTTTTTTTTTTACAAGGGATGGTTTCATAACTTGATTAATAATTCCTAAACTTTTATTATAACTAGTAACTTTTTCAGGGATATCCTTTTCATCCCAGATAGAGGGATAATTAATATCCAAGATATTTAAATTGATTAGATCTCTCTAAATTTTATTCTGGAGACAGATTTTACTTTGTATGGGGTCCTTCCCATGAAATGCCATAATTTTAGTTTTGTTAATTGATATTTCCATATTAAATTTGGCAGCTGTTTTTTTTGTAAATTATAAATTGATCGTTGCAAATCATTTCCGGAAAGTGCCAGAAGCGCTAAATCGTCTGCAAAAAGAATAGCATCGAGTTTGAGGTTCCTATTGATGGGTATATATCCTCGTTGTGTTTACCTCCATCCGTTTTTTATTCTATTCGTGTATATATATATATATATATATATATATATATATACATAATGAAAAGCCCCGGTGAAAGTCCACATCCCTGTCTTACTCCAGTGTTGATCTTTATCCTAGAAGATAATTTGCTATCTTGTGTAACAGAGATTTCATTATCTTTATAGATGTTGAAGATATTAGTAATATATTGTTGTGGAACGTTATCATCAGCTAAAATTTGTAGTAATATATTTCTGTCTTCTTTGTCAAAAGTCTTTATGAAGTCAACGAAGGCGATATGAGTTTCTATATTGAATTACTTGTGCTTTTTAGTAGTTTTAGAGTATTATGTAGAGTTAGTTGTATAAATTGTCTGATCTCATGTGAGAACACAGGTGTTCTATAAAGTAACTCTCTTCAAGAAGCCAACTTATTTACAGTTGCTTCGGTACAAACGTTAGTGAATGACATGTGATAAGCACATTGCCCCAGACACATAGAGGCAAATGTATGTTGGAAGGCGGATTAAATTTTGCTGAAAGCCATTAGCTTTGACTTCAGGATCTTTTACGAGCATGAAAATCTTTATAGTCGGGGCACATGGATTGAAGATTATCCCGGAAATCTTGCCCTTGGTTATTTGTATCTTTTAAGTCTTCAAGTCCGTCGACAACAGACGAGTTGCAAGGAATCTGTGTCCCTGGGACAAGGAACACAGCTCCTACACCTGCGAGATTATTTCTCATTTTACGTGTTGCTATTAAATTGAGAAACCTATATAAAATCTCTACAGAATATTTTTTTTTCCAGCTATTACACCGTAGACTGTAATAATGATAACTGAGAAAATGTCAACCGTTATTTTACGGACAAGACATTGCAACACGAATAGAAAATGAAAAAGGGGAGGGAAAGTTTTAATAGGAAAGCCGGAGGGAAATATCCCAGTAATAATGATAAGGGAGAAAATGTTGACCGTTATTTTGAGGGGTTGAATATTTTATTGGGACTGAATGTTAAACGTAAGTTGATGACATGGGGATCTCATGTACACGCGGCCTTGAAACCGCGTCTTCCATTGTGCGAGTTATTCTTGGATCGTTGTTTTCTAAATCCGCGATTTTACTTCAAATTATACAACTATTTCATATTTTCCAGATACATGTACTTCTGGATGACGTATGCACTGAATAATGTGTGACGTGCTTAAATGATCTTCCTAGGTGTTCGGGGTCTCCACAAATTTGCCTTCAAATATATATTTTGGGAAAAAATTCCGACAATGTATATGGTCAAATAAAGTTAATTTCCTACCATTGATTCTAAAGATCAATGGCATATTTGTTCTGTTTCATTTGAATGTTTTTTTAATAATTCGAAAAAGTATGTATTTATTATTACATAAGTTATAACAAAGCAAGTAACGTTATCAAACATAATCTTAACTATCGCAGTTTAAATTACATTTATTTAATAATGGATTTGTCTTTTCCAGCAATAACTGGGTCGCGAACAAGAAGGATACACAAAGTAAAGAAACTAAACAACAAGAGGTTTGTGCCACAATTTAAAAGTTTAAATCATAATACATATTTATATGTTAGGGGGAAAAAATACAATTTACTAAAGTACAGAAAGTTTTGCACGGAAAAATAAAATGTTTAAACACAGATGGCCGCGTGGACATAAGCTCTCCATACATCCCTATCGTGTGCTAATGCTTTACAATTATTCCCTTATAATCTACTTCCCTCAAATCATAGTGAATGCTATTCTCCCGCCTCATTCTTGGTCTATCAACTAGGCGTTTTCCCTCTGGCTATCCTACAAGAAGCTTCCATGCAAGTCTTTCATTTCCCATACGTGTAACATGTCCTGCCCATCGCAATCTACGAGACTTAACTGTTCTTATTATATCTGGATTCCTATAAGACCATGTAGTTCATTGTTATGTAGTCTTCTCCATTCACCTGTTTGTTAATCTCACTGTGGGTCAAAAAATGACCTAAGTACTTTATTCTCGAATAATTGTAATCTCCTTTCCTCCTTTAAAATAAGAGGCCATGTTTCGAACCCATATAATACAACTTGTAGAATAAGAGTTATATATATTTTCACTTTAACGTTTTTTGAAAGGAGTTGGGACATTAAAAGTCTCCGCAATGCATAATAGCACGCATTTCCAGAATTGAGCCTATGTTTAGTTTCGTTGTGCATCTCATTCCTATTTATGATTATTGTTCCTATGTATTTGAATTCAGCCACTTCCTCAACATTTCCCTCATTTGTCATTAGCTGTCCATTTCCATTATGTAATGTGTTTCTATGTGTGACTCATATATTAAATTTTATTGATATTTACTTGCAGTCCTCATTTTTTAGTGTTACTCAATAGTGTGTGCGTGTTGTCCTTTAGTATCTCCTCGCTATCGGCCAATAGTACTACATCATCAGGATAAACTAACAGTTTATTAATACCATTGAGTTGTAAGTCTTCCTCATTCTCTAAAGATTTAATGGCATGCTCTAGTACAAAATTAAATAGTAGAGGAGATAGTGCATCTCGTTGCTTCAACCCATTCTGGATTTCAAAAGTGTCTGAAAACTGTTTGCCTACACGCACCCCTACTCTTTGTGCCATTTAGACACATTTGTATAAGTCTATCTTTTTAGGAATTCCAAACTCCAGCAGGATACTATATTAGTTCTTCCTGTTAATTGAATCATATGCTTTTTTGAAGTCTACATATAGCTAGTTGATGTACAGTACCATTATATTCCCATTTCTTTTGTAAAATCTGTCTTATACTAAAAATCTGATATGTTGTAGACCTGTTTCTTCTAAATTCACATTGACGACGTCCGAGAATGTCATCAATATTGGGAGTAAGTCTGCTTACTAATATATTTGTTAGAATTTTTTACGAAGTTCAAAGTAATACCTTTATAATGTTTAAAACGTTCTCTTCATACCGCAATTTTTTCAAAATGGAATAACATAAAATAAAACATTAACATGAACTTGAAATTAAAGTTTATTTATTAAAGCAAACATTTCATAATAGTACATGTTTAACATTAATTCTGGTGTTACTAGTAACTTAATTGTGTAAGAATAGGCTCAACACTTCACATTTGGATCTCTGAAAAAGCTACTGAAATTCATAGCCAAACGATCTATAGCTTCCTTTATCACGTTTTCATCAGGACATTGTTCTGCTGTCACTACGAATGTAAATTCTGAAAAAAAATACATCTTAATTACTAACCAATGAATTGCATAAATATTTTGATACAGTGCGATCAGTATATTATTGGAGAGCAGACGCGTGGTTCGTTCTGTGCGATGTTGTTATTTGTGCACATTTCTGTACTTGAGAAGTGTTTCCTGTTCTAGAAAACATTGGGTTTAATATTGGAAAGCTAGAATCTCATGTTTGTTTCGGTATTTAGTTTTGTTAGATAGAAACCCCAGTCTGCTGTGTAATACTAAACTGATCGCACTGTAGTATTATTTTTATTTGTTCAGCTGTTTCCAAAGATAGTTTCATATTTGAAACGTTTCATACGAAAATTAAATCAGTCAATTGTTTCTATAAAAGTGCGATAACTGTATTTGTGTGTTTTACAGGTTTTTCAGAATATCAAAGCTGCTCCTAACAGTGAAGCCAGACTGGAGCTCTTCTGTTAAAGAAACAAAACAAACATGCCAACACGATATACCAATTACAAAAATATATTGAAATTCGTTCTGCTTCAACTGATTAATTTATTTAAATTTAAGATTACTATTTTCCTCTTAATACCCACTTTACTTTCATAAGCTCAAAACACGAATTTTAAGATTTCTATCAATTGATCGAGTATGTGGGATCTTTCACCTCCCGCTATATACCGTGTCCAATTAGTATAAAACGTAAATATATACTAATTGCTATGAGGAATTTCGGCAAAAGGAATGATTATAAGGACTGGTTTGAAACAAACAACTATTGTACAAATTCTCAATAAATAATATAAAACTCGTTGTAATTGATATGGGGAAATCTGCAACATTACACTATATATTGACGACATAATATTGAATATCAATGTGGGATTGAAAGAATGTGATCTATTGTAGATTAGATTTCAAGTATAATACATGGTATATGGAGGAAAAAATAATACAATTTAAATTTAATTTTTTACTGACGGAAGTATACAATTTTTTTATGAATGTTTAATGAACAAGGAAATTGACAATACATTTGAAGATACCACACAGGAATTGTATGATTAATGTACTCATGTTGGTATTACAAGAATTTTCAAGAATGGAGAACAATAAATTGAATTTGAACAGTTGGACATTGTACACCCTTCGACAAAAAAATGAGTCATCTATTGAACGCACATTTCTTCTAAGTCATACTCGGCACATCGCTGGGTTCAAACTAGGAAACTAGTCATAATTGTGCAGTCCCTGAGCCACTGTGTTATGTGGCATCAACTGCAGACTCTCCTATGTGTTCTGATAGCTCAGCGGTAAAGCATGCGGTCACTGTTTCTGGTAATAAAGATCGCAGGTTCGCGTCTTCAATTACGGTTTTTTTCGTGATATTTGTATTAAAACGTTTTATGAATTAAATATATTTTATTTCGACATTTGAATTAATCTATACTTTTTATGTTCATAATTTTTTTATACCGTTGAGGTTATAACAATATTAAATTATATATTATTTTACCTTGTATACTACCGTCTTCCTCAAGTACCTAAAATTTTCGTTGATTTCACTCTAGGCGTTTCGATGCATGCTTCATCTTCTGGAGTTGTTGTAGTAGTATTGAATTAACTGTATGTCTAATAGAGGGTTTTACTTATTAGGCACATTTTCGTTGAGAATGTTTGTATTCATGGCCTTGTTGATAATTTCGATTTCTTGTAAAATATTAATTTTGTGTCTGTTGTTTTCTCTGTGTATAATTTACACTGTATTATCGATATTGTTGAAACTGTGGCCGCTTTCTGAAATGTGTTTAGCGAAATTTGATTTCATTTTTAAAGGAGAAGGCAAATCAAATTTCGCTGTTCACCAGGTTGAATCCAATCGAAAATGTATGGGCTAAGATGAAAATAAAGAAGAACTCTAATTGACCTGCAGATGCACGAAAAACGAAAAATGGCTTATGGGCACAAATTCAAGACGCCTGGGATGCTCTAGCCGATCGTCCACGTGCCTGTAGAAATTTTTTGCATCAATGCCCCGCAGATTGAGGGCGGCAATAGATGCTGAAGATTCATACACCCGATATTGATTTTGTTTTTGTTAAAGTTTTTCATTTTAGAAGATATTATTTTCTTTCTTCATTCAATTATTAGAAGGTTTTCATTTATGTATTTTGTGTGTGCATTAGAGCCATAAAACTCAAATATAAAATTAAATATGAAATTACATTACAGCAAAATGCTATTATAACTTTCCGTTATAAAAAGGTAGAACGGGAATCGAACCCGTGAGGTTACGAACGTAGACGATGTCTATTAAACCTCTCGACCAAGGAAATACAGTAAGCCAAACTCTCTCTTTAATGTTGCTTGAGTGTGCACTGTGTTAACTAGCAAACAACCCAGTACAATTATTTAAAACGTGTTGATGTGAATACGGCTTTTGCGAGCGCGCACGAAGTTCCCCGATCGATTGATTGTATCAGTGGATGACACATTTTTTTGTCTACGGGTGTACAGTAAATTGGAGGGAAATATCATGTGCATCTAATATGATTAAATACAGGAACACAAGGGGACAGCATATATATATATATATATATATATATATATATATATATGACAAGAATTTCAAGAACAGTTAAGGTCAGAAAGAGAAGAATAAAGTAAATTATCATCATCATCATAGTACATTCACGAATTTAGGCCATTTGTTGACCTGTTTCGGCCTCAAGAGAAACACCATCCAGAAGTCTTTTGAGTGGACGTCCTGGTCTTCTTCTTCCTGCAGGTTGATATCTTAACATTAGTTTGGGTATTCTGTGATCTTCCATTCGATGAACATGTTGTATCCATCTTGACTTATAATCAGACATTTTGTTTTCTAAAGATTCCATGTGTAATTCTTCTAAGATGTCTTCATTTTTTTTGTGATCTAGTAGTGTGTATCCTGCAGTCCTCCGAAGATATCTCATTTCAGCAGATCTAAGTCTCTGTATATCCTTCTGTTTCAACGTCCATACTTCGCTACCATACAAAAGAGTTGGAAGAGCCAGTGTTTTATACACTTTCAGTCTTGAATGCTTTTGGACTAACTGTGGCTTGAAGATAGAATTTATTAACCCTAAAATTCTTAAAAATTTAGATATTTTTGCATTTACATCCTTTTCTTCTTCATATGAGATATTGCATCCTAGATATGTAAAATTATTCACCTGCTCCAAAATTTTATTGTCCAGTACAATTTTACTTCTGACAGGATCTACACCTTGAAATGCCATAATTTTGTTTTTTTTCTGTAGATATCTTTAATCCATATTCTTCTGTAATTTTGTTAAGTTCATACAGACCTTTCTGTAGATTATCTTCGGAATTTGCTATTATTATTTGGTCATCTGCAAACAATAGGGTGTTTAATTTTCTATTTTCTGATATTCTTATTCCAAATTTATATGTTTTGTTCCAGCAACATATTACTTCATTGATATAAATTGCAAAGAGTGTTGGGGATAGGGGGCAGCCTTGTCTCACACCACGATTTATAATTCCTTCTTCAGAAAATCTGTTATTTAATTTAATCTTTATGGTGTTGTCTTTGTAAATATTTTGTATGTTCTGCCGAAGTAAATTTGGTATATTTCTGTCTTCCAATATATTTAAGAGTTTTGATCTCTTGACTGTGTCGAATGCTTTTTCAAAATCTATGAAAGCAAAATGTGTTTCTAAGTTGAATTCTCTTCTTTTTTCAAGCAATAGTTTAACAGAAAATGCTGAATCAATACAAGATCGTCCTTTCCTAAATCCATTTTGACATTCCATAAGGAATTTTTCACTGAAACTTTTCAATTTTCCATTTAAAATGTCTGCATAAATTTTGTAGCATGTGTTTAACAAACTGATTCCCCTATAGTTGTCCATTTTTCTCTTGTCTCCTTTCTTGAACAGGGGTATAACAATGCTTGTCTTCCATTCTTGTGGTATATCTGCATTTTTGAATACATTATTAAAGAAGGACAACAGTCTTTCATGGAACTGTTTGCCTGCATATTTGTACAATTCAGAATTCAAACCATCTGTGCCCAGTTGCCTTCCCATTTTTTAATTTCTTTAAACTATTGTTCAATTCTTCCAATGATATTATGGAATCTGTCTCATTATTATTTCGGAAAATTGTATCTTCATAGCTATTGTCAGTCCAAAGACTTTTATAATAATTGAAAAAATCTTCTTTTGTTACTCCGCAATTAATTTTGGTAGATTCTTTAATATCTTTATTCAAATGTTTTAATATTTTGAAGGCATTAGGTTGGAGCTTATGCAAATCTGATTCTAAATGTGTAACAAAATTTAACCATGTTTTCCTATGTCTCTTTCTTATTTCCCTCTTAACAATAGCTCTACAGCGTTTGAATTCTATTTCATTTTCTACTTTCTTTGTGTTCAAATATTTTTTATAAGCTGCATTTTTTTCTTCAATCAATTGTTTTATTTGATCATCCCAGATTTTTAGAGTTCTATTTCTTCTTTGTTGTATATTTACTTTTCCTAAAGTTTCATTAGCTGCATTTTGAATTATCATTTTAATGTTTTTCCATTCTTCTTCAACATCATTACTTTCTGGAGTTGTAGCCATATATTGCTGAATTCTTCTCGAATATAACCATTTAATGCTGTCATCATAAAATAATTTTACCTTGTACTTTTGTTCTATGCTCTGTTGTTGTTTTTCTTCTTTTTTAACCATCTTGGTGGAAATCTTATTCTTGCTTCTACTAGGTAGTGATCTGAACCAATATCATATCCTCTGTAGGCTCTGACATCGAGAAACAATTTAAAAATCTTATTATTTGCAATGAAATAATCAATGATTGATTTTGAGTCCTGACGATGCCAGGTATATTTATGTATGTTTCTATGATTGTAAAAGGTATTCGTTATTTTCAGTTCATTGTAGATAGCAAAATCTGTTAATCTGTCTTGTCCCATTCCTATTGCTGGTTGGTTCGCCAAATGTTCCAATATTATTGTTGACTTGAGCATTGCCCACTCTGGCATTTAAATCTCCTATTATGAGAATGTAATCATTTCTATTAATTTTGCTATAAATTTCTTGTAATATTTTATAAAATTCTTCATTGTCTTCTTCACGGCCTTCCTCTGGTGCATATACACCAAGAACTGTCAAATTACCTCTATTTATTTTCAGTCGAAGCTCTAATATTCTTTCATTCCAGTAAGTGTAGTGTTGAATTTTATTTCTTATGGTTTTATTAATCCAAATCATTACTCCAGCTTGTCCATGGGTTTTCCTGTCGACACCGCTATATATTTGTACATAATTTTGTGTTTCTTTCGTTCCTTTAAGCTTCTTCTTAGTCTCTGTAGTTACTGCAATATCAATGTTTCTATTTTTAAATATACTGTCTAGTTCCTCTTCTTTTTCATGGATGCTTCGGACATTCCAGGTTGCATATCTTACAATATCATTGTGCCGTTTTCTTTTAACCATATTTCTTTGCTGTGGGTCGTCATATTTCAATTCCTTCTGGCTTTTTTCGTGTTGAGACTTGAAAGTAGTTTTGAAGTTCCTTAGGACAGGTTACTGGCCCGACGCTAAGTAGTCCAGTGGTAGGGCTGCTACCTTTTAGTCTCTGGACAGACATTAGGATACCGCATTTACTCAGTACCTGATAGAACGGTTATACCGCCGTGACTCGGTCCTCAGAGCCTCGTTTGTGAAAACAGGTTGTACCACGAGAAGGTGAGGATGAGAATTGGGTAGGAGAGGTTATACACACGTCACTACCCCTTACAACCCTAAAGTAAATTATGCAAGTTAAAAAAAGAATATTAAAAAGAACAAAATAAAAGGTTTGGAATGTTATAGACACCTCATAAGAATGGAGGAAGATAGAATACCAAAGGAGATCGTTAATTGGAAAGCTAATGGAAGACGTGGAAGTGGCAGGCTTAGAGAACGATGATGGATGGAGTGAAGAGAAGTATGGAAGCTAGAGATTTGACGGAAGAAGATGCTTTAGACAGGAACCTGTGGCGACATAACACTTTGGGATGAAGGAGAAACACTGTATTCTGAATTATTCCTATATGAATATATATATATATATATATATATACGTATATGTAATGAAAAAAAATTGGCAGTTGTATTTTAAACAATCCCCTGCAGTTCGGAATATTCTTGTGGGAATGAGAATATATTTGAACAACAAAACTAATATTCATTTTGTAACGAGCAATCATTGGGTGTATTTAAGCTGTAACCTACTAAGTTAAGGAAGACTGGAGTTTAAATATTATGCTACTTTTACAAACAAAAAAATGGATTGGGAAGTGTTAGATGAAGACATAAAATATTGTTTTACTATACGAAAGAATAGAAAAGTGATTATAGAATGCAGCATTCCTTAAAAATGTTAAAATTTTGAGATCCTAAATTAATAACACTGCTAACAAAATTGTAAAATAAGATAAAATTAGGAGATGAAGTTAGGTTTCAATTCAAAAAACGGGAGGTGAGAGGAATGTTTCACAACTGTGGGGAAATTAGTGTATGAAATATTTTTATAAAACCCTTGACACTAATAAAGAAATCTTATTCAACAATGATATCGTAATTATGAGGGAAGAAGATGCTTTTCTGCTGTAACATATTGTATACATACACACACACACACACACACACACACATATATATATATATATAATGGTATGATAAGAAAAATAAATGCCTGGACGGGATTCGAACCCGGATCTGTGAGTCTGTACCTCAGTGTGATATCCATTACACCACCAGGCGAATCCAATTCAAATATTAATTTTTCTTATATATGTATTATATTCTCCATTATTACTAGATGTCGCGAGAACTCGGTCTTCACTGCCATCTAGTAGCTGACTATAACAAGTAAGCAAATTAAAGAGAACATTTTTACTTTATAGCAGTGACGCTTTATCGATGTTATAATTAAATATTTAACATTGAGCAATGCAAGCTTAATATGGTTTGATAAGAAAAATAAATGCCTGGACGGGATTCGAACCCGGATCTCTGAGTCTGCACCTCAGTGTGATATTCATTACACCACCATATATAAGAAAAAAGAATGCTTGAATTGGATTCGCCTGGTGGTGTAATGGATATCACACTGAGGTACAGACTCAGAAATCCGGGTTCGAATCCCGTCCAGGCATTTATTTTTCTTATCATACCATATATATATATATATATCTTAAAATTTATATTGTAAAAATAAAAAAATAAATAGGTCTTGTGTTCGTTGATTTGGGAAAACCTTGTCATTCTGTAAGGTTAAAATTAAAGCTCCAAGCTCCAAGAGGAGGGATAATTAGTCATGATATAACGCACATTAAATGATTCATAAATCATGGAAATCGCTTGTCACAAGAATTGCATACAAAAGTGGGTCAGTTACAAGGGTTTATTCTTACCTAAACTTTTCAAGATGTATATTGATGTGTAATTAAGAAATAGATATAGAGAATGCATGGATGTGAGGATACTCATTGATTCACAATATTTTTATATCAATCACTTTATGCAGATGACGATGTTATAATAACTCACGACACTTCATATATGAAAGAAAATTAGTCCAATGGCTTAGAGTGGGGGGGGTTAACCCATTCGTTTCAAGTTTAAATGCTGAATGCATTTTCCCAGAAACCGGATTTAAGTTACCGTAAATTATATTGGATATTTTCAGACATTCAAAACAAAGAAAAGATAACGGTACTTGAGATCACAATAAGAGTGAAGGCAAAACACATTTCTGTACTATTCATAAATGTTAACAGACGATTACCCTGCCAAGGGATGTACAGAATATTGCATAATATGTAACAGCAGAGTTAAGCGAGTCTACCTCGTCTTTTAAGGCGAATGGGTTAATACAATTTAAATTTTAAAGAATCAGAATGTTTAACATTGAAGATGATATATATAATCAAAAGTACTACAAGAAATTGATTACTTACGCAGAAGTGCCAGTCGGAATTAGAACATATTAGAAATTTGAAATGTTGGAACGGACCACATGATGACGATGATGAAGGCGGTTAATAGATACAATAATCAGAAAGGAATTAAGCATAGAATGAACTACAGAAAAGCAGATTCGCTAACTAAATAACTCACTGGCACTATCGAACCCGTAAGTTCATGGTCGCGCGAAAGTAAGCTCTCCACACGTCCCTATCCTGCGCTAATGTTTTCCAATCATTCCCTGTATAATGAACTTCTCTCAAATCATAGTTAATATTGTTCTCCCACATTATTCTTGGTCTACCAACTGGGGGTTTTCCTTCTGGTTTTCCTACATAAAAATACAATGCATATCTTGCATTCCCCAATCGTGCCACATGTCCTGCCCATCGCAGTCTACAAGACTTAACTGTTCTTATTATATTTGGCTTCCTATGAAGACCACGCAGTTCAGTGTTATGCAGTCTTCTCCATTCACCTGTCTGTTCATCTCTCTTTGGTCCAAACATTTTCATAAGAACTTTATTCTCAAATACTCGTTATCTCCTTTCCTCCATTAAAGTAAAGAGTTCATGTTTCGCATCCATATAATATAACTGGTAGAATAATAATTTTATATATTTTCAGTTTAACGTTTTTTGAAAGGAGTTGGTCATAATTTCCCACATGAGATTTTAAAATTAAAATTGTATAAAACGGCGTATCTTCCAGTACTTTAAATATTGGTGTGTCACGTCCACGATAGAAGAGCAAAAGTATTTAGGGGATTTTTTTTCGGACTAAAGGAAAGTGGTCAGAGAGGCGAATAAATAATGTAGGTAAGAGTGAGAGACTGGGAATGAGATTAATAACAACAGCCATAATCAGTAGATAGCGGTGGACCGAACACGTGGTCCAATGCGGAATTTAAGAAGTGATGGAACATGTTTTAGGGTTACCATTTAAAAAGCGCTCAGTAGGTAGACCAAGATTGAATAAGGATTGTAACATTAACATTTATTTGAAAGAGAAGAATTTTACAAGGAATGATACGAAAAATGTTATCTTATATATGTATGGAGAGCATTTATCCGCAAAACCATGAACTCCTAATTGTAAAGTGAATTATTAAGTTGCAACTTACATTTTATGTACAATACCTAAAGGCCAACACGCACACGCTATTGAGTAACACTAAGAAATTGGGACTGGAAGTAAATATCAGTAAAACTAAATATATGGTCACACGTAGAAATTCAGTATATAATGGAAATGGACAGCTAATGACAAATGAGGGAAATTTTGAGGAAGTGGCTGAATTCAAATACCTAGGAACAATAATCACAAATAGGAATGAGATTCACAAAGAAATTAAACATAGGCTCAATTCTGGAAATGCGTGCTATTATGCATTGCAGACTTTTGATGTCCCAACTCCTTTCAAAAAACGTTAAACTGAAAATGTATAAAACTATTATTCTACCAGTTAAATTATATGGGTGCGAAACATGGACTCTTACTTTAAGGGAGGAAAGGAGATTACGAGTATTAGAGAATAAAGTACTTAGGAAAATTTTTGGACCAAAGAGAGATGAACAGACAGGTGAATGGAGAAGACTACATAACAAGGAAGCCAGATATAATAAGAACAGTTAAGTCCCGTAGACCGCGATGGGCAGGACATGTTGCGCGTATGGCGAATGAAAGACGTGCATGGAAACCTCTTATAGGAAAGCCAGAAGGAAAACGCCCAGTTGGTAGACCAAGAATGAGGTGGGAGAACAACATTAACTATGATTTGAGGGAAGTAGATTATACAGGGAATGATTGGAAAGCATTAGCTGAGGATAGGGATGTATGGAGAGCTTATGTCCGCGCGGCCATGAACCTACGGGTTCGATAGTGCCAGTGAGTAAGTAAGTATACTTAATACATAACGGTGTGCTTGTCATTTATCTATGTTATATATGTATTTTGTACACATCTGCATGTGGCTGAATTTTCAAATGTAGGGATGGTTGGATCTATGCCGGCGGTAGCATTGCTGCCGATAGGCTTACCCATGCCGGACTGGTCGAAAGTGATAAGCCAGACGAAAAAAGTACCTTGCTGGAAAGAGTGACGATCTTTCACCGTAAAAATACAACCGTCATGAAATGCGGACATGGGTTCAACTGGGGTAAAATTTTCCTGAGGTCAAATAGTCCCACATTCGGTTCTCCGGGCGGGGACTACTTCAGGGGACCCATGCCAAAGGCTCAAACACAGGGACATGTTCCTAGGAACATGGAATATTAGGACTTTATACAATAGCGGGGCGCTAGAGACATTAACGCGGGAATTAGATAAATCACCCTTGCATATACTCGCTTTACAGGAAGTTAGGTGGTCAGGAGAAGGTAGTCAGGAATCAGGAAGCTTTGCATTATACTACGGGGGTGCAGAAAGACCTGCATTTGGAACGGGTTTTTTAGTCAGAAGGAGGATCCTATCCGCTATCCGAGATACTAAGTTTGTTGGAGATAGTGTATCATATATAATTCTAAAGGATAATCGACATGATTTTATAATCGTAAATGTTCATGCTCCCACAGAAGATAAAGGTTGATTGGAAAATATTAGCTCAGGATAGAGATGTATGGAGAGTTTATGTCCACGCGGCCATGAACCTGCCGGTTCCATAATGCCAGTGAGTAAGTAAGTAAGGGATGGTTGGATTGACTGATGCATATCTGGTGGGTTGTTGGTTAATGGGTTACTTTATAGTGTTTGGTAAGATTAATGGATGGATGCAATGTACAGTACACAGAGTGGTTACTGTATGATTGTTCATAGAGTTAATGGATTGACAAGATGCACGACTGAGTGAATGATTGATTGGATTGTTACATTGTTAGTGTTTGGTGAGGATTCCCGAGTGCGCAGGTTGCTGAATGCGTTTAAAAACAGATCTCAAGTTTGGTGGGTTTTTTTAATGACTACTTAACTCATGCCGCAAATGACAGTCAATGACCAATCACATTTCAATTAATTTTGATTTACAACCAATCATAGTCGTTTTCCTCTCGATTGTATCACTTTCGTTTTATCGCTTTCATTTTATGATGTGGCCCCCAGATATATATATCCATCCATCGATTTATTCTGCCCGAAGGCGTAGGTCTTTTACTGCAATCATAGTATTTTCAAGCTATGCTTGCAGCTCTACTAGGGTATTGTGGGTATGGTACCTTCCCGTTGCTCCACAATATATATATATATATATATATATATATATATATATATATATATATATAGTGCACGAATGTTACCAGTTTCTGCTTGCGAAATATAATACAAAAACATTCGTAGCAATTGATTATAATAATAATAATAATAATAATAATAATAATAATAATAATAATAATGGGAATGTTCACACATTGTGTATTGTTTTGTTTTATTTGTCCCGTGCATATTCACTTATGGATTTCTTTCTGTTTTTACACACTGTGATGTGGTATCGGTCACATCTTCCCTTGCACATCTCGCATACACATGTGTCTTCTGGTACGTGATATATCTTCTTGGTGCATATTCTGTGATGGAAACCGTGTACCGCCATCCTGGTCACCAGGGGAATTGATTATACGATTAAAAAAAAAGAGACCACTGTTTGCATTTTCTCAAACGTATTATGTCCCAGGAATTAACGTTGCAGAAAAATGTATTTGATCCATTTACATCACAGCAGATCAGAAATTAATTAATAACCTGTAATGATGTTTCATTTTTCCCCACTAGGGTTCATTCTTACAATATTGCGATTCTATTGGCAATAAATATGATCTGGTTGCAGTGATGAACAAACTAAACATTACATTTCTCATTTGTTTTCAAACATCGCCGTTTACATTAAATATATAATTATTTTAAAATAACTATTTAAATAATTATTTGCGAGTAAAAATTTTAATTCTATTAGTTAAATAATCATAACAAATGCCACTCTTGATTTCCAAGTTCTCTAGATAAATTCACTCCTCAGCTCGTGAATTTATCGATAATTTGGAAATGACTCGTGACATTACTTATAATAATTGGGTGAATGATTTGGTGGATGATTTAAGAACAGTTTTGTGCGCAGATGACACTGTGGGCTAGTGGTTCGATGTCCAAGATTAGATGATTAACGGAGGCAGTGAATATATGGGTGTTCTTATCCATTAAAGAATGATGCAACGTAAATGTACTTTGCAATACTTACCTCGTTCATCAAATGCTGGAGGACATCCTCTGAATATCATGTACGATCCACGCACTAGTGCTAACAATCGGTATTCTGCATCGAAAGTCGCTGAAATAATAAATCAACATTCCATATATAAATTAACTCAAAATGCATAAGACACGCTACTGTAGTTCATTGGACCCGAAATGAAATATTTGGGTCCATAAGATGTGATAAAGGAAAATGGAGCAAGTTTCACAACGCGGGAATCATAAAAGAGTATCGTTTAGCTTTTGCTTAGGAAGTCTTTAGATATTTAGGACACACAGCGTCAAAGTTTGACTATTCAGCACTTTGTTTATAATATGTATTGGGAAATATTAAATCACTGAAAATGCTTGGGAAGAATTACGACATCATGTTTGCATAGATCTTATGGAACTCGAAGTCGAAAGTAAGAAAGGACTAGAGTTCACTGAGGACAATAACCTGCAGAATTTCTCAAAATGTATCAAGTATTGCATAAGACACAGCATTTGTTCATTACGAATTTTGATACACGGTCAATTAACCCATTCAGTTCAGACTTAAATGCTCTATGTATTTCCCTACAAACCGAATTTAAGTCATCTTAAATTATATTGTCTATTATTCAGACATTCTAAACGAACAAAAGGTAACGGGAATTGAGATCTCGATAAGTATGTAAGCCAAAACACATTACTCTACTATTCATAAATGTTAACAAAGCATTATCCTTTGCAATATATATAACAGGCAGAGTTGAGCGAATGCAGTTAGTCTTCTGGGTTAAAGATCGTTTAACAGTCGACCTCGTTTTCTGATGCGAATGGGTTAAGTGTAATGAGAAAATGTTTTTATTTCATTGAGTAATTTGTAAAATAAGTTATCAAATATGACATTAACTTCGTATGATCCCTGTACTCGTTGACGTTTATCCATTATTGTAATGGACATTATTTCTTCTGTGCAGTTTTGCCGTCGACTGATGCTTTATATGGTGTGGGATTTTAAATTAGTTACACTCTTTTGTATGCACGCCTCTACAACAAGTATTGTTTTCATTTTCATTTACACAAAAGTTAACACATTGTACATTCAGAATAAATACCTCATAATACACGGTGATTCAAAAGTCTCTTGACATTTTCTTCAAACTGATGTTTTTTTTGCCAAACTTAACACATATGGAAAGTAATGACTACTGGACGATAAACTTAGTACATTTCAATGTGGTGGCCCTCTACGTCACGGCACAGACTTCATCTTTCTTGTGTACAGCGAAACAATTTTTTCCAGCATAGCTGGTGGAGCTATTCGGTTTCTCAATTGCTGTAAGCTGTTGATTTTCACTTCATACACTTTGGACTTAGCGAAACCCCAAACAAAGGAATCTAGTGGTATCAGATCTGGAGAACGGGCTGCCCAAATTCTTGGTGAACCACGACCGAAGCACCTACCAGGGAAAACTTCGTCGAGATTGTCACCAGCAATGTTGGCAAAACGGGGTGGTGTACCATTATGCTGGAAACCCACAGTATCTTGTACAGCATCCTGTGCCAACTGATATTCCAGGCACTGTTCTAACCTGTCAAGAAAGTTACTTTCAGTTACTGTTCTTGCCGCAAACATGAACGGCCCGTAAATTTTTGTTTTTACTACTACCAGCCACATATTTACTTTTGGTGTGTGTCTCAGAAACTCTTTTATGGCGTTATGATGTTCCCCAGCCCAAATCCTACAATTGTGTTTATTGACATGTCCACATGTGTGGAATGTTGGTTCATGACTGAACAACACATGTTCCACGAGGTCTTCAATTTCAATGGCACTTAACAGGTCATCACACATAGCTTGTGGAGCTACATAGTCTTGTATATTATCTGGATGTGATAAGGGCGTTTGTTTAGTTTGAAGCGCGAGGTACGCCATACAGTGCCTCGAGAAATACCCAACTCTCTGCTGAATCTTCTGGTTGATGCAATGGAACTTATTGAGATGGCATTCTGTGTCTTCTGGTGTTGTAAGCTGGCCTCCCTCTACGTCAGTAACAGTTCCCGTCCGTTTCATATTCAGTACCAGATTCGTGATAGCTTCCTGCTGGGACCTGGTTTTCTGAACTTTCTAGATAATTCTTCTTGGACCTGCCCGTACCCCAATACTTGTACACGAGCGAAAACGACAGCTAATCATTCCTCTATAGTTAGCATAGTTTCCAATTACATATAACAAAAATACATACATTTACGATATGAGGAAAATGTCAAGAGACTTTTGAATCACCCTGTATATAATATCCAAGACATTATTTCGGATAATTTCATCCTCATTTGGAACTAGATTCGTATTCTTTAAGTTGAACCTCATGAAGGCTCATTTTCCTACCTCTTTTGGAGAGTATGTGAACTTTCAGATCAAATTGTGTACGTTAGGTAATTTAAAAATCATTGCTATTTTATTTTTCCTTGGTGTATTGATTTCCTACTCAGAATCACGATGATGTTTTCAAATAATGTCAATTCCATCGGGATGAAATATGTCCGATTCTACTATATTTAGCTCCATCTCTCAAATTTAATTTTTAACGATTTAAATGAATGAATCAATCCATTAGCTCAAATGGCTACATGACTTCTTTGTCACTAGCGGGTCCAGGTTTTTTGCCCAGCATCATTGAAAGTATTAAAGTTTCAATAACAGGGTTAGCAAATTAGTTTTTTAATTTCAGCTACCTGGAATTAATTCTGAACGACTCTGCGTTATGTGAACTTAGATGTTATGTTCACTTTTTAATTATAATTTATGTTAAATTTAGAATTTTGTTACTACATCTGATTAATTCATACTTAGTAACTTTTCTAATAATGATAATAATAACAATAGTCATAATCGATTTTTGCTTCAATTAAATGGATATACCGGTATTATTCTTGTTAATGAATAAACAATTTTTATAAGTTCTAAAAGAAAGAAATAATGTAGTGTAGAAGATTAAAACATAGCATTTATTATATCTTGATGAATGGGATATTAAGTTTATATTCCTTTTTTCACCGTGATAGAATAAATACAAGAGTAAAATGAAAATGTATTAGGACATTGGTACTCTAATTAAATATTATTTTGTAGGAAGAAAGGTCGGATTGCTTGGCTGTCATCTTGGTGCCTTTCGAAACATACGGTAGTAAACTTGCCGGTATTTGATTTCACATTCTCCCTTTACCTCATCATCTCAACCTTGACCCATCAATTTTTCACTATACAACACTAAAACACACTTTCTTCTTTAGGTGCAATACAAATTAAAGTTTATTGTGTACAAAACTCTGCGGAAGTAATCCCTTATCCAACCTCGTGTACAGTAACATAACTTCATTGCCTTTTCATTCCCGTTTTGCTTTCAAACAGATGACTACACAGGTAGTTAGTCCTGTCCCGTGCGCAGTGCCACAGTCAGTGGCGCCTTTGCTGTGCTGCTACAAGTATAGTATGCAGTCAAGTCATAATACCGATCACCACGATCTGATGAATAATTAAAACATGACGAAACACAAGATGAATTCACTTGTACGTGAGTACGGCCCTCAGTATTTTTGCCTAAAAGAAGATCAAATATTTTGTAAATTGTGTAATGTAGAGTTGAATGGGGAGAGAAGAATTTTTATCAAGAGCCATTGCAAATCTAAAACACACATTGGGAATGTAAAACATAAGCTTGACGATGAAATACAGTCATCTGCACAAGGAGTTTCAGACACCTGTAATATTCGTGAATTTTACAAGGATTTATGCGAAACGATGGTATCCGCGAATATTCCATTCAATAAAGTGCAAAATCCAGCTTATACTTTTTTTTGAGAAACATGCGGTAAGGAAGATTCCTTGTGAAACAACTATACGCAGATATCATTTATCTCCTTCTTATGAAGACGTTCGGAAATACATTAAAAATACTATGGCAGATCATAAAATATGGGTGTCAATCGATGAAACCCAGGATGCGTCCACAAGGTCTGTAGGAAATGTGATATTTGGGATATTATCACCTGAAAACCCGGGGAATAAATTTTTGTTAACTACCGAGGTCTTAAAATAAAGTCAACCATTCAGAAATCGACAACCTTTTTGAAAATGCTATGTCTCTTCTATGGTCCAATGAAATAAAAAGAGACAATGTATTTCTATTTGTAACAGACTCAGACCATATGTTGAAAACAGCTTCTAGAATTAAAGAACGGTATCCGAAAATAATATCTAACTTGCTTAGCTCATGAACTTCACCGAGTAGCCGAAAGAATTAGGTTGCATTTCTCTGATGTGGACATTTTGTATCCAACATGAGAAAATATTTTTAAAGGTCCCTTCTAGGAAATAGAAATTTAAGGAAATTGCATCACAAATCCCTTTGCCACCTCAACCTGTTTTAACTCGATGGGGCACTTGGTTGCAGACCACTGCATACTTTATACAGCATAACGAAGTGATTGTTAAAGTTGTTAATACATTTGATGCTGATGAAAGTTCGGCGATAAAAATTGTGAAATCTCTGATGTCAGGACAACTGTATCAAATTTTGCTGGTAAACAACAACGCCTATAAAGATATACCTTTATTAATAATAAAAACTGGAATCTTCACATATTACATTGATTGATTCCATAAAACTGGTAGAAATTTTCGCGAAATTTTGATGAAGCAGGAGGTAGTTTTGGCATCGGAAATTGCAAACAAGAAATTGTAAAGTGTATTGCTGAAAAACCCTGGATACTCAGCTATTTGCAATATAAAGGATTTTCTAATGCACAACAAGAACGCATGTACTGTCTCCATGTTAGATACCTGTGATATACCCTACCTTCGTTTTGCACCAGTTACCTCATGTGAAGTAGAGAGGACTTTTTCTAAATATAAACTTTGCTTGAACAGTCACCGAAGAGGTTTTTCTTTTGAAACTTTACGGAAATACATTGTTATTCATTGTAACAGCTCTACAGAAGAGAAAAGAGTTTAACTAACAGGATTTTAAAAATATTATGTACAGTGCACATACTTTTTGTGTTATTTAAAACTGTACAAAGAAAATAATTCTGCAGAAATGATGAACTTGTTATTTTCTGTAATAATGTATGCAGCATTGTATTTATAGATGCACAAATAGAATTAATGTACGGAAATTATACATTTGTTTAACTTTTTGTTGTACTGTACCGTTTATTTTAAAAAGTTGAAAAATATTTTACGCAACAAAATAAACTTGTAATCCATAATTAGCTACTTATTTCAATACCCGTCTATACCACCTGTAAACAGTACAACACAAATGCCATTCTAGTAAGACTGGTGTTACTACACCCCTACCACTCTCTCATCAAGCAATATTATGTATAGTAAGACTGAACCTAATCTAACTTCATGTCCGAGCCCTAAACATAACATTTGCGCCTAGCGTGGATAAATATGGGTGGTTTGGGATTTGAATAAATACGCTCAAACATATACTGAATACTCACGGATTCCAGGTATATCTTCTCTAAAATCTTTATCATCAGTTATCGTCCATGTGGCCTCAAAATATTTGGGATGTTCTTCGCTGTAAAATAAATAAATACTGAATTCATTGACGTAGTGTGGGTTTCAGTTCAAATCATTAGTAAAACTGCATCTTAAATTTCTGCACAGATAATTGTATTACTAACTCATTGTGATTATGGAATCCGGAATTTCATTGCTTTTCGTTCATATCCTGCACACACACACACATACACACACACACAGACACACACTCAAATCTTTAATATATTAACTTTAACATTAAAATCTACAATAATTATGTTTTCCAACTCATTCTTCGCCTTTCCGCTGAGCGGAAAAATTCTGCTTACCCGAACGGTCATTTGTGGACACATTATTTGTTTCTGCACTCATGTTACATATGTTAAGGAGCTTAATAGTTCTTATTCCAATATTTTTCTGTAAATATCAATTATTCTAATAATTGATAAGTTATCTTAATTGATCTGCACGTTTGTATTCGTAGATATAATATTCTACTGCAGTTTTCTTTTATAAAAAAGGCATTCGTAATTGTTAGTCTACTCAAAAATGAACATTTACATACATAGAACAAAACAGAAGAATATTCATCCCAGTGGCCATAGCCGGCTAAGTAGGGGTGAGTGGCTCCCACGCGCATTCGTTCCAAATGTTGGCCAAACGTTTCAGCCGATGGATTATAAACTGACCCCAAATTCAAACTTGTAGCTGCATTAGAAAAATAAAGATAAAAATACAAATAGTATTTTTGGTAAAAGTTTCTTTCTCAGGATCTACTCGACAGATTTTTATGAACAAAATAATTGTTGTGAATATGTTAAAGACGATTCACAGAAAAAAAAATCAAATAACTATATCCCACGAACGTAACTACCCGAAAAAAATTTAGTTTTCGTGATATTTGTTTGCTAACTCGCTCACGAAATACAATTACCAGCTTCTCTTATTAGACGATCGGACCACTTTTACAACATATAATTTTCCAAGTCGATCGAAGAGAGTGGAGCAGGATAATTAAAATAAATATTTGTTACACATTTTATCTAAATTGTTTAAAGAATTCGTACAATTTAATTATACTTTCGATCAATTTTTGGTGCTGTGTCATTTGCGTTACTGGCCGATGAAGATTTTCACTGCCTCCCTTATTCATCGTCGCTATCATCATTGATGATGGCAGTTGTATTCTTCGTTGCGAAAAAATTTACTCAGAAACGCAGGTGGTCGTACAATCTTGGACAAATATCTTCCATGTGCCAGGTAATATATGATTGCAGCTACATGAGAACAGCAACCGACAGTCCTCGTCCCATTGGCGCATTCACAATAAAGTCTTGTGATTCTTTTTGTGCCAATACTGTGAGGGGTATATTCAACGAAGCAGCGATAAACGTTCCTGGATATGTGGTGAGACTGAACTTGAAGCTCATAATGTTTTATTTATCTTTGACGAATTGTACGTTTACGTTCCCAGCATCGTCAATCATTTGTGCAGGATGTGATATGGCTTTGGAAAACTGGTATGACCCGGTGAACAGAATTTTTAGTTTTCTCACTGTCATTTCCGGAAAATCTAGTAGATCCTCCAATGAAATACTTTGAAAATATTTATTCTTACGAAGCCATCCTTTGTCTTCAACCTCAATCGCTAACGTATTTTCGACACTGTTCTGAATTTTCATTCTCTCTAAGACTTCATATGCACATTCTGCATAGGATGTTATACGCTTTCCAAACTTATTTTGCAGATATGATGCGATTCTAAAGTGACTACCCACGTTTAGAATCATTTTATTATCTATTTTTTTTATCAAGGAGTTTATATTTCTGTTTGATTATACCATGAACAGATTCAACTGGCCAACGAACGTTTGTCACGAAGCGCGACTCATTCGATTTTTGAACTAATAACTGAGAACGCCTTCCTTTAAGTGCTGGCATCAGTACTCGAAAACCTTTCGATTCTAAGTTAGATTTTACATCATGAAAGCCACGGTATTGAACGAAAGTGTCTCCTTCTTTCAACAGTGTGCACAAGCCGTTTGGTTCATCTATCACACTTCGCAGTACCTCCGCATCATTCTGATTCGCTAAGTAAGGTCCCAGCATATCGACTACACATCCATCAGTTGTGCAAATCATGAAAGGCTTGCACAGTGGAATGTTCTTCTGACCCGAGAAAGATTTACGTTGGTACTCGTTATTGGAACTCTTCTGATGACGTGCATGAGTTCCATCGCAAAAGAGCATCAGGTTATCATGACTATCATACAATCTTTTATCAATGTCCATTGAATGATTCTCTATAAGATCATCTCATTGCATAGCGGATATTCCGAAGTGATGAGGAAGAGTATCTTGTTCCAAGGAATTTATTACCGATGCTGAAAAGTCTGACACTGACTATTCTCGTTCTAGTTGTAAGACAGATGCGATTATTTTGTTCCAATTCCCTGTCCGGAGTTTGAATAAAAAAGACGAGTGCTTGCGTCACTGTACGTATGGAATTGCTTCGCACTGAAGTTAACATGTCCCGTATTTCCATTATGTTTTCTGAGCTCGTACCAGTGAATTTGCGCAGTTGTTCTACCGACCATCTCAAATCTCCAGTTCTGTCGAATACTGCAGAGTCACATTCGACTGCTAAAGACTGCGTTTTTTTTTCTGTGAATCGCTTTGAATATATTTACAACATAATTTTTTTCATAAAAATCAGTCCAGTAGATCCTGAGAAAAATATCTTCACCAAAAATACTAGCTGTACTTTTATCTTTGTCCCTAGTGAAGCTACAGAGTTGAAATTTAGGGTGAGTGTGTAACCCATCAGATGCGCAACTTTTGGCCAAAATTTGGAACGAATGCGCGTGGCGGCCGCTCGCCTCTACTTAGCCGGCTATGGCCTTTGTTTAAATTAATACTGTAATTCCCTTTTTTTTAGTTATTTTTCATTGAAATTTAAATTTATTTAGGATTAAATCGCATCATATTTACTCGAAATCTGGGTTGAATCTAGTTCCAATTCAATACGAATGTGAATAACATGATAAATCAGTCGTCTACAACGAAAAAAAAAATCCGCTTGAAAACTTCTAGTAGTTAAAAAAATTGTGAACATTCAAAGCATTGTTTCATCTTCTGCATTTCAACTGGTATTTTTTAGAAGTATTGAATTTTAGACGTATTGATAAGTTTAATGAATTAAAAACATCTTACCAAATTTTCCACTTCAAGAAGTTTGTCCCAATCTCCAAAATTCAGATTCATATGTTAGATTAACCATATTTTTCATATATTCTGACACCATTTTGTTCGCCTAAATTAAGATCCATGGTTCGATTGACAATAATACAACGGATCATATTAAAATTTTGTATAAACGAGATCTCCATGTTATCTGACATAACAATTGCAACTAAATAAAGTAAGAGTTTTATATTTAGTATAAAATAACAAGCTGTTAGCAGTATAAATGGATTTTTGGAGGCGTTTGACAAGAATTTCAAGGAAGGATAAATTCAGAAACAGCACAATAAGGGAAATTATGCAAGTTGAAAAAAACATGTCAGAAAAAATAGAAGAGAAACGTTTGAAATGGTGTAGACACCTCATAAGAATGGATGAGGAGAGAATACCAAGGAAGATCTTTAATTGGAAAGCTAATTGAAATAGTGGAGGAGGCAGATGTGGAGAACGTTGGATAGATGGATTGAGAAGTATGGAAGTTTTGGGTTGAAGGAGAAACGCTGTACTGTGGAATGTTCCTAATAAAATACTTAGTATTCAGAAATTAGGACAGTACATACTCATTCACTTCAAAATCTTTAATATAAATACTTCCAACCTCTATAACAGGATATGTGGAGTATTTATTCTTTGTAATCATATATAACACCTGTAGACAAAATTTCAGGAAACGTTAGAGTAGATTTAGAATAGAATAGATTTATTTAGCCTGGTAGAGTTAAAGCATGTGGCCTTCTCTTCCACTCACCAGGATAAACATATGTTACATATAAATACAAAAAAATTACAATAATAGTCATACTAAACAGTTAATTATCTGTCAAACTGAATAATAAAGAAAATAATGTCTAATAATACAATTAAATTAAATACAATTAAATTAAATTAATAATAGAATGAATACAGAAAGGAATAACAGCTCGAATCTACTATACATAAAAAGAAAAGAAAGAAAAAAGACACAAAGAATGTAATAAACTACAATGAATTAACGTATGCTTTTTATACAAGGCATTAGGTAAATATATTAACGAATCTTAAATCTATTTTTATTAAATAATGAAAAAAACACTTTTTTTTTAAAGTAACATTAGTGAGTTGTTTCTGTTGGTAATTTTATTTTCAATTTGTTTCTGATAGATGGTAAAGTTTGGCAGTCTCTGACATAGGGTGGAAGGGAATTCCATGTTCTAGCAAGAGAAATTTTAATAGATTTCGAATAATAGGTAGTGTGATGAGGAGGGATATAAATGACACTGCGCTCAAGGGATCGGGTATCTAATGTATGTGTATCATAGAGTCTAGTGAAGCGGTGTGATAAATAATAATATAATGATGTGTGTAATATGATATAGAGAAGGGATAGGGAATGGATGGTTCTACGATTTTCTACTGTAAGACACTTGAAAATCATTTTAATAATTCAAATACAAATTAGGGAATGATGGGGCAAAATTTAATTTTCACATGCTATATCAAATTTTATGTGGAACTTAAGTTCACCAGTCTCAGTGGCAATGCCCATTTCAACATTAAATAACCTGCTAAAAATGTGGTGACCGTTATTTTCCCCATGTTGAGTTTTTCATGAAAATGATTTGTTACTGACACATGGGACCATTTTACGTTAAAATAATTGTGGCCAACGAAAGTAAAATCCAAGCAGTCAAGATGAAAATTTTTAAGAAGAGTAAAAGGATGCCCTAGAATGGACCAGGTAAGAAATGAGGATATTCGTCAAGAACTGCAGATCTACTCCATAAAAGAAAATATACTTAACAACAAGAATCAGTGGAAAGAACATGTAGGAAGAAAGCAGATTACCAAATAAAATCATACATTATTTTCCGATAGGAAGAAGATACGTCAGGCGTCCTCGGAAGAGATGGTCTTACATCTGTTAGTGAAGGCGGAGCAGGCAATTAATTCCTAAACCGGTAAGTGAAGAAGAAGAAGATATGTATCTGCGGGTGACATATGTTTATGCATATCTCCAAAATGAGATATCTAATAGACAAGTAATATATTATTTGTATTGATTAATATCGGTTAAGTTTTGCACACAGGCCTTCTATTCAGGTTTACAAGTTTTACACCTGGGACCCACAGCTTGAAGTCCTTCCAGCAGGACTTGTGCCTTGTTTTTTCCACACTAAAATTATAGACCTCTACCGGATTTGAACCCGCGCTCCTCGGAACTTGAGGCAAAGGAAGATAACAAGTAGACCACCGCGGCCCACGTAACATGTTTTAATAATTATAATTTCCAACCTTAATTACATCAATCGTAATAAATTGTACATTTTGTTCTTGTCTTCATATACGTAGTTCCTATTTCATTGACTTATCTGCTGTTCTCCAGCGATGTACACTTTATTTTAACACATTGGTGTCCGACAGCTCTGCGTTGCACCCACCGCTGCTGGACCGGACATTTCTGTCAGTAGGGTGGACTTTTAAATATTAAACCGCGCTAGCACAGTGTGGCTTTTACATCAATATATTTACAGTCAATAACAATAATGCATAAGTAAATATTTATTAGTGTTCCCAGACCTTCTAGTAGAAATTGAGGGTTTGATAGCGTTGGAAACATTTCCCTTTATGTAAAGGCACAGTGCAAAAGAGCACACGTAGCGAGTTTCTTTTCTTGTGTTCACTAAAATCGCGGAAAAGTTTTGAGGGTATTTTTTTTCTTTCCAATCACAGTTGGTATTAATTTATTTTTCTTAATGTCTTCGCCTCCCTGGTGGGTCGTGAGGTGGTCTCCTAGAAGTGGTTTCTTTTCTCTCTGTCTTTCCTCGTCTTCTCTGTCGTCTGTTCCTAATTTCACGACTGCCAAACAAGAGGCTGTTTCAAGCAAAAAACTTCTGTTTGACATTTTGCTGTTAGGATTTTGAAATTTATAGACCCTCAAAGAATTAAGGAGTGTACAATTCTGAAGCCACAATACAACTTTCTAGCACCATTTCACTATTTTTCTAAGGATGGAGTAACATGATAGGTATTGGTCAGCCCTGTCTACACCCTTCACATACTTGTTATATTGAAGTATTCAATAGGGCATTTTTACAACTTTACTCCTCCCACTCTCGTGTTGCCTGGTGCAATATGCTAACCATTCTTACGTATCTTTTATCTTTCCATGTTTGTAGCAAAAGGTCGCCCTTACAACAAAAACACTTTCTCCTGGTTTGAGTTTATTTCCTGCTTCCACAAATGATTTTGGAAGCCCTCTGTTAATCTTTATTGCTTAAGAAACTCTCGTCTTTCTTTCGAGCAAATTTTCAGTTATAGTCACACTATTATAATAATTATCCTGGTGGACATGATGCCACAGATATAAATTCGGCTCCAGAACGCAAAATAGAGTTTCTTTTAATTTTTCCGCTCTGAAAAATATATATTTACAGGTTACATACGTATCCCGTAATCGCCTAACTACCCGCACTAAAATTCCATATTTCACCAGCCGTCTGTCATAAAATTGTAAACAATTCTGTAAAGTTGGCAATTTCATAAAAGAGAAGAGAGGGGTACAAATACAATTAAAATTTATTTCACAATGAGAAGAAACAAAATTGAATGCCTCATTCAAAAGCTAAGAGGCAGGGAAGCCATAGAAAACGTAAAAACGGAAATCTCCGTGACCGGTCGTCTAGCGCTGACCATTTAAACACGGAGATCTCCGTGGCCCGTCACCAATGTGTTAAGATTTCAACAATGTATCTTGTTATTAAAGATACGTCACGAATATAAATAATAATGTTATTTAGATTAAGGACATTTAATAGTTCATCGTAGAATACTTCAGTGTTAAATAAAATGACGGACAGTTCAACTACTTATTTCACTCCTGTTCTTACAGTAAAACACAAAACTCCACTTCATTATTATCCAGTGTAAGTTATATATATTAATTGGTGTTTCTCGTATAATGTGTCATATTTATATTATTGTTATTATTATTATTAAAGTATTATTATAAAGTTACCGCTAACAAGGTTCACGTGTATCCCATATATAAGTAACAACTGCGATTTTATTCTCTATGAAAACTATAAAAAATATCGCTTAAGGGAATAATACGCGAGGAGGATTGATATTTCCATGATAGTTTTTCTTTTTTTTTCCTTCGTATATAATATATACTATATATTATATAGTCCAACGCTGTGGTCCCGAGGTAGCGTGCTGATTGTCACCCAGCGGGCCCGAGTTCTATCCCCGGTCGGGGCAGTTTTTCTGGGTGAGGTTTTTATCGGAGTTTTTCCTCACCTCTAAGACAAATGACAGGAAACGTTAAGGCCCAAACGGTCCCCGAAATCATATGACCACTACCATCATCATCATCATCATCATCCTCCACCGGTGTGGAAAGCAACGGGAAGCTACCACACCTACAATTCTCTCGTAAAGCTGCAAAATATAGCATCAAAATGGTATGATTGCAGTGAAAGAACTGCCCTCGGGCAGATTTACTATGGATGGATATATAGAGGAAGGTCGTGTATTTTGGGCCACTTAACTTAATACTTTTTAAGGGCCGGTTGTACGAACTTCAGGTTAACTCCCAAGTTAGTCATCTGACGCTTAAGGCTAGCAGGAGTACAACGTCAATATGCGTTGTACCACCTGCTTTTAACCGCCAGTTGCGTATACCGGTTTTAACTTAACTTTTCAGTTATGTTGGTAATGAATTCCAATTTCCCTCCGTATTATGTTGGCTGAATTGGGTATCCGCGCATCATCTTTCTTATGTTTTCTTATTTCCCATAGCAAAAATTCGTCTGCTTTCATTATTTATCCATACTACATCAATGTTTTCAATTCTGATATAATTAATTTTATACTATATTATAGTTTATTTTCAATATTATAAATTAGTGTATATGTACGTAGTTTTAAATAAATTGGGTTAGTTTCCATTTTCGTGTTATTCATTTTAATATTATTTTTATTTCTTTGAAGTTTGTTTAATATTATAACAATTCAATGTAATTAGGCCTACACGTAGTAATAGTTTTGTGAAATATATGTACGGTATAATTCACGCACACACCAAAATTTAAAAAGTCTTAAATAAATTGGGTTGGTTTCCATTTTCGTGCTATTCATTTTAATATTATTTTTATTTCTTTGAAGTTTGTTTAATATTATAACAATTCAATGTAATTAGGCCTACACGTAGTAATAGTTTTGTGAAATATATGTACGGTATAATACACGCACACACCAAAATTTAAAAAGTAATGCGATGTTTAATTATATGAAATTCAAACTTTCTCATATTTGTTATAAATAGAGAGAGGAATTTTATAAAATTTCATGTTTTAAACTATTTGTCAGAGAGCGCTGAGGTTAAGTATCTTTACATTTTATGATATGCAGAATCAAATAAGACCAACAAAAAACTTCATATTTCATAATATTTTAACAAAATGTTCATATTTTAGTGAAAATTTCATACTCCTCCATATTTTTCAACTTTCAAATTCCGATATTTTTTTTTCAATAAAAGTTCTAGGAATTCATTAAAATATTTTTGAAATGAATGTATTTGTGTAATTTTTGACAATGTAATGTGGTAGACAAGTGAAAATTTATCAGTATCTTTATAAAAGCAAATAATTGGATGATGAGTCACAGAGTGTCAAGTTCGATGGAGTTTTTTGTCCCCCAGAACAAGATCATGAGCCTAAATGAATAAGTAGAATAACAATATTGGAATTTTCTGTAGTCAGGTAGCTGTCAGTTCGTTCTTGCTACCTGAGGACAGTCTTTACTCTGTGAACAGATTACAGAATTGAAATGTAAGAAACTTGAAGCAGTGCTTTGTGAAATTAGTAACGTTGATGTAGGTTAGGCCAGCATTTTTCTCACTTACATCAAAGTATCAAATATAGCATGATACGAGTATCCTCCCATAACATCATGTGATGTTGAGCATAATTTTTCATTCTGCAAAACAATTCTGACAGATAGGCTGTATAGTTTACTATCACAAAATATTAAAAAAAAATCCTATCTATGTGTTATGAACAAAATTAATAATTGACAATTTGATTGTTCATAGCACAAGTAGACCAAGACTAGACACTATGCAAGACCTATTTCATATATACAAAAAAACTAACGTTAAAATAATTCTAACTACATTTCACCATGTTTATAGTTCAATATTAAATGTAACTGTAATTGCAAAGAGTTCTGAAACAATCCCTAGATTCAATTATGGACTAATAACTTTTAACATCTTGTCTCTCCAAATATGACATACTGGAATGGTTTACTTGTATTCTAAATCGTCCAATTTAATGTTATTGTTACATTTGCATCTACATGAATTTAATATCTTCATGCAATGTAAAGATAGCAATAACCCAAACTATACCGGTACCTACTCTAAACTTTGTCAGTGCTATATTTCATGGAAACTTGTTAGTTTGGGTTGCAATGTTTTGTTTCTTGCATATGTTTAAATTTCATAATTAAAAATCATTCAATACATTAATTAATTGTATTATATATAAACTCTCAGATTTGATTTATGAAATAATTCCACTACAGTCTTGGGAGGCCTTTGGGGTAGTGGCATGTTGAATTTTCCATCTTTCTAGACAAAAGGCACTAGATGTCTGCCGGGTTGTCAGATCTGCCTGATGGCTACATTTGTGCCCAGAACATGCATATAGTACTCACTTCCATTAGGATCTGAGTCGATCCCAGGTCTACAATGCCATCAGAAGGTCTGGTCCAGCTAAAAATCTTGACCATATCAAGACTCGAACTCACGACTTCCCTGTTTGTACCACGTTTCCTTATACAACTACGCTATGGTATGATCCATTAAAATTGTTTCAGATCATGAATATGATATTTTATATTGGGTCAAAAATAATGAAAAATTATAATCAAAATACAGTGAACATTTTGATTTCTTGTGCTATAAATAAGTTCTGTTTGTGCTGTATGTACACTTATAAGTCGTAGTGCGTCTATGCATATAAATATATGTAAAAAGTTTAGAAAATAGTAGCTTCATTATATTTTTGTGTCATAATTTTCATATTTTGTCTTTATGATTTCATATTTTCTTATAATTTTCTTCATATAATTCCTCGCTCTAGCTATAAATAGCTATTATAAGTACCAAGATTTGTTTTTTGATTAACTGAATTTTTAATTTAAGATAGTCATCAGATGACTGAAGGCAAGTAAATTGTCTTATGTTATATATAAACCTATTTGGTTATTTTGTTATTTTTTTTCTATGTAATCTATGTCTATTTTGTTGGAAATTGACCAATTATAAGAATCTCAATTTCTTTTTTTACATGTAGGCACACTAGAAATAAACTGCATAAAAATAGCCCAGTGTGAATTTCTGTTAATTTTAAGTTAGTATGTTTTTTTGTATTATTGCATTTTTTCCAAAATGAAGTTGCTTTATTAAATTTTTGTCCATTCTGTGTTGAGATCTCTTTACTGTATTATAAAATAGTGAAATTTCTGCATACAACTACTTTTTGAAACCAATCACAATTACTTGGAAAGGATTATTCCTATGACTATATATTCTGATCCTCTGTAAGATGACTCTCTCTCTCTCTTCCCAACCAACGCCGATGCTTTTGATAAGTTTATAAATGTCTTACTGCCTGTATTTGCTCATATTATGTAATAAACCTAATGAAGGCTATATTCTTGTCACTGTGTGCCAGAGGGGTAGAATAGTAGTTATTTAAATCCTGTATCCCATTGAAATCTAATAATACAACAATTGAGAATAAAAATATTAACATTTTTTTTCCTATTTAGGCAACTATGCAAGACATTTGGTTTGTAAATTCAGAATCTTTCTATGATAGCTATTGATATATGAGTTTAGTCTTCAATTTGTACATATTTAAATGATAGTTAAATTAGTAACAGCAACCTCTGCTCAAATAAATTATCTTACCTGAACTCAGTAGTATTAATGTGCTTGCAATAAATTATATTCAGATGTTGATATTTTCTTCACATCAATTTCTTTAGCATAGTTAATTTTTTTCCATAAAATGGGGAGCTGGGCCATTGTTATAATCCTCAACCTGGAGGACCAGATGATTTTTGTTCAAGGTTTCCTTCCTCTAGGCTTTGACGAACCAACATATCCTTACAAGGCAGCAGTTGCCGTATCCTAGCAAGGAGCTGTCACAAAGTACTATCATCCAGGCCAGAATGAACCCTGGTTTTTTAAAGAGGTGTTATTCCTCCATCACTCCCCATTTCTCCTGGCTTGTGACAGGCAGAGTCTAGGTTGGCTGGAAATCCCTATACTATATTGGGCATTAAGCAGAGAGCAAGCACATAAACTATAGGCGACAGATGCAATTTTGGAGGAGGATTTCTAGAAATTCAAAAAGAGACAAAATTAGAAATGCTAAAATCACAGAAGTAATGGATGTTCAAAAAGACATTCCACAAGTTATTGAAGAAGACTGAAATGGTTTGGTCACAAAGAGAATGTCAGATGACAGGATCCTATGATGATATTAAATCTTGAAGCGGAGGGCAACAGAAGAAAAGGGAGATCAAAAGAAAGTGAATTCAAGGAGTGCATAATAGGAGTATAGTGTCGAGAGGATAACAGAGTGTGATGCAGAGAATAGGGATTTATGGAGGAGTAAAATTTACAATGGGTTGTAGAAAAACTACTGTATTATAAAGAAATTCCTAATAAAGAAGAAGAATGTTAACATTTTCCAATTATGGTGTAAAGGTCCAGATTGTATTCAGGATGAGGAGATATCCCCTATTAGAAGACTGCTTTTAAAGTAAATTTTTGATGGTCGACTTAAAGACCACCACTATACGTTTTTTCATTTGTATTTTATGATTGATTTCTTTCACAATTTGAACTAACATAATGCAGATAAAACAAATTTGAACGTTTATATGTTTTTAACATAATTATATCATCTCAAATTTTCTATCATATTTTTGACAAATTTGTTATTGATAGAAACTGTAGTCCTTTGTGAAACAACCAATCATAAGACAGTAGATTTCAGATTTTCTTTAGGGACAACCTTCTGAGGAGTAATTTATTGGTACTAGTTATGTACATTTAATAAAAATATATTACTCATACATTACTTTATTATAAAAAATTATACAATGGATATTCAACATGCTTATATTATACACAATAAAAGTAAACATCACCTACGTAAAATAAAAATAGACCACATTAAACTATTTTTCTACATAATATAATGAAACCCAAAGCATGAAAGGTGCACCAGGTGGCTTTGGAACACACACATATATTATACAGATCTTCTCTTCTCTATTGTAATTTAACCTCATATCTTATAGGTTGGGAGAGAGAGAGACTTTGGATCACACATGGTTACTGAGGACCTCCAATCCAGGACCTGCCCCAAGACAACACAAATATTTAAGACAAGATGCACAATTCACTCACATTCATACTAAACCTGGCAAATATGATGATCACAGATTGTTTAGGCCTTAAAGTTTCCTAACATTTGTCGTACGGGTTCAGAGAAACCATCAATAAAACCATCATCCAGGAAATCTGTCATGACTGGGGATCAAACTCAGGCCCTCTGCAAACAAAACAGTGATGCTAGCCCGAGACCATAGCCGTGGTGTATATTACAAATAAAACTTTAAATAAACACTTTCTTTGCAGATGTATAAATACATTTCAGATAATTTATATTCATTATGTCCACCGCTGTGGTCTCGAGGTAGCGTGCTGCCTTGTCACGCAGCGGGCCCGGGTTCGATCCCCAGTCGGGGCAGTTTTTCTGGGTGAGGTTTTTATTGGGGTTTTTCCTCACCTGTAAGACAAATGTCAGGAAAACTTTAAGGTCCAAACGGTCCCCGAAATCATATAGCCATCATCATCATCCTTGTCATTACCATCATCATCACCATCATCCTTCACTGGTGTGGAAAGCAACGGGAAGCTACCACACCTACACAATTCCCTAGTAAAGCTGCAAGCATAGCATGAAAATGCTATGATTGCAGTGAAGGACCTGCCTTCGGGCAGAATTACTATAGATGGATATTCATTATAGGTGAAAGAATGAATCTTTGGATTTCTGACTACAACAAGTAAGTCATGGCATAATAGTGGCTAGAAGGGAGGGTGCAGCACAGGCATGTGAGAATTTATAATGCATTTACAATATTTCTATCTGTACAGTAAAACTACACATAATTTGACCAATATCATGAGACAAACATTTAATATATAGAATTACAACCTGCCTATTAGGATTGCATTTGTGAATATTATTAATGGCAGTTACCTGGAACATATTTACTTATTTTCTCACAAGGAAATTTAATTTGCAGTCATCTTATTTTTTTTTTGTGACAGAAAGCTTAAAAAAACTTGAAGAGAAAAACATAAACTACTGAATTCTGCTTATATGATTCTAACAAAACGATTATAAAATAGTATATATCTCAATATCCGGCTTGTGATCTGGGGATTAAGTTGCTCGTCCCAAGAGTCAAGGGTTAAAATCTGGCTGGGGTCGATATATTATTAGGATGGATGAATCCTAGAAAACAAAAAGTTTTCTGGGAGAAACTTAGAGTCATGGATTCCGAGTCTGAAGATTTCAGGCTCGTAACATAATCTCAGCCTACATTGGAGCAAAATTGAATGGCCTTTCCCATCCAAGTAAAGGCTTTGTAAAGACTTAATGAAAATTAGCAGCAGAAAACATATTACAGTAATTAAGACATTTTGTCTGTACATTCTTACCTCTTTGGGTTGTATTTGTTGAACATATGTTTCAAGGCTTCTGATTACAGTCTGTAATTGCTGACGATGGGGCTCAGAAGCCTTGAAACATATATTTGACAAAAACAAC
Organism: Diploptera punctata; assembly: GCA_030220185.1. NCBI lineage: Eukaryota > Metazoa > Arthropoda > Insecta > Blattodea > Blaberidae > Diploptera > Diploptera punctata. The sequence continues at coordinate 361,773 of JASPKZ010004213.1, read as the reverse complement.
CATAAGAGGTAAGAATGTACAGACAAAATGTCTTAATTATTAAACAAACTTCTTAATGATACTTCCTATTGCATTTTAAAATACTATTACAGCTTCAAAAAAATCTGTCTACATTGGTGAAAACTTAATTTGCTGATATACAAGATAATATATTAAATCAGTGGTTATGTACAGTTTATAAAATAATAATAGAAACCTTTATATGGGTTGGGGAATCAAAATTGGACGTATATATCAGGGGATCCTGGCTCTTATGGACCATAGTACTGGTAATGATGATGCTTATGATTGACTCTCTACTCCATTTATACTAAAGAACATTTACTCCTTTTCAAACTGAGTCTTCAATGCACAATTGTTAAATATTGTCTAGTCATGTGTTAGATCTTCAATCTTTTCTAAAAACCAACAAAAATGAAAAGATTGAAGACTGCAAAAAATCGGGAATTTATCAAATTAATTGTAAAGATTGTGAAAAGATATACATAGGAAAAACAAAAAGGAATCTAAATACAAGATTAAAGGAACACCTCAGAAATGTTAAAAATGGAGAAACAGAAAAATCTGCAATAGCTGTAGATGCCTGGTCAGAAAAACACAGAATAGAAACCAAAACAAAATTACTTAAACAATTGGAAAAACCGAAGGAACTCACAATTTGGGAAAAAAATTATATATGCAAGAATAAAAACACAACTATGAATTTTGAAATACCCGGTGATAAGGAGAGGGGATTGATTTGGAAGTTCGTCGGTCAGCCATCAGATGGCGCGGAGGTCAGTCTGCAGGATAGGAGGCCATTGGACATCAGTTGTGAATGTAATACAACATTGAGAATATCACAAATGAAGTGAAGAAACTCGAGTCTGCTTGGGAGTTAAGAAGTATGAGGTGAGTGAAGAAACAACTAAACAATAATATCTAAAATGTTTAACTGCACATCATACACTTTTATTCCTTGTATGTTCCTCAGTATTGTACTATCCTGGAGAACTGGTCTTTATGTGCATGCAGTCCAAGTCTTCGGTGACATTCGGGAATGAAGCGATGTAATATCCCAGCAAGCCTTCTAGAAAAAAAAAAAGAATGTTTATGATTTTATCAGATAATCAAAAGTGACTAATATTTATTCACCATCAAATATAGACTATAGAACAAATGCATAATATTTTTAGTGGATTCTACTACTTTAATAACATTGTAATTTCTCAGACGTCATAAGCTAAGGGGCAAAATTTTTATTTTCTGCTATATTAAAAAAAGAATGTTCCAAGAAAAACATAATGTGTAGCAACAATTGATATGTTACATTACTTTATGCATTGTAATTTGATTCCCTTTCAGTTACTGGTACACATTATTTTATTCATGATTACTGTATTAACAAGTTTCATTATTCTCATTATGGATGTATTGGATTACAACTCACCTCTAATTCTCATATAATGTTTTCACAGTTCATACCAGAACATGTTATACAAATACAACATTTTGGGCAATTGCATACAAACGTTAAGTTGCTATATTTATGGCATTTCTTATTAACTCGCTTTTAATTAAATTAGAGGTTTCTTTATGGGAAGCCATATTATCTAATAAACTAATTGGTGTACGCAAACTTGCAGTGCACCATAAGGCAAAGTTGGCTATTCTGTTTGAACAGTGACTAATGCAGGTGGACTAGAGGCATAGAATCTCCAAAACTGACTTATGCTGTAATAAAGGTCACCATTTATCAAATATACAATGAAAGTTGCTTAAATCTATGATGGCTGAACTATAGTTTATGACCCACTATGCTATACCATACAACATTAATATGACACTGTTACACTATTTACTTTTTCCATTTCTACTAACATTTCCTACTGTTTTAACATTTTGTAACGATTCTTAAAACATTTTTTTTATATTTCTTATATATTTATCTATGTATATAAAATCTCTCACTCATTTCTTCTAAGTTCTACAGAGCTGTAGTGTATATGTGCATGCAAAAGGTTTTGTCAATATATGGCAAGACTAACTGTGCTATTGTATGACAATCTTTCACAATATAACTACTATTTTATTTTGTTTGGTTAAGAAGGAAAAGTTATTGTACACCAAATTAGATTATCAAATAATAAATTATTCCTTTCTTTAAAAGCATGCTTGGGAACTTATTGTGAAGATTGATTATTCCAATAGCACAGATACTCGTCATCTATCGAGTAAGTTCATAAGCTTTGAGCATCCACACAACTGTTATGTAGGAAAAATGGAAAAACTGCACTTAAACTAGCGTGAAATATTTTCAAAGTCCTATAGAACAACAGTGCGCATGCGCCAGAGTTTATAGAGCCAGCGATAACCCACAATCAAACTACATATCGATTATCATCCTCGGTTACTATCCGTCGCAATGAAATTTAAATGACCAATATTTGCAATAAATCTCCAAATCTATGTTTAAAAAATATATTAATAATATTAAAATTACCAAACGTTTATTAAAAATGGGTGTACACTCACTTATCACTCCCTCATATTGATCCAACCAGCGATAACCCAAAACAGCAATAGAAAATTAGAGACTAGGTAATATACTCTGTGGAGAAAATAGCAGCATTACAATATTGAATAACAGTATCATAATATTGTGATTTGTATATTTAAATATATACTTCAAAATTGTCTAATAATGTTATAAAAATTGTTTGAAAAAGTTTAAAATATTAAGTAATGTTAGTAAATATAGAGGAAGAGCTATAGTTTACAATATAACTGAAAATCAAGTGCTTGTAGAAGTGCAGTTGAGCCGGAAAAACTTTAGTTTACCTTCCCTTAATTTTTGTGTCCTACAGTGAAACATGTGCATGAGCATAAGTTTATAGAGTTGTCACTAGATGGAATCACAAAGAAGTTCTACAGAAAATTTAAAGAATTGACACTAGATGGAAGAATGTAGCTGCGACCAAACTTCAATACATCCCCAAACATTTGTTAGAAATGGATATACACCAACTTTCTCCTTCCTAACTTAAAATAAATTATTTGCATATTATTTAATGAAGCATATACTAATCTGATATACACTAACCTGTCCCATCAGAACCTACAAAATGAACTGAGTGAACATCTTTTTCTGAGAATATACTTTTGAATGTTGGTCATTCCAATTTTCACAGATATCTTCACCATCTAGTATAAGTTCTTCTAGCGTTCACACATGTGCACAATGATTCTGCATACTTCAAAGAAATAATTGTGTATGGAGATAAATATTTAATAATTGTAAAAAAAATGTTATAAGTATTGTTGCAAAATGTTAGATAGATGGAAAGCTGTGTGGCCATCACTTAAGTGTTGGCGGTGAGCAATCCATTTTGATCCTCCTTAATAGGTAGAACCCCTGGTTCCTGTAAAATACAGTAGCACCAGTTTAAATTTTGAATTCAAATTTGAAGTTAATTAGCAGAGTGAAGTCGGAAGCGAAAATGTTTAAAAAAGTACAAAAGTTAGTAAAGACAGAAGGAGTACGTAAGTCCCAGGCAGACACCACACGCATGCACGACAAACGCGAAGCAGTTTACTCTATGGAATATCGCGATGCAGCCAACATTATACATGCTATTTAACAAACCTAAAAGCTAACGTAATGCAATTTAAGTACTCTAACTTATGAAAGACCAACCTAAAAGCTAACCTAACATAATTTAAGCACTCTAACCTGTGAAAGAATGCAACACCCAAAAATAAATAGTAAGTTCTCAAATTCTGAAGTACATAACCTATGTTGGCTGCACTGTTGTTGCATAGAATATTCCTTAAAATCAATATGGTTGCCACGTCTTCATGTTACGTATATAGTTAAATATCATAGAAAAATGTGTTCAAGTAATCGTTAGAAAAAATGTAAAATTTGTTGTAAATGGTGGGATATAATTTGAAAATAAAACCTTGTTGGCGCATGCGCGTTGTGTCTGTCTCGGGCTTAGGAAAAATTCTCACTGCACTTAATGGAAACTTGAGCCAAAATAAGTATACGTGGTCTCTTGGCATACAATAGCCAGTGCATTTTAATAATAATGTGTCAATGTAATAACAGCTTGAAAAGTTGGAAATTAAGTATAAGTTTAGAGGTCCATGGTAGTACAACATAATCAACCTTGCATATTGAACATTCATACCATAATCACTACTGTAACTTAAGTTTCAAGGTTATGGCACTGTAATATAATCTCAAAATTAACACTTCAATGTTCTTTTGTTACATTTTTGTGGGTATGTAACATATAGCCTAAGAAATTACACTTGGATAGAAGACTATTTTTTATTAATTTTTTTACTAAATATAAAATATTTTACCTTTCTGTTGTAATCGATGTATGATCAGATCCACATTGAACGTAATTGCTTCGTTTCAAAAGCGAAACCAGACGAAACAATCTTCCATACCTTCTTCAAGATGAACTGGTCTCCTTGAGATTTTTCTGTAGAATGTTGAAAAAATTATGGTTATGTTACTGATAATATCCTGATTAATAATAATAATAATAATAATAATAACAATTTATCAATTTTATGATAGTTTAGAAAAAAGGTTATGGCACACGACATAATACACATTTTTTATTTAAAGTCAATGGCATAACCAACGTTGTAATTAAGATTTTAATTTAATGGCATTATAATATAACCTCAAAATTTGCACTTCAATGTTTTGTTAAATTATAGTGTGTAAAATAAAAGCAATTATACTTTGAAAAGCACACTTTCATAGAAGATTATTTTTTAAACTCCTACCCCTATTATAAAATGCATTGTATTATACAGTATTATCTAATGAAGCTACAGGTTCAAGTACGAGTATTAATGCTAATTCATGCTCATACCTTTTTAAATAAAAATGTTTAAATAATCACCTACAAATATTAAACAATGATTGTGGAAATAATAAAATACAAACGAAAAATGTTAAAATCTTACCTTTTCGTTTTATGTTCTAATCGATGTCTGATGAGATCAAGGCGAAAGCGGACGAAAAATTCTTCATCATTGTAATTTTCAATATGATCCGGTCTTCCCCTGATTTGTCTGAGTTTCCGGGTCTTTAGAAACATATCGTATAATACTTCGTCGTCACTATCAGAATCCAGAAATAAATTTCTAGACATGTTTCTGGCTGCCATTTTGGAAAGTTAACTCGAGTATTTCACAATAATCGGCTTCGAATGACCGTAGAAAGTCTACCGAGTTTATGCTCCGGCTAAGGTGCAATACTGTCGTGGTACAACGCAATTTTGGCTGAATACTTGAGATAGCATGTATTCAGAACTTATACTGAGTTGGTACAACCGGCCCTAAGTGATTATGAAACAATTATCGTAACACGAGAAATAAATACACGTAGATACATAATGAACATTTGTGATGTTTGAGATCAGTTCATGGATTCACAAGGTCACATCATCTAAGAAATACATTAAAATATTGAAAGTCTAAAATATGTTAAATGATATAACCAATAATAAAAATAATAATAATAAATTAATAATAATAATAATAATAATAATAACAGCAATAACAGTGAGCCATAGTTGAACTAACTTATTGCAGAACACAAAATTAACTAGTTAATTAAAATAGTCATAAGGGATTATTAACGTGCACTAAACAATATAAACGTTTTCTAATGCTACATTTAATAATGTTAGAAATATTAGAAATAATAAGTACTAAAACAATAATTTTATTAGTAATATAACCTTTGTCCGAGCGGCCATGAACCTACGGGTTCTATACAGCCAGTGACTTAGTTGGTAGTTAAGTAATTGTAATAATAAAAATGAATAAAATAAAATTATTTTAGTTATATTCATTGTTATAGTAGACATGATTTGATTATTATTATTGATATTATTATAATTATTATTAATAATAATAATATATAACTAAAAACATGTAATGCTCTATCTCAGATCCAAATTACGAACTCTAGACGAGACCCAAATTACACACTCTCATGAGGCCCAAATTACACACCATGTATCATTTAATTTTAAAAAATATTTATCACAAAAATTATAGTAAATACGACACTCAAATATTAATAAAACGTACTTTGAAATATTTACAGCTGTTTAACTAAAAATACACACACTTGACTTAACCACTAGCTTCAGAAATCTGTTTCACTTTGAACTGAAACCTTTTAGTGAAAATGGACAATATAATATTTTCTTCGTTGCCTCGAAACCTTGAGGGATACAATAAAACAAGTTTCAGGGGGGGGGGGTGTGAAATACTGTTAATTGCCTTGCTAATCCTTTTAAATCAAGGGATGAACAAACATGGAAATATCGAAATTTTAAAAAGCCCAAATTACACGTCGACCCAAATTACAAGCATTTACCCTATATACATACATTCACTGAAATAATTACAAGCATTTACCCTATATACATACATTCACTGAAATAATTACAAGCATTTACCCTATATACATACATTCACTGAAATAATTACAAGCATTTACCCTATATACATACATTCACTGAAATAATTACAAGCATTTACCCTATATACATACATTCACTGAAATAATACTTTCTTTCTTTAACAAATTATCTTACAAACTAATTAGTTTTCTAAGATAGTAATAGAGACAAATTGATACCATTGGTATCAATCCCAAATTTTAACGATTTATATGTACTTGGCAAAGTGGATTGCAGCCAAAAGGAGCATAAATAAATGTACAATAACAAATAGAACACGAAGCATTATTATTCGAAAATAAGAAGAGCATACTTTAAACTCCCAAGTAGAAAGAAGCTGCCCCTTACATTTTAAGCAATCACCTAGCTTTAAAATCCTGGCTCTTGACTCTAACATAGCTACATTTAGTCACTTTCAAGTGTATTTGGACACAAACATCATAAAACGTTTATGGTGTTAAATATTATTGTAAATTTGACGATATTCACGGCAAAAACTCGTACAGGTATTTTATACCATGTATATATGTCGTATGTTGTGGTCTCGAATGAGCGTGCTGCTTTGTCACCGGGCCCGGATTCAATTCACGGTCGGGACTGGCTCCTAGTTGACATTTTTTTCGGGGTTTTCCCGCGCCTGTAAGAGAAATGTCAGGACGCTTAGGGCCCAACGGTGCCCGAAAATCATCCGGCCATTGTTTTCATCATCCTTCACCGATGCGGGAAGCTAACCACACTTATAATTCCCTAGTAAAGCTGCAAAGCATAGCATGAAAATACTATGATTGCAATGAAACACCTGTCCTCGGGCAGAATTACTGTGGATGGATATATATGTATACATTTTAATTTACTGTACCTACAAAACAACGGCGCAAATTGAGGGTGTTACAAATCATGTTAGAAGTGAAAAGCTATGAATATTTAGGTAGAGCCGAACTCTCTTGTATTATGTTGTAAAGGAATCTCGTTAGCCTTCCCCTAAGCAGAAACATTTTGAAAAATACCAGTTCAAATTCGAACGCACCATTCATAGTTTTGTGATGTCATAATGAATATGGCTGCTACAAAATCAACGAGTTTTGCCGAATTAAAATAAATTCTAATTGAAAGCGACTCTGAGTGTTACGATGAAGACAATAACAATGACAATCGCGAGCTACAATCCACTTACACTTATACCTGTGAAACACGTGATATTCGGTTACAGTCCTGGGTTTATGGATAAAAATCATGAACACTACTCTACATTAATGTATTGTGTGATACAACAGATTCCAGCACCACATGCAAATAAAGACTCCAGCCCATTTCTAGTTCTGATGTTGTAATTCTCTTCCATTATTTCAGTTATAATTTCAGAGACTAACAAGTACAGCGGACCTTTTTTTTAATAAATAACTCGTTTACTGAAACTGAAGCAAATTTTACTATTTGCCCTGATGCGACTGATTCAGGAAAGTACACTTTTTCTTGGCTTAATTATTCAAATGGAGCATGACGTGCGCGACTGACTTAAGGATTACTGTCGGCAGTGTAAGAGTTAATAAACTTTTGTTTTCAGTAATATAATTTCCAGTTGAGAATACAAAGAGCTATTTTTAATTTGAAAAAAGTGCTAATTACAATTTAAAAATTTCAAAAAATAAAACTAAAATTTTATCATTTAATGGAAATGATACTCTAAGAGCAAAAATAGCAATTGATAACATTTTAGAGCAAGTGAACGGTTTTAAATAACTAGGTTTAAATTTATCATATGTTAAAATGTAAGATATTAACGACAAAATCAATAAGTTTAATCGAATGTGTGGCACTATTAAAAGAACCCTTGAAAACACAAGGCAATAAACAAAAAATAAATAAATTTTATAAAATAATGGCTGTTCCTGTATTCATGTATAGATCAGAATTTTGGACGAACAGTAAAAGACAAGAACAAAGATTGGAAGCAGCTGAGATGAGATTTTTAATGAATGTAGCAGAATATACTCTGCTGGATAAGAAAATAAATGAAGATATAAGAAAGGAACTAAAGAGTTTCACTTACAGAGCGAATAAGTAAATATAGGAACGACTGGAAAGAACATATTTGATAGAATGCCAGAAGAAATATTTCCAAAATTATTGCTAAATTATAAATCGCACGAAAGGAGAAATGTTGGACGCCCACACAGAAGATGGTCTGAACAATTTTAACAATTCTAGCTTTCATGAAACCGCAACGAGCCAACTGGGTTAATCCCTGAATGATGATGATGATGATTCCCGTAATATATATGAGACTACAACAGTTTTAGGAGGCCTACCCCCCTTTCTAGGTTTCCTCCCAAAATTGATAGTTATTGAATCTATGTTATTCAACTGATCCCCCCAAACAAATGTAATGTGCTGATGAAAGTGACAGAATGGCTACAAATTATACAATAGGGCGTCGGACATGGAAATGGTTCAAGGTTTTTTGTTTGTAAACAGTTTTCTTCTTCTGACATAATGAGGACCAAAACAGCACACAAATTTCCGACTTAGAAAGCTAAAGGAATTTATAAATTTTGCTGCAGTTATTTTTTTTTCGTATTTACTTCTATTTCCTTAAAAGCAATTTTTGTTCTCAGAATTATTAAATTTGACGAGATTCCTAAGAACATTTAATATTAATACGGAAAACTCATATTCATTAGTTAATTTCTTTTGGTCTGCTTGATTATATGTCATTACGACATTTTTCTTTGTGTCGAAGATTTTTTAAACACTTATACAAAGTTTGAACGTTTTTGACTCCGAAACTTTGAGATATGTGTTTAAAGATTAGTTGAACTCTTACAATTTTACGTATTATAATTAAATTTGTGTTTGGTCATTTAGCGTGGGAATATATTTATATTTTGTTTCAAAACAATCTCAATATCTTGATAGAGTTGACATAAATGTGTCATTAATTACGATATTTAGTAGTCAAAAGTAGTTGAACACCAAGTAGATGTAGAACCAAAACAAATAAATAAAGAACGGAGAAATGATTATTAGAGTTTGGACAATTTAAGGGAACAGTTTATCTAAAGGAGTTGTGTGGATGATGGAAAAATGTAAAACACCTCATGGTAGACCGAGATAGTAAGGAGTGAATTTGTTATGAAGGACACGGATGTTCGAGGGAATTGGCTGTTGGTATAGCGTTAGGAGCACGTATTCGGGAAATCCTGGTTATATTTTTAATTCCGATAAATTTCACTGTTCACGCAGGTTACTCCCATTAGTCAAAATGGTGTGAAATTTGATAACCAGCCACACTTTATAGAAGCATAAAGTGATTAACAATAAAATTAATAATTAATCATTGAAAATAAATAATCTTCTTCCTTCCAAGCATATGGCACACAATAAAATACAGGACTTATTGAATACATCTCCATCCATCCATAGTAATTCTACCCGAAGGCAGGTCTTTCACTGCAATCATACCATTTTCATGCTGTGCTTGCAGCTTTACTAGGGAATTGTAGGTGTGGTAGCTTCCCGTTGCTTTCCATACCGCTGAAGGATGATGATGATAATGATGACGATGGCCATATGATTTCGGGAACCGTTTGGCCCTTAAAGTCTTCCTGACGTTTGTCTTACAGGTAAGGAAAAAACCCCGATAGAAACCTCACCCAGAAAATCTGCCCCGACCGGGGATCGAACCCGGACCCACTGCGTGACAAGGCAGCACGCTACCTCGAGACCACAGCGGTGGACTTGAATACATCTATATTTCCTGTTTCTGATATGAACTTAGATTCCAAAGCTTCTATAGATATTAATGAAAAACAAATAATAATATGGAATTAAATTATGTGCGCTGGAGAAGAATATAAGTTGCTAAAATATAGAAAGCAGCTGTTGTGCTGGACAACTAAAAATTAAAAAAGGAAAATACCGAGATTGGTTATGATAATGAAAAAGTAATTTACTTACTCTGTGACAGTTTGTAAATAAGTCACGTCGTACGATTCGTCATCCAGTGTAAAATTTACTTGTATATTATGGACCTGCTCGAAAAGATTCGGAGATGAATAAACTATATACCCAATTCCTTCAATCTGAAAACATACAAAATTCAAGAAAAGTTAGTTGGTCCCTAAGGACTCAAAATTATAGTAAATTAATAAATAATTTTATAGGTTAAAGAAATATATAAGTTTAAATACGTACGTTTTGTTTTCTTATTTTCACTTAACAGAAGCCAGTTTATAGCTTCGATTTGGAATTTGATAAGACATCTGATTACACTGAGCAACAAAAAGGAACCTTTTTTTGTCTCAGAAAGAAAAATATTGTGATTCTAATAGTATTTTTTCTTCTGTATTCAAATATGATATCGGTTTTTCTGCATCACTCAAGGTTTCCGAGAGACAGTCATTTATAATGTCAAACATTGTAATATTATCTACATTCGTAACTACACAATAATCGAAAATTGGGACTCGCCAGGAAAGTAAGAAATGACAATTTTCTGCTATATTTCGCCTGTGGAGCATCCCTCTTCATGGTGCAACAATAATCGGCCAGCATATTAAGATTCCATTTCCCTTGATATCTCTTTTCCATAGCTGAAATCTACTCATGAAAGTGTTCCCCGTTTTTTTATTTTACAGAGGACAAATTGACGAAAAACGTTTATTAAAAAAATAATTATTTAAATTCATTAATTGAAATTGAAATAAAAAAAACTGTGGGTGATGGAGAAATTTCGAATACATATTTGAAAACACGATAAAAAACTGTATTAAGTACAACTATTGGTACTCATGAGACAAAAATCATGTTGACCGGTGTAATCTGTTATATTCCATAGGCACTCATGATGATGTGTTTCGAAATATATCATAATTGAAGCGATAAAATTATCCTTATTAAAATAGCATAGCTACAGGTGAATGTACAAATAATTTCTTCTATTAAGTTTTAGTAAAAAAAATATAAAACTCCGCATGCTGTTATAGGTTAACGTAGGGTCGTTTTGTTCGATGATAGATTTGTTCATAAAAATGTATACTCTTCTTCATTTCAAAACAATGTTTTTTGAAAACGGTTATTCTTAAATTTTTTTCGGACGCTGAATTCCCTTTATTGGACATTTCGTTGCACGTTTCAAATTATATATATATATATAGATTTTCAATGTTTATACATCTTCTGTGCCTAAAATTTTCTTTCTTTTCCACTTCTCTGTATACACGTCTCCCAGTCCTTTTGTATTCATCAGTTCTTATTTCTTGCATCCACGAGATTCGAGGTCTTCCTTTTTTTTCTTCCAGGTGGATACACATTCCAATGTGTTTTCTAGATATTTGAACCCTTCGAATATTCCTCGTTCAACAAAAAAATCCAATTTTCCTTTGCTTCTCGTCTCGTTCATTTCCGTCCAGCTTTAAATCTATAGGTTTTATAGCATTGTTATTATTTATGATGAAGAGGGAGCTAGGCTGTTGCATCGATCACCAACTTGGAGACCAGGTGATTTTAGGTTAAGGTTTTCTTCCTCTAGCCTTTGTCAAACCAACGACGAACTACAAGGCTGCTGTATCTGTATCCTAGATAAGTTGTCCTCACAGATTACTATCAGCCGGATGTACTGAACCTTTGTTTTATTTAACTAGGTTGTTACTCCTCCCCATCACCCATTTACAACTTGGCTTGAGACAGGCTTTTGACGGGTTTATAATAATAATAATAATAATAACAATGATGACTGAAAAAAATTGACTATACAGAGACCACACAGGATAAAATTAAAGATTGCATGCAGGAATTTGTGGTAATAAATAGCTATTGTTTAACTGTAATGGCTGTGACGTGAATGAAATACGCTGTTAAAAGCTTTCTACTGTTGGTGTTAAATTCTTAAAGTTGCGATGTTGGAAGTTTCTGGACTTTACTTTTGCGATTAAATTAGTATTTAAATCTTCGTGAAATTGCACTATTAACAGTGTTGATGGATGTTATCACCTCCGATGATATAGCTCTTTAAGTGTCTTAATTCCTGTCACGAGTATTTAAATCTTCGTGAAATTGCACTATTAACAGTGTTGATGGATGTTATCACCTCCGATGATATAGCTCTTTAAGTGTCTTAATTCCTGTCACGAGTATTTAAATCTTCGTGAAATTGCACTATTAACAGTGTTGATGGATGTTATCACCTCCGATGATATAGCTCTTTAAGTGTCTTAATTCCTGTCACGAGTATTTAAATCTTCGTGAAATTGCACTATTAACAGTGTTGATGGATGTTATCACCTCCGATGATATAGCTCTTTAAGTGTCTTAATTCCTGTCACGAGTATTTAAATCTTCGTGAAATTGCACTATTAACAGTGTTGATGGATGTTATCACCTCCGATGATATAGCTCTTTAAGTGTCTTAATTCCTGTCACGAGTATTTAAATCTTCGTGAAATTGCACTATTAACAGTGTTGATGGATGTTATCACCTCCGATGATATAGCTCTTTAAGTGTCTTAATTCCTGTCACGAGTATTTAAATCTTCGTGAAATTGCACTATTAACAGTGTTGATGGATGTTATCACCTCCGATGATATAGCTCTTTAAGTGTCTTAATTCCTGTCACGAGTATTTAAATCTTCGTGAAATTGCACTATTAACAGTGTTGATGGATGTTATCACCTCCGATGATATAGCTCTTTAAGTGTCTTAATTCCTGTCACGAGTATTTAAATCTTCGTGAAATTGCACTATTAACAGTGTTGATGGATGTTATCACCTCCGATGATATAGCTCTTTAAGTGTCTTAATTCCTGTCACGAGTATTTAAATCTTCGTGAAATTGCACTATTAACAGTGTTGATGGATGTTATCACCTCCGATGATATAGCTCTTTAAGTGTCTTAATTCCTGTCACGAGTATTTAAATCTTCGTGAAATTGCACTATTAACAGTGTTGATGGATGTTATCACCTCCGATGATATAGCTCTTTAAGTGTCTTAATTCCTGTCACGAGTATTTAAATCTTCGTGAAATTGCACTATTAACAGTGTTGATGGATGTTATCACCTCCGATGATATAGCTCTTTAAGTGTCTTAATTCCTGTCACGAGTATTTAAATCTTCGTGAAATTGCACTATTAACAGTGTTGATGGATGTTATCACCTCCGATGATATAGCTCTTTAAGTGTCTTAATTCCTGTCACGAGTATTTAAATCTTCGTGAAATTGCACTATTAACAGTGTTGATGGATGTTATCACCTCCGATGATATAGCTCTTTAAGTGTCTTAATTCCTGTCACGAGTATTTAAATCTTCGTGAAATTGCACTATTAACAGTGTTGATGGATGTTATCACCTCCGATGATATAGCTCTTTAAGTGTCTTAATTCCTGTCACGAGTATTTAAATCTTCGTGAAATTGCACTATTAACAGTGTTGATGGATGTTATCACCTCCGATGATATAGCTCTTTAAGTGTCTTAATTCCTGTCACGAGTATTTAAATCTTCGTGAGAAATTGCACTATTAACAGTGTTGATGGATGTTATCACCTCCGATGATATAGCTCTTTAAGTGTCTTAATTCCTGTCACGAGTATTTAAATCTTCGTGAGAATTGCACTATTAACAGTGTTGATGGATGTTATCACCTCCGATGATATAGCTCTTTAAGTGTCTTAATTCCTGTCACGAGTATTTAAATCTTCGTGAAATTGCACTATTAACAGTGTTGATGGATGTTATCACCTCCGATGATATAGCTCTTTAAGTGTCTTAATTCCTGTCACGAGTATTTAAATCTTCGTGAAATTGCACTATTAACAGTGTTGATGGATGTTATCACCTCCGATGATATAGCTCTTTAAGTGTCTTAATTCCTGTCACGAGTATTTAAATCTTCGTGAAATTGCACTATTAACAGTGTTGATGGATGTTATCACCTCCGATGATATAGCTCTTTAAGTGTCTTAATTCCTGTCACGAGTATTTAAATCTTCGTGAAATTGCACTATTAACAGTGTTGATGGATGTTATCATGATGGATGTCTTAATTCCTGTCACGAGTGCCCTCATCTTCCTGATAACCCAGGGGTGCATCTTTTGTAAATAAATAACAGCCTTTTTTCCTTAAGGAATCAATCCTAACCCCGACTGTTTACACTATATTAAGACAGCGATTACTATAAACAGTAGGTTATTAACAGTGACGAAGAGAGTTTCATTTACCATTCTGTATAAAGAAGCCATTTAATTTACAAATGGATGACTTTAAAGATAGGGTACAATTTCTATTCTAATATACTGACGTTTCCAAATGCATCTATTAGTCAATCCTGAATCATTAAAAAATGTTAACTTTCCGTACAACAACTGTACTTAATCATTCAAATTCCTTATCTAATCAATAATTTTCATTATCCAAAATAGGACAATTAGTATAAAAAAGGCGAATGGACACATTTATCGTAACAATATGTACCAAATCAGCATTTCGTCTCTCTGAATGGTGTGGACTATCCTCAGCGATTAGTTTAAATATATTGTGACGTTGGAAAATGAAACCATCCACTTGAATATTGTAAAGTCTTGGGACATTACTTAGAAATGAAACGTACACAATATTCAAATTAAACAAATAAGACAAGCTTATCACTTACATTAGTTAATACAAATAAAAAGGTAATCTGCTTGATTCAGGGCTTAAACCCAATTCTCCGCTTTAGAAGCTGGCACACTAATCAATTGAGCCAATCAAGCAATTCAGGAGCAAACTTAAATATGTCTCCATTTGAAATCCTCATGACCGCTGGCAGTGAATTACAATTTACATTAGAACAGAGTTTCTACCAGTAAGGAGACTTAATAATGAGATTTATTCATTGATACATCAGCTAATTGCGAACAAAATACTTTTTAGAACAAGTTATGATAAGATAATTTCATGAAATCCCTTCACGTTAAAGACATCTCACCTATGTTGAGATAACTCGGTTTTTCTCATATAGAAAATAGTACATGTCCGTATTTTTGTGGATGTTGGTCTTCGTATCGCGTAGTAATCAATATTTTGTTCCTTCTTCTTTCCAATCTTAGTACTGAAAGATATTCCACATACAGTTAGACCTTGATACCTCCATCCTTAAAGTTTTCCTTTACACACTGTCCCTGCCGATACCTGAAAAGTTTCCCTTTGCAGTTTTCTGGAACACATCTGCCCAGCTGCACTGAGGAACCTGTTAGGATTTCTCGCATTCTTATAGCTTGGTTATGGCATCTTGACCTCCAAATTTCCATTTAGATTCTTGCGACTCTTTCTCCACGTCTTTTAACTTGTTTCTTGATCTCAGTTCTGTTTTGATAATGTAAATTGAACAGAATATTTAAAATGTTCGTAATTTGAAGAGAGGGAACTACATAGCACTTAGTTCATCATTGTGTGCACAAACTCCACTAGCAAATATAATGTTAATTCAGTTGAACATTGGAGACAAAAAAATACGTAAGAAATATCGCACGAATAATTTTTTAAAAATATTTCTTGTGTCTGTGAGACACATAAATAGCTATTGTTTAACTTTAAAGGCTGTTTGAAGAAAATACGATGAGGGGAGTCCACACCACTCAGAGGGACTAATGGTACATATTGTTGGGATAAATTTGTTCATTCGACATTTTTTAAACTAATTATACGATTCTGGATAGTAAAAGGTATTGAATAGATTAGGAATTTGAATGATAAGTGCAGTAGTTGTACGGAAAGTCAATATTTTAGAATGAGTCAGGTTTGACTAATGGGTGGGTAGGTATATTTGGAAACTTCAGTAAATTAGAATATAAATTTCTTTAAAGTCAACCATCTTTAACCTGAAGTGCTTCTTCATAGAGAATGGTAAATAGAACTATCTTCGTCACACTGTAAATAGCCTACTGCTATCATAATGTAGTATAAACAGTCAGTAAACCCACCCTAATGTTATGACCAGTGATGATGTAAGTTAGTAACATAATCAGGTGGCTTCACCGGTATAAATAGTGGGTGGCTCACAACGAGTATCCTTGCTAAAAACATAAAAAGAAAATTCAAATAATTCAAAATCGTTGGCTCAAAATTATATTTTCGGCTCCTATGTATACAAGGATAGCAGAGCTACACGATGCAGCTAAATTGGCTTAACTTGATTCTATAGTGAAAGATCAAGTTGCCAAAATGCGTCAAAACATTTTGGAACATGACAATCCAATAGTGCGCACGGTCGTACAGTCCACAGAAACATATTCACCATAGACCATCCACCATAAGGGCAAAAGTTGTAAACATAAGAACATGGCGCTGAAACATCATCACAGCGCATGTCCACATTCCGTAACCATATCCAGCACAAAATCCCTAACAAAATGCCGTTTAGGCCAAGGTTACACAAAGAAAGCCACTTACTGATAGTCATTAGTAATTTAGCTGTCCAGGGATGAAGAACGTTCCCAGTAAACAGAACACTGGACGGCAAAGAATGCTGTCAAAAAACGGACGGAACATGAGGGTTATTCAAGCTGTCTATTAATTTGACTCTCAAAATCTTTCTTCTTCTTTGCTTAATATATTATGTCGTACCATCTTTATTTGATTATAGGCCCTAGACTGGCATCCACTTAATAATACTGGGCTATTCTAGCTCTTCAAAATATTTCCAGTTTTGTTATTTATTGTTTGCTTTGTTGTGTAGTAAAACTTTGGGACAGTTGAATTTGCTCCATGCTCGTGTTCATACTTGTTCAAATGTTGTGTCGTTGGACAATGTTAGGACAATAATTTAGAAGCAAAAAATTCCTCATTTTAAGACTCTTCTTTTCTCCATTGCCGTCCTATTGTCGTCCGATGTAGTGAATTTCCCATTTTAATTTCGTTTGGAACTTACGTCGGTGTGGATTAGTTGTTATCATACTGTATCTTAGAATCCAGGTGACCTTGTTTTAACTAACCTTTTTCACGTACTTTTGGCATCGCCTAAAATATATCTATCATTTAGGCAGCATTATATTATATGTCCTATTCAATAGGAGTCCACCATATTTTTACCGATTCTGGATTCTGTAGAAAATTCAGAACAAGTCTAATAACAGTGCGAAAAAATATCATAGGAAAATTGCAGAAATCTTACTGAAAACTACGTGGAAATGGCATTATCCAAAAACGTAAATATTATTTCATAACAATAGTAAATAATAAAATTAATTATAAGTTTTTACCTGACAGAGATGATGCCTTGAGTTGATATCCATTACTCAACCAGGATAGGTATAATATAAACATAATTAATCAATTGAGTTGGTGTCTACTTGATGAAAATCCATATTTATTAATTAAATAAAAATAAAACGTAGTTTTATTTTATTTTCATAGTTATTATATAATTCAGTGACAGCTGTTTCGGTACACTGTACCTTCTTCAGACATGTTAACAAATTATGAATTGTGTTCCAACTGATCTAAGCAACAATACAACAATATTTACTTATTTTTTTTAATTTGTTAACATGTCTGAAGAAGGTACAGCGTATCGAAACAGCTGTCATTGAATTATATAATAAATATGAAAATCAAATAAAACTACGCTTAATTTTTATTTAATTAATAAAAATAATTATTCTTATATCCTATTTAGAATAAATGTACATTGATAATACATTTATTGTCTGCGTTATATATTGATTTACTCTAGATTTAACGAATGAAACTTAAAATTAAAAAGACTGAAAATAAATTAAAATAAAAGTTACTATGACATAAAATAAAATTAATTTTTCACAAAAAATAATAATTATTATTTAACTAATAATTCCATAAGCTTGAATTAAAAGTGTGAAGTGTTTGGCAGTCACTGACATCTTGAAGGAAGGAATTCCAGGAACGGTCATGAAGTTTTACTACAGGCCTCAGGAAGATCCTGGGTTTACACAAGGTTACACCAGCTAAATTTGATGGGAATCTTAGCGATCATATCAGCTGTGTTCTCAGCCCTTCGTAAATGCGGGTAAAATGTGTATGTTACATATTTTCGTTTGAGGTTCAGTTTGTTATAAAATACTGATATACATTATGTTCATTTAAATGTACGATATCCATATAACTGAATATCTACGACGACAGAAGAAACAAGGAATATCAACTCCTTATTTACTAAATTCGATTAATACCGTCATCTATTGACATTTTCAGGTTGTTTTGAGATGAACCTAAGTGATTGAGTGGAACAAATATATAAACCAACAGAAAATGCTGATTATTATTATTATTATTATTATTATTATTATTATACTTTGTTTTGGTGCAGGTCTATTAATTACATTTTTATCGTAACATTTAAATACACATTACATGATATGGACAAACTGAAAATTCGCTTAATGTATTTTAGTTTAACTATTTTACGGAATTTCGGAATGCCAATAATTCCATCAATGAAAACGTATGTAATTACATGGTGAAGCCAATTTATTACTATTCAATTCTGCATTTCATTCGAATTTGTAATTTCGTACTTCATATGCAAAATCTTTCACCTTGTTAGAGTTGTTTGTTGTTAAATGTACATTGGCATATATATATATATATATGTGTGATATGAAAATAGTAATGAATGCTTGAGTCGGGATTTGAACCCGAGCCTCTAAATTCTGTACGTTTAGTACTCTAACAAACTTAGCTACTCCAGTATTCCAACACAAACATACGTTTTTCTTATATATGTAGTATTCTCAATTCACACAACTGGTAGCGGGAAGTCGTTCCAACTGACATCTAGTGTCCTCTATAACAGGTAAGTAAATTTTTAAAGAGGATATTTACTTTATAGCTGTAACGCTTATATATATATATTATATATATATATTATATATATATATCTGTGTGTGTGTGTGGTGTGTGTGTGTGTGTGTGTGTGTGTGTGTGTGTGTGTGAAAATATAAATCTCAACAATGGAGAAGAACTAAAACCTAGTATTGAATGCACTTACTTAGGAACAAAATTAGACCATTCAGGCGATAACACAGTGCGAATTAAAAATAGAATCGCACAAACAAAACAAGCAATTAATGCTTTAAACTCTGTTTGGTGGAGCAAAAATATTACAAAAAATAGAAAATTACAAATATATCAAACCATAATTCAGAGCATTTTAACATATGGTGCTGAAGTCTGGCAATTTCCTACCAGGGAAATGAAAAGAATTTTAAGTACAGAAATGGATGTTTTAAGAAGATCTGCTGAAAAATCTAGAATGGATAAAATAAGAAATAAAGAAATAAGGAAAATTATGGGTGTACAAGAGGAGCCGGATAACATAGACATTATAGAAAAGAAAAGATTGCAGTGGTGTGGTCATGTGAAAAGAATGCCAGAGCAAATATTGCTAAAAATGTTATGGAATGGATCCCAATGGAAAGGAGGAAGACCGAAGAAAACTTGGATAGAAGGAGTACAACCAGGTATGAATATCAGAGGAATGGAGGAAGATCAATGTATGGACAGAGAGGAATGGCGTTTGGTTTCCGGAAGGCGGCGGCAGCTCTCATGATACCGGATGATGAAGATTATATATATACATATTTATTTATTTATTTATTTATTTATTTACGTGTGTCTAAGTATTAACTTAGTTAATTGCATAAAATTACCTCTTCCTTATCGTAGGGAATGCCAGTACCAAGATCACATTGACTGTCGGCACTGGCTAGCTTAACAACCAAACACATCAATGCAACAGCTACCCACTTCATGGTTAATTGAAATCCTGAAATGAAACAAACAACAAATAAATGCATATAAAAGTGGAATTAGATATTTCAGATGATGTGTGAGTTATACAATCATAGTTACAACCACAATTAGCGTAAGTTGATATTTGGAGTTGCAGCTGCAGCGGTAGTTCAGGTGATATAATGCGTGCTTCTTTATCAGCGGATCCGGAATTGATACCAGTCTCTTCTAAAAGGAAGGGTGTTTCCAGTAGAGCGGCAGGAGACCCGAGGGTAGTATGAGAACCTATACACTGCTACGAACGGGTATATCCGTTGGCAAAGAAAATGCTTGCCATGCTATGGGTGTGTATATCCAATCTCAATTCCAAACTCCTGCTAGTTATATAATACGTATTGCATTGCTTTCAAACTAAGCAGGCATATACTGCCATCTCCTAGGAACCTAAATAAACTTTTTTCCATATTTCTCCCTGCATTGAGCAAGGAGGGTTTTAAAGGCTGGAAATTTCTCAGCAGTGAAAAGGTTAAGAATCTTAACTTTTGCAGAAGAACAGCCATAAATATCACCCAGTTTTAGCTATCGGTAAACTATCGTCCTAATAGTGACCTGTTACTCATTTCTGTTACGGTTTGTAGCATATTGTATTAACAAAGTATGTAACGAAATCTGTGGTGACGAAACATATAGTTGAATGGCTTAGGGAAGTTATATAAGCCACTTTCTGTTAAGAAATGTCATTTATTACAATGATAGCAAATAAATATATAGAAGTATCCATAATATCATTTGTAAGTGCGCCAGTGATGAGGTAAAACATACAAACACACAATGTTTTAACAATACTGCACAATTAGTGTTTATAATTTTTTGAAACATTAAAATCATTATATTTGAGAAAGAACAATGTGCGGCGTATTATTGCACTAAGCCCTTCAATTGTGTTTGTATTAACATCATGAAGGGTGGTGCACATTTAGTAATCTGTTCATTGCGCTCCAGACATCTACATTAAATTCCTAACCTTCCGGCGTATCTATGTTGAGATGGCTTGTGGCGCTTTTGATAGAGTGTGGTCTGTGAAATGATAAGTTAATCCAGGCGGTCCACTTGGTGCTATTTGACAACGTACTAACACAGAATTATAATTTCTCCCTTATCAACGTAGTCATTGATACGAGTATAATACACCCCTTTCTGCACTCAATAAAATCACGTTGTTATCATCCACACTCAGTTGTACATGAATAGATAGATAGATCATCGGTTGATTAATGTCTTTGACATCGTCCGATTCCTAATATCCAATTTTGCTGCTCCATCCAATCTCCTGGTTGCAGATGTTTGTCCTTCATATATAAACAAATTCCCTGACTCCAGGAGGTTGTATGTCTTCCTCTGCTTCGTCTTCCATCAGGATTCCATTCCAAAACAGATTTTGGTAGTCGATCCTCTTCCATTCGCTGGACATGTCCGTACCATCTTAATTGCTGAGTTTTAATATAATCTAAAATAGTGTCTTCAATCTTCATTTTCTCCCTTATAACTGAGTTCCTAATTTTTTCTCTTCTTGAAATTCTTGCGGCCCTTCTTATAAAATCCATTTCCGTTGCCAAAAGGTACTTACTTGTTTTTTGTTGCTAATGGCCAAAGTTCTGCTCCATAAGTAATTATGCTTTTAACAATTGTATGATATATATTCATTTTATTTTTATTACTTATATTTTTACCCACAATATTCCATTGAGGCAAGCAATTGCATATTTTCCTTTATTATTTCTATTTCTTATTTCCTCTTCATAACTCCCATTTTTATTTATTTTTATTTATTTTAATTATTTATTTTAATTATTTTAATTATTTAATTTATTAAAAATAAATTGTATCTAATTATGAAATCTAATTTCCAAGGACGAAATCAAAGTGTTGAGGAATACAACGTATGGACTGCAAAAACACGTGCACATTTCTGAAGTTATTTGTCACGAATCTGAAACGTTAGATTTTCTGATGAATTCAACTACGCTTCACCCAACATTTCAGAATTCACTATTCGTGAAACATGTCATTTCTAATTTATGAAATATAATACATTTGTAATTATTTTGCTGAATTAATTTTTTACTAGGTATAATCATGTATGAAATCAACTACAAGCACTAAAGCGATCCTAATATATTATCAGAATGACATGTGGTACGTGTTACCAGACAATTATTAAACCATACCAAGCTCAAATATAAACAAAAGTAACATGTGCTAATAAATTACTAAAGTGCTAGCATGAAACCAAGGCATTACTCAGATGGATGACTTTCGGTTAAAGTTTGCTCAGAGGTCTTTTTATTCAGACTTGAGGTTGTTTTATCTGGAGGTTTTCAGGCTGGGAACCCGCGACTTATGTGTCTACCGAGAATTTCTCTCTTGGATATTTCCATTCTAGATATCCATCGACTGCGGCCGTAATTAAACTCGCGACCCTTGGGACTAGAGGCATGGAACGTAACCACTAGACCAATTTATAAATACTCTACAATATCAATATTAAAATTTGCTAAATTTCTGAAGGTTCTATCAGCACCCGGTTACATTTAGTCACCCGAAGTTCCGAGGAGAAGATAAGGGTATATCATTTGACGTAATATACTAACTATATCATATCCAGTAAATATATACATCGTGCGTCAAAATGACGTTAAACTGACATGAAAAAGACAAGAAATAAGTTTGTAAGTAAATAAATATCAGGCCACGTACTTTATTTAAATGTATACATAGAAGCGAGAACGAAGCAATTTGCTGAACATATTCTAGACTTCCAAGCGATAAAAAAACATTTAATAAGGTTCAAACCCTTATATTTTTAATCTCAACAACGAGGTTGTTTATTACTTTAATAAATCAACCATTTAACTCTAAGGATGGGTAAAGTATTCCCACTACAGGCCTCAGGAGGCCCTTGGGATAGTGGGAGGTTAAGGCTCCCACTTTTTCTGGACAATCGGCACTTGATGTCAGCCGGGTTGTGAGCCCTGCGTGACGGCCGCCTTTACCCCAGAACAAGCGTCTGGTACTCATTTACGTTAGAGGCTGAGTCGACCCCAGGGCTATAGTGCCTCCAGAAGGTTTGGATCAGTTTAAAAATCCTGACACACCGGGACCTGAACTCTTGACCTTCCGGCTTGTAGCGCAGTACCTTAACCACTACGCTACGGCGTGCCCCCTACTGTAAGCATGGGTAGAAATTAAAATTAACCACTGCATTATTACGGTGCTAACAATTGCTATTATTAATATTATTACTACATTTATTAAATAATGTCTACAGTAAAGTAAAGTGATCCCACTACAGGACTCATGAGGTCCTTGGGATAGTGGGAGGTTAAGGCTCCCACTTTTTCAAGGCAATCGACACTTCATGTCAGCCCTGCGTGACGGCCGCCTTTACCCACAGAACAAGCTTCCGGTACTCATTTCCGTTACAGGGTGAGTCGACTCCAGGGTCATAGCGCCGCAAGAAGGTATGGGTCAATTTAAAAATCCTGACCCCACCGGGAGTTGATCCTTCTACCTTCCGGCTTGTGGCATATTGCCTTAACCACTACGCCATGGCGTGAACCAATAATCTTAGTTTTTAATACAATTTTGTGTGTCTGCTGGAATTTTCAATGTGTTTTTCACTGCTAGTAAGTTCCTAACGGACCAGCAATTGATACATACCTTCGTTCTCAAAAACTGGAAAGAGTTCATGTAACTTTAGTGTCCTGATTTCAAATTTGAACGATCTGAATACTGAACGAACTACGATGACAAGACTTTAGGAATTGGGAGGAATCGAACATATAACGGAACCAGGACACAGCTCCGATCACGTGACTTCAGATAACAGTGTGTTGTCATCCATGTGTGAACTTTCGAAAACATTGAGGTTGTGGAACTGGGTGTAAACAATTTATTCCCTCCAGAAACCAGAAACTTGTACACTGGAGGGATAAAAACCTCGCTGAAAAATGGTTCAAGACGGTAGAATGTGATGGCCTCTACTATGGAGAGTAGTTTAATTCATTCTAAATAAAATGTTGTTTAAAAATATACATTAGCTATGAGACAGTATGTGTAAGCAGTTTCAATATTGATTATCAATGGATTGATATTGAGATGTATTATGTAATTTCACTTTGGGATGAAAAATTAGAACTTGTTAATGGAAACACTTTTGGGTTAGATACAAATGAAGTGTATTGTATTTTGTACTATTATGATGTCGTGAAATTATAAGAGAACATATCATAAAAGTCCACCGCTGTGGTCTCGCCAGGTCACGCAGCGGGTCCGGGTTCGATCCCTGGTCGGGGCAGTTTTTCTGGGTGAGGTTTTTATCGGGGTTCTTCCTCATCTGTAAGACAAATGTCAGGAAAACTTTAAGGCCCAAACGGTCCCCGAAATCATATGGCAATATCATCATCATCATCCTTATCATTATCATCATGATCATCATCATCCTTCACCGGTGTGGAAAGCAATGGGAAGCTACCACACCTATGATTCCCTAGTAAAGCTGCAAGAATAGCATGAAAATGCTATGATTACAGCGAAGCACCTGCCTTCGGGTAGAATTACTATAGATGGATTATAAAAGTACGGAGAAATACAAATGTGTTTGTTGACCACTGGTATGAAATTAGTTCAGAAGTAAACTTAAAGACCCAGAGGATTTGGAGGTATCGAATAATACGTTTTATCAGCTGTATGTTAGATTTATATTCATAAGTAATGCCACGAGTGATTTCCAAATTATCGATAAATTCACGACTCGTGAAGTGAGGAGTGGATTTATCAAGAGAATTTGGAAATCAAGAGTGGCATTTGTTAGGACTATTTAACGAATAAAATTAAGCTGTTTACTCACCAATCATTGTTTAACTATAGCTATTTTAAAATATTTATACAGGGTGGACCGCTCGAATGGACCTAATTTCAATTGCTTGTTACTGGCAAACGGTTGAAGATAGAAACTTAAAACAACGTTCATATTACAGAAAAACTCACCAAGTTTTGATATCCAGACCACCACATCTCTATATGAGCCCCAG
Source organism: Diploptera punctata (assembly GCA_030220185.1). Lineage (NCBI taxonomy): Eukaryota > Metazoa > Arthropoda > Insecta > Blattodea > Blaberidae > Diploptera > Diploptera punctata. The sequence goes on along the minus strand of JASPKZ010004213.1, from coordinate 336,451 downwards.
CAGTCACTGTGACGATATCAAAGCGATGAACAATTTCTTGCCAAGTACGTTGGAGTATGTCTTCTGGAATGTTCTCAATAGCCTCTATGATGCGCTCACGAAGATCACGAAGGTCTTTGACTGGGGTGGTGTAAACTTTATCTTTGACATAGCCCCAGAGAAAGGAAAATTCTAGTGTGGTGTTGTTAAATTAGGGAGATCTAGTGCGCCACGCAGATTGGTCCTCCCCTAGCCAATCCAAAGGGACAGGGCGGAAATGTGTGTCCAAAGTCGTACTCGAACTTCATTGACGACCAGTGGGGAAGGGGGCACTCATCTTGCACTGGAAAACGATGTTAGGCTGCACGTGGTTCAATTTGTGAAAGAAGAACTGCTTCGAGCACTGTCAAGATATGTAGGTACCACGAACAGTTTTCTCGGCGAAGAAAAAACGGTCCAGAAATGACCTTATTATGTGACACAAAATGCACCAAAACAAGTTCATCTTCGGATCTATCACGAAACATGATCTTTGAATCGCGTGAGGATTCTCCGATCCCCAGATCCGCAAATTATGCAGGTTTACCTTGCCTGACAAATTGGAAAGTGGCTTCGTCCGAGAAGAAAAATTTGGTCATGAAGTTCAGGATCAGCGCCGAGCCGGTCCAGCATCGTTATTGGCGAATTCCACTCGTTTCGGCATGTCATTCGGCTCCAGACGTTGCACTAACTGCACTTTATATGCGTGCAGTTTGAGGCGTTTGTGGACAATCCGTTGTAATGTCGATTTTGGTATTTGAAGTTCCCGCGAAGCTCTTCTTATGACTTCCGGGGGCTTCGCTCAAATGCGGCTTGAACATTTGCTACCATTTCATCGGGTGCTCTGCGACCACCACCATGCTTCTTCAACACAGATCCTGTAGCTAATAATGTATCACGCCACTTCTTTATGCTTCTAGCAGTTGGAGCATCACGGTTAAACACACGCCGGAACTCCCTTTGAACTCTAATGATTGATTTAAACTCCGCATACCACAAAACAGCTTGCGCTTTCATCTGCGGAGTCGCCATTTTCACAAACAATTAAATCTAAGAACGAGAAACGTATCTTTGTGCCATCTACCGACAGGATTCGAAACTTGGTGAGTTTTTCTGTACTGTGAACGTTGTTTTAAGTTTCTATCTTCAACCGTTTGCCAGTAACAAGCAATTGAAATTAGGTCCATTCGAGCGGTCCACCCTGTATATTTAATGTAAATGGCGATGTTTGAAAACAAATCAGAAATGTGAGGTTATGTTCATTCACTGCTGCTTGATCATATTATTTATTGCCAAATAAGATCGCAATATTGTAAGAGTGCATCCAAGTGCAGAAATAATGAAACACAAGAAACTATATATCATAATCAATATTACGGGTTATTCATTTATTTTTTTAGTAAACAACTCAGTAAAATCAAGGAATCAGTTAATTATTTGCTATATTCATTGTATTTGTTGGAGAAAAATAATGCTTTGACCTGTTCAGAACATTAAAAAGGAGGAGCTTTCTTTATCACAAAAGCAGGAGCTGATAAAGATAAATCGATAAAGAGCGAGGTGAAACACGACTGTCATTGGTTGTAAAACAAAATTCATTGAAACGTGATTGGTCATTGACTAGCATTTTTAGCATGAGTTAAATAGTCATTGGAATTATATAATTATGACTATCTTGCAAAATTTTTAATTATTTCGGGAGTCACTTTATCACTGGTAATTTTCAATGTTGATATCCAGATAATTCGATAATCGATCATACGGCACATAATTGAAAACATACACTTAAATGTTTGAAAGCATCAGAACTGCGTGTGGCCATTACATAAGGACAAGCACAAACAGTAATAAATAATAAGGCATATATATTATCAGAATTTTATCTTCGCTTTATATATTACTAGCTAATACCCGGCGTGCGCTGCAACACCGAAATACATGAAATGTGTTTTTATGTTTACTTCAATAATTAAAATGAAAAGTTTATTAAAATGTATATCGTAATTAGATACCCTATGCTGATTACCCGGCTTTGCCCGGGAATATATTTATTCCGATCTTCTTGGCATCAATGAGTTGAAAGAAAATAATAGCTATTATGAGTTATCCATAAAAGACAGATGTAGCTGTTGCAGTTTTTTTGTATAATTTTTTTAGATATTTAATTCTTATTTTTTTCAAATGCCCCAGGCTTTCTTTCGACATTCCTGGTGTTCTCTCCTGGCATGGCGTACTTGTAACCAACTTCTGAGGTTGGGGCGCCTGGAATGCGGGGTTACGTTGCCCCGAAGATATGACGGGTGATGATGATGATAGTGGTACGCCAGGAGAGTCCCTAATCCTAAGCTTAATCTAAGATGAATATGAATGATGATGATTGCGATGGCCATATGATTTCGGGGATCGTTTGGGCCTTAAAGTTTTCCTGGCATTTGTCTTACAGGTGAGGAAAAACCCCTATAAAACCTTACCCAGAAAAACTGTCCCGACCGGGGATCGAACCCGGGCCCGCTGCGAGACAAGGCAGCACGCTACCTCGAGACCACAGCGGTGGACAGATATTTAATTCTGGGTACATTAATTTGGTGCATTTGCTATGGTTCACGCAGCGTAAGCCATTTAAGCGTCCAAAAGCAATTTTTTTTAGTGTATTGATGATTTTTTTTAGCTCCGGCCCTGTAGTTTTCTTATTCAATGTCCCAGGTTGTCATTTCCATATTTCTGTTGTTATCTCCTGGCATTGGCGTAATTGTGTAACCCACTTCTGAGGTTGTGGCGCTTGGAAGGTGGGGTTCAGGTGCCCCGATGATATGATGGGTGATGATGATGATAGTGGTGCGTCTTAATTTTAAACATAATCTAAGGCGAATATTAATGATGATTATTGTGTTGGTCAGATGGTGTTCGGGGACAGATTGGGCCTTAAAGTTTCCTGACATATGTCTTATAGGCGAGCAAAGACCTCGAAAAAACGTCACCGAGGAAACATGTCCCGACCGGGAACGAACACGGGTCCGCTGTCTGGCAAGGTAACACGCTATCTCAAGACCACAGCGGTGGACCCGGCCCCATAGTATGTTCGATAATATGTTATATACTTAATTAAAAAAAAATAATAATAATAATAATGCTTTATTTTAGCTGGCAGAGTTAAAGCCATAAGGCCTTCTCTTCCACTCAACCAGCGAATAGTAGAATTATACAAAAATTACATACATCTTACAATTTTAAGATATTATTAAAATACAGACTAAACAAAATACAATGATGATGGATCTAATACTAGCTAATACAACAAAAACATAGAATATAATAAAATTAAAATGATATAAAATAAAGTAAGTAGCTTCCTAGATGATTATTAATGGAATGTTCTATATAGTTGTTATGCAGTTAATGTTTTCATTGTTTCGAACTTAAGATATCAGTTAATTTGTATTTAAAAATCTCTAAATAATGGTAAAAACTCCATTAAAATCGGTGAAATAGTTTTTGAGTCAGACTCACAGACACTCATTTTTACATATAATGTTTAAAAAAGGTGTTTTATAATTATCTTTTAAAGTTTTTAGGTTGGTATTAAATGATGTTATCGTTGGATTTGTTACGCAGGGATCGCTTGTCTTTTCTGAACGCTACACAAGCTTCTCCGCGTGGAGTTTGTGTTTTGTTCAAGTGCAACACAGTTGAGTATTAAGATGGCGTACGTTGTATAAAATCCGTGCGTGTCGTGTACAAAACTTAGTAAACAAAGTTCGTAATAATTGTGGTAGTTGTTTAAGCGTGTGTACAGTGTTTTAGAAAAGTTTTACGCTTGTTTTGATGTGTGTGTAATGGACGCAGGAACTGGGGTTGTCTTGAATTCTGCACAAGGTTCGTACATTTGTTCTGATATTTGTAAGCTTATTGCTAATTGAAGTTATCAAAAATCTCTCTATTTTAACCTTAGTTTGACCTTCACCCTAAAGGTATCTTGACTCAAGTTTCCAACAGACAGCGGTCGCAGATTTTAAAAAGGCTTAAACAGATTCTATCATATTTTACATACTTACTTACTTACTCACTGGCACTATCGAACCCATAGGTTCATGGCCGCGCGGACATAAGCTCTCCATACATCCCTATCCTGAGCTAATGCTTTCCAATCATTCCCTGTATAATCTACTTCCCTCAAATAATAGTTAATGTTATTCTCCCCCCTCATTCTTGGTCTACCAACTGGGCGCCTTCCCTCTGCCTTTCCTACAAGAAGCTTCCATGCAAGTCGTTCATTCCCCATACGTGCAACATGTCCTGCCGATCGCAGTCTACGAGACTTAACTGTTCTTATTATATCTGGCTTCCTATACAGACCATGTAGTTCATTGTTATGTAGTCTTCTGCATTCACCTGTCTGTTCATCTTTCTTTGGTCCAAAATTTTTCTAAGTACTTTATTCTGAAATGCTTGTAATCCCCTTTCCTCTCTTAAAGTAAGAGTCCATGTTTCGCATCCATATAATATAACTGGAAGAATAATAGTTTTATATATTTTCAGTTTAACGTTTTTTGAAAGGAGTTGGGACATAGTCTCTGCAATACATAATAGCAGGCAATTTCAGAACTGAGCCTATGTTTAATTTCTTTGTGCATCTAATTCCTAGTTGTGATTATTGTTCCTAGATATTTTACCTTCACGTATTAATTTTTATTCAACATTAGCTAACACCCGCTTGCGCTGCTACGCCTAAATAAATGGAAGTTGTGTTATTATATTTAATTGAATAAGTGAAAAGAAATTATTATACATTTATATCACAATTATTTTTAGATATCCCGTGCTGATTACCCGGCGTTGCCGGGAGTCTATTTATCCCGATCTTCTTGGCATAAATGAGCTGAAAGACTAATGCTGATGTGTTTTATGTTTAGTTGAATAAGTAAAAAGAAAAAAAATATCGTAATTATATTTCTAGAGACCGTTTCATCAAGGTTGAAGCATGGCCTCAGATGCGCAGAGATCAGTTTCAACCCCTTGACTGCGGGTAGTCTACGGTACAGGCATATACATTCAATTCCAAAATAGTGTACTGTCAGTCTAAAATATATTAGTTTTCGTCACCTTACTTCTAAAACCTCGTATGTCTAATTTCAAGAGAGCATAAACACTTTTTTTGACGTTGTTTATTTTCTTGTAATTATGTTAAGATATAAGAGCAAGAGAACTGGAGGACATGGAGTGGATGAAAATTTGTATAAAAATAAAACAATCTATTATTTTTAATTTAAACATTTAAAATATGACATTAAAAACATAGTTACTAAATTATAAGAACTGGTAATGTAAAAAAATGTTTTATGCTTTTTTGAAAATTTTGTTAAATTAGACTTGCGCGGTTTTAGAAATAAGGTGACGTTATATTGCGTGGTTAAGTGGAAGATTTCTCGTATCTACAAGGTCGTAGAACCGTCCAATCCCTATCTCTTCTCTATAAACTAGCCCACACATCATTTCCTTATCTCACCACTTCTTTGGACTCTGCGATGCACATACATACTGCACACACGGTCCCTTCATCACACCGCCTGTTTATCTTAAAATCTTTTATAGTTTCTCTTGCTAGAACATGGCATTTTCTTCCACCTATATCAGAGACTGAGAAACTATAACTTCTTTCAGAAAGAAAACTTAAATGTCTCTATTAACTAACTGACAAAAACATCTCACTGATAGTATTTTTTAACAATTAATAATTTGTTATTAATTTATTTAATAAAAACAGTATTATGATTTATCAGTATTTCTAACCTAATATCTTATTATTTTCTCTGATTTTTTTTCATGTATAGTAGGTTGGAGCTGTTCTTATGTGTTTGTGTGTGTATATATATATATATATATATATATATATATCCATCCATAGTAATTCTGCCCGAGGGTAGGTCTTTCACTGCAATCATAGCATTTCCATGCTATGCTTGCAGCTTTACTAGGGAATTCTAGGTGTGGTAGCTCCCCGTTGCTTTCCACACCGGTGAAGGATGATAATGATAAGGATGATGATGATGGCCATATGATTTGGGGACCGTTTGGGCCTTAACGTTTTCCTGACATTTGTCTTTCAGGTGAGAAAAACCCCGATAAAAACCTCATCCAGAAAAACTGCCCCGACCGGGGATCGAACCCGGGCCCGCTGCGTGACAAGGCAGCACGCTACCTCGAGACCACAGCGGTGGACATATATATATATATATATATATATATATATATATATATATATATATATACATATATATATATACTTACTTATTCACTGGCACTATCGAACCCGTAGGTTCATGGCCGCACGGACATAAGCTCTCCATACATCCCTATCCTGAACTAATGTTTTCCAATCATTCCCTGTATAATCTACTTCCCTCAAATCATAGTTAATGTTGTTCTCCCACCTCATTCTTGGTCTACCAACTGGGCGTTTTCCTTCTGGCTTTCCTACAAGAAGTTTCCATGCACGTCTTTCATTCCCCATACGTGCAACATGTCCTGCCCATCGCAGTCTACGGGACTTAACTGTTCTTATTATATCTGGCTTCTTATAAAGACCATGTAGTTCATTGTTATGTAGTCTTCTCCATTCACCTGTCTGTTCATCTCTCTTTGGTCCAAAAATTTTCCTAAGAACTTTATTCTCAAATACTCGTAATCTCCTTTCCTCCCTTAAAGTAAAAGAGTCCATGTTTCGCACCCATATAATATAACTGGTAGAATAATAGTTTTATATATTTTCAGTTTAACGTTTTTTGAAAGGACTTGGGACATCAAAAGTCTCTGCAATGCATAATAGCATGCATTTCCAGAATTGAGCCTATGTTTAATTTCTTTGTGCATCTCATTCCTATTTGTGATTATTGTTCCTAGGTATTTGAATTCAGCCAATTCCTCAAAATTTCCCTCATTTGTCATTAGCTGTCCATTTCCATTATATAATGTATTTCTACGTGTGACCATATATTTAGTTTTACTGATATATACTTCCAGTCCTAATTTCTTAGTGTTACTCAATAGTGTGTGCGTGTTGGCCTTTAGTATCTCCTCGCTATCGGCCAGTAGTACTACATCATCAGCATAAACTAACAGCTTATTAATACCATTCAGTTGTAAGCCTTCCTCATTCTCTAAAGATTTAATGACATGCTCTAGTACAAAATTAAATAGTAGAGGAGAATAGTGCATCTCCTTGCTTAACCCATTCTGGATTTCAAAAGTGTCTGAAAACTGTTTGCCTACACGCACCCTACTCGTTGAGCCATTTAGACACATTCGAATAAGTCTAACTAACTTTTTAGGAATTCCGAACTCCAGCAGGATGCTATATAACTTCTCCCTCTTAATTGAATCATATGCTTTTTTGAAGTCTACATATAGTTGATGTACAGTACCATTATATTCCCATTTCTTTTCTATAATCTGTCTTATACTAAAAATCTGATCTGTTGTAGACCTGTTTCTTCTAAACGCACATTGATGATCTCCTAGAATGTCATCAATATAGGGACTAAGTCTGCTTACTAATATATTTGTAAGAATATTGTACGAAGTTGAAAGTAATGAGATGCCCCAGAAGTTGTTGCAATCAGTTTTATCTCCTTTCTTATAAATTGGTACGATAACTGATTCCTTCCATTCATCTGGAAGAGCTTCTTTTTCCCAAATCATACTAAGCAACCAGCGTATCTTGTCCATCAATTTTTCTCCCCCTGATTTTATCAGTTCTGCTGGGATCTCATCTGAACCTGATGCTTTATACGTCTTCAATTTTTCAATTGCCATTTCAACCTCTAATGCATTTGGTTCTGCGACTAGCATTTCTGCTGTCTGTAACTTATCCTCCTCAATGTCCTGTTCTGTATGTACATTTAATAGCTGATTAAAAATAACTTTCCATCTATTTAATATACTCTTGGAATCTGCAATCATATCCCCATTTTTTTCATTCCGAATTATGTTTGTTCTAGCCTGAAACCCTTTCTTCTCTATACTAATTCCCTGATATAATTCCTCTAATGTTCCTATTTTTGGCATTCATTTCAAGATCATTAATCTTCTCTCTCAAATATTCCCTCTTTTACTCTTTAGTAACTTGGTGGTTTCACTCCCGTCTAATACTACCCAATTGCTCTAAATTTACCTCATTTGGCTCGTGTAACCATTTAATTTTTGCTAGCTTTCTTTTCTTTACAATGTCGGCACATTCCTCATCAAACCATTTCTTGTTTTGCCTCTTTTTTTAAACAACCAATGCTTTCTGATGCTGACAATTTAATAGTATCTCTTATAGCCTCCCATTATACTTTATTTATATCAGTTTCTTCTTCGTTTGCCACATTGTCATCTGAAGATTCCAGTACTTCAAATTATTAGCAATTTTGATTTGGTATTCTTGCCGCATTTCATCATTTTTCAAGTTTTTTAATTCATATTTTACAGAATCATCTTTAGCGTTTGTTCCTCTCATAAGCGATAGCCGTTGTCTGATTTTCACTCTGACCAGATGATGATCCGAATTGCAGTCTGTCCCTCTAACTGATTTAACATCGATGATGCTACTGTGCCAGCGTTTATCCACTAATACATGATCTATCTGGTTCCGAGTTTCTCCATCTGGGGACGTCCAGGTGTATTTATGAATATCCTTATGCTGAAATGTTGTGCTCTTAACAATGAGATTCTTTGATGTGGCAACATGGTGACTAATCTAACCCCGTTGTCGTTACTATCTTCATGAAGACTGAATTTGCCTATTGTTGGTTTGAATATATCTTCCCGCCCCACTTTTGCATTAAAAATCTCCTAAGACAATTTTCATATGATATCGTGAAAGGCTATCAAATAAGCATTCTAATTCGTCATAGAACTCATCCTTGATCTTGTCATCTTTATCTTCTGTGGGGGCATGTACATTTACAATTATAAAATCATGTCGTTTACCCTTTAGAATTATGTATGATATCCTATCACTAACAAACTTAATATCTCGGATAGCGGATAGGATCCTCCTTCTGACTAAAAAAACCCGTTCCAAATGCAGGTCTTTCTGCACCCCCATAGTATAATGCAAAGCTTCCTGATTCCTGACTACCTTCTCCTGGCCACCTAACTTCTCTGTAAAGCGACTATATCCAAGGGCGATTTATCCAATTCCCGCGTTAGTATCTCTAGTGCCCCGCTATTGTATAAAGTCCTACTAACATTCCATGTTCCTAGGAACATGTCCCTGTGTTTGAGCCTTTGGCATGGGTTCCCTGAAGTAGTCCCCGCCCGGAAGAACCGAATGGGGGACTATTTGACCTCCGGAAAATTTACCCCAGTAGAACCCATGTCCGCATTTCTTGACGGTTGTATTTTTACGGTGAAAGATCGTCACTCTTTCGACCAAGGTACTTATTTCGTCTGGCTTATCACCTTCGACCAGTCCGGCATGGGTAACCCTATCGGCAGCAATGCTACCGCCGGCATAGCTCTCAGGATCATTTAAACACACAAGCCACTCCACCACGACAAGGTAAAGATACCATGGAGGGACATACATATATATATATATATTAGGTTTAATTTTAATCGTGTTTAACTTTATTGCATTATTGTATGTCCCCATACGTTCCGTGTGGGTACCTCTATCGGGAGTTTCTTAACCAAGCTAGTTTAGATACAATTGATATATGGTTAGCACATCCCCTCAATGGAACATCTAATAGGCAACTAAGGTATTATTGGATGGATGAAGGGCGGATAAATGTTGCACAGCAGTCTTTTATTCAGACTTAAGGTTCTTTTATGAACCTGAAAAATTTTAATAAAAAAATAAATACAATCCATATCTGAACACAAACAAACTTTATTATTGTCAAATGAACCATGGACAATAACATACTAAATTTTGGAAACAATTGGAAAGTAGTTTGTAGGAAAATTGACAATGCTTTTAACAAAATGGATTCTTTATTTTTTTTTGTATTTTAAATTACTCATAAAGAAATATGTGTAAAAAGTTAACCAAAGTGTCATTATGTTGAGGAAGACTTGTTTAATTAGTGACATAATTTTCATGCACACAACTTAAGAATAAGCTGAAAAAAAATTGTATGCCATATTTTTAAAACCAAATTGCAAGTAAATTAGTACCGGGTGCCCTTAAGGAATTTCACGCGATACATAGTTATTATAGTAATTTCCTACTCAGGGTTAATATTTTCATTACGACTAGTAACCGTGATTTTGCAGATACGGACAAAGCCTGCTGATAGGGATCGTTTCCCAAAGACCCTACGTTTACCTGTGCGAGCTTTGTAGGTAATGCTTCTTCCTTAGTGGAACGGCTGTACCCCGTACTGATTACCGGCGTTGCCCTGGAATATACGTATCCCGTTCCTCTTGACATAAATCAGCTGGAAGACGAATGTTAATGTGTTTTATGTTTAGTTAAATAAGTAAAAGTAACTATTTATATCGTAATTATGTTTAGATACCTCGTGCTGATTACCGGCGTTGCCCGGGAATCAACATATCCCGATGTTCTTGGCATGAATGAGCTGGAAGACAAAATTCGTTACTGTGAGTTATCCGTAGAAGAATACCCGTTGTACGCTGCTACGTTTGTTAGGGAATCTACTTTTCCCGATATTCTTAGCATCAATGCAAAAAAAAGGTTATTGTGAGTTATCCGTAAAAGATAAACATGTGCTGTCCAGGACTTTTTACTGTAGTTTTTGAGATATTCAATTCTGTGTACATTGATTTTATGTATTTGTTATGGTTTCAGCAACGCAGCGGATAAACCGTTAAAGCGTCCAAATAGCGATTCCGTTCACCTTTTTAACTACAAAGAGGTGTAGGAGTTGAGTATCACTACTCTCTTATTACCTATGTTGATCCCGGGAATCTGCTGAACATTTTACAAAGGCCCCATCACAATCGAATACGGCAGCGCATAGAATACGAACAAACAGACAGACATTCAATTTTATATATCAGTTATTGGCTGGTTAGAAGTGAAAATCGCCTAGTTTAATTAAAGAAATGACACTTCGTACCATCAAGAAACAGAACGACCAACACATTTCAGAAACGTTATCTATGAAATATTAGATTCTATTCACTTCTTCCTATCATGCCATATGAGTAATTTTTCCATGGGTTATATTAATTTCTTTTAGTATGAATATGTGTGAGTGAATGGTATATTTCTATTTAACGTTGTGTTGTCTTAGATGAGGCCTTGGCATTGAGCTGATCACTCATTCGGGGAGGCCCTAAATGTCCTTGTGTAGTCAAAAAAGTATGTATGTCATCTTTGATTAAAATCCCTCTCCCGACAGGTTGGTTACTCTAAGGCCCGGGTGGAATGTGGCACGTAAGTGTACCTATATGATAAGAGGCTACACTGTATTTCTTAAAAATGGATTTAGAAAACTATTATTATTATTATTATTATTATTATTATAATGAATCGGCCGCGGTGGACTAGTGGTTATGCTCCTTGCCTCTGGTTTCGAGGGTCGCGGGTTCAAACCCGGCCGCGGTCGATGGATTTTTTAGGATGGAAAAATTCAAGGAGCAAGTCCTCCAGCAGGGACTTTAAGCCGTGGGTCCCGAGTTTGAAGATTTTCTGGCTCGTAAAAGATCCTTAAGCCTGAATAAAAAGGCCTCTAAGCAAAATTTTCCCGTCCTAGTACTACATTGGTTTCCTAGATGTCAGTATAAGGCGGATCGCTGACCACGGACTACTCAAATGACTTCTATACGGAAAAAAAAGTAACTAAATTACTATGGTTCAAATTCTTGCCTATAGGGGGAAGTGTAATTCGCTTAGTTTAATTAAAGACGTGACAGTTCGTAGCATCAAGAAACACCACTCTCACGGAACGATCAACACACAGGGTATTCTCCTGAGTATCAACAGCTGAGGAAAATTCAATATTATGTGTGGTTGAATAGTTCATTTTGCTTTGTCCAAATTAGGTTACGGTGAGTTAAATATAAAATCCATTGTATGTATGAAATATCTGATTATTTTGAGTTCTACCTGTGATATTAAATACATACTCGTTCCAATTGCAGTTCTTTGTCTGTCCTCGAAGGAGGCTTATTTTCTTATCAGTCATCACACTTTTCTTATATTCCCTCCATGGTATCTTTACCTTGTCGTGGTGGAGTGGCTAGCGTGCTTAAATGATCCCGAGAGCTATGCCGGCGGTAGCATTGCTGCCGATAGGGTTACCCATGCCGGACTGGTCGAAGGTGATAAGCCAGACGAAAAAAGTACCTTGGTCGATCTTTCACCGTAAAAATGCAACCGTCAAGAAATGCAGACATGGGTTCAACTGGGGTAAAATTTTCCGGAGGTCTAATAGTCCCTCATTCGGTTCTCCGGGCACTACTTCAGGGACTCATGCCATTTAATGTCCGCGCGGCCATGAACCTACGGGTTCGATAGTGCCAGTGAGTTTGTTAGTTATCTTGCATTACTCGGGGGGTTTCATCAACTTCAGCAACCACGATATATATATATATATATATATATATGTATATATATATATTGTATAGGTTAATATATATTTTTTGTTATGATATAATAGTGGCAATAATAATAATAATAATAATATAATAATAATAATAATAATAATAATAATTACTTACTTACTCCCTGGCACTATCGGAACCGTATGTTAATGGCCGCGCGCACATAAGCTCTCCATACATCCCTATCCGGAAAATTTTACCCCAGTTGAACCCATGTCCGCATTTCTTCACAGTTGTATTTTTACGGCTAAAGATCGTTACTCTTTCGACCAAGGAACTTTTTCGTCTGGCTTATCACCTTCGACCAGTCTGGCATGGGTAACCCTATCGGCAGCAATGCTACCGCTTGCATAGCTCTCAGGATCATTTAAGCACGCAAGCCACTCCACCACGACAAGCTAAAGATACCATGGAGGGAATAATAATAATAATAATAATAATAATAATAATAATAGTATTTTAGGAATTTGTTTCTAAACTACAATATTTTTTCCATCAAACTAAATTATTTTATTCGCCCAAAAATGCCATAGTATTACTTAATAGAATGTGCACACTGACACGTGATATGTCCTCGCTATCACGTAATAATATTTCATTATCAACCATAAACTATCAACTTATTAACCCGCTGAGTTTAAGACTTCATTAGCCTCTAATAATTTAATGAGTTGTTCTAATACGAATTGAATAGTAGAAGAGATATTTGATCTATTTTTTAAACCCATTGTCAACTTTAAAAGTATGTGATTGATGTTGCGTTATGTGGACCCATTCTTTTTTGCCATTTAGACACATTAAAACACGCCTAACTAGAGTTTTAAGAATTTCACCTCTAAATTTCCTTTTTTGAAGTATAGATATAGTTTATGCACAGTGACATATTCCCGTTTACTTTCCAAAATAGGTCTTATACTAAAAATATGATCTATTGTCAACCTATCTCTTCTAAATTCACATTGATGTTCACATGTTACGTCCTCGATATAGCAAGTAGGACAGGATACTAATTATACTGAGCAACAAAAAATAAACTTTTTTTTTGTCTCAGAAAGAAACATATGTGTTTCTGATAGTATTTTATCTGCTGAATTCAAATATGATACAGGTTTATCTCCATGACGCAAGGTTTCCGAGAGACAGGAATTTATAATTTCAAACACTTTAATATTTTCTACATTCGTGACTACACAATATTCGAACATTCGGACTCACCTAGAAAGTAAGGAATGATGATTTTCTGTTATATTTCGCCTGTGGAGCATCCCTCTTGATAGTCCAACAATAATTGGCTAGCATATTAGGATTCCATTTGCCTTGATACGGTATATATTTCCCATAGCTGAAATCTGCTGAGTTAGCTCATTTGGGTTTTATTTTAAAATGGACAAATGGACGAAAATACGTTTATTAAAATACAATTATTTAAATCCATCAATTAAAATTGAAATAAAAAACTGAGTGATGGAGAAATTCCGAATACGTACTTGAAAACACGATAAAAAAACTGCACTAGGTACAACTGTAGGTACTCATGAGACAAAATCCATGTCTACCAGTGTAATTTGTTACAATTTTGTACGAAGTTGAACGGGTTTACAAAAAGAACCTAAATCTTAATAATTATATTCATTGTGATGATGTCGTTAAATGGTTGTCTAATCAGTGTATTGAAACCCGATGTTTATTTCATACTAGCTAATACCCGGCGTGCGCTGCTACTCCTAAATAAATGTTAATGTGTTTCTACTACCAGCCTTCAGCTGCTTTGCTTGCCCGGGAATCTGCTTATCGCGATATTCTTTAAAGACAAAAATGGTTATTGTGAGTTATCCGTAGGAGATAAACATATGTTGTCGCGGACTTTTTGTAGAGTTTTTTTGAGATATTCAATTCTGTGTACATTAATTTGGTGTATTTGTTATGGTTTAGGCAGCGTACGCCATTTAAACTTCGAAATAGGGACTTTATTTCACGTTTTTACAGTAAAGGGTGATTTTTACGGGTGAGTGGGTTGAATATCGCAACTCTCTTATAGCCTATGTTCATCCCGGGAATCTCCTGCACATTTTGCTAAAAGCCCTTCAAAATAGGACGAACGGTCTGGCCGCGCATTAAATTCGAACAAATAAACAAACATACAAACAAACAAACACTAATTTTTATATATTAACTAACTAACTCACTGGCACTATCGAATCCGAAGGTTCATGGCCGCGCGGACATAAGCTCTCCATACATCCATATCCTGAGCTAATGCTTTCCAATCATTCCCTGTATAATCTACTTCCCTCAAATCATAGTTAATGTTGTTCTCCCACCTCATTCTTGGTCTACCAACTGGGCGTTTTCCCTCTGGCTTTCCTACAAGAAGTTTCCATGCACGTCTTTCATTCCCCATACGCGCAACATGTCCTGCCCATCGCAGTCTACGAGACTTAACTGTTCTTATTATATCTGGCTTCCTATAAAGACCATGTAGTTCATTGTTATGTAGTTCTTCTCCATTCACCTGTCTGTTCATCTCTCTTTGATCCAAAAATTTTCCTAAGAACTTTATTTTCAAATACTCGTAATCTCCTTTCCTCCCTTAAAGTAAGAGTCCAGGTTTCGCATCCATATAATATAACTGGTAGAATAATAGTTTTATATATTTTCAGCTTAACGTTTTTTGAAAGGAGTTGGGACATCAAAAGTCTCTGCAATGCATAATAGCATGCATTTCCAGAATTGAGCCTATGTTTAATTTCTTTTTGCATCTCATTCCTATTTGTGATTATTGTTCCTAGGTATTTGAATTCAGCCACTTCCTCAAAATTTCCCTCATTTGTCATTAGCTGTCCACTTCCATTATATACTGAATTTCTACGTGTGACCATATATTTAGTTTTACTGATATTTATTTCCAGTCCTAATTTCTTAGTGTTACTCAATAGTGTGTGCGTGTTGTCCTTTAGTATCTCCTCGCTATCGGCCAGTAGTACTACATCATCAGCATAAACTACAGCTTATTAATACCATTGAGTTGTAAGCTTCCTCATTCTCTAAAGATTTAATGGCATGCTCTAGTACAAAATTAAATAGTAAAGGAGATAGTGCATCTCCTTGCTTCAACCCATTCTGGATTTCAAAAGTGTCTGAAAACTGTTTGCCTACTCGCACCCTACTCTTTGAGCCATTTAGACACATTCGTATAAGTCTAACTAACTTTTTAGGAATTCCGAACTCCAGCAGGATACTATATAACTTCTCCCTCTTAATTGAATCATATGCTTTTTTGAAGTCTACATATAGTTGATGTACAGTACCATTATATTCCCATTTCTTCTCTAAAATCTGTCTTAAACTGAAAATCTGATCTGTTGTAGACCTGTTTCTTCTAAATTTAGATTACGATATTTTCAATTGTTCCATATATTCTAAATACGATTTTAGAATTCTAAAATAATCTGGATACATTTTTACAAGGGCGAAAAATCACTATAATATATTTTTATAGTAAAGATAATTACTAGTAGTGTAATATATTGTGAATTTGTAAAATACTAGACACTTCTTTAAGTCAGCTGAGATTTTCAAAATATTTAACATTACATTTATTGATTCAATATGATCTTTAACTTGAAATATTCCAGTAATATTCATTATATTATTCGTTAATTCATCAACCAAAGAGATATAACATTTATGTCAAGTCACTGTCGAGAAAAGGTTTACATTTTGGAGCTTGGGAAACATAGCTTAGGAAGTAATCAAATCGTTATGACGCACTGCCAATGTTATAGATTCGCATTAGGGATTATGACGGATTCACTATTACTCCCTATAAAATGTAGAATAAAGTTTTGGTACATTCAGATTGCTAAGGACTGGTTAAAGATTCCAATGTATTAAAATTACTATTTAACTCATGCCACAAATGTTAGTCAATGACCAATCACGTTTCAATGAACGTTGTTTTACAACCAATGACAGTCGTGTTTCACCTCGCTGTTTATCGATTTCTCTTTATCAGCTCCTGCTTTTGTGATGAAGAGAGCTCCTCCTTTTTAATGTTCTGAACAGGTCAAAGCATTATTTTTCTCCAACAAATACATTGAATATAGCAAATAATGAAAAGATTCCTTGATTTTATTGAGTTGTTTAATAAAAAAATAAGTGAATAACCGTAATGTTGATTATGATATATAGTTTGATGTGTTTCATTATTTCTCCACTTGGGTGCACTCTTACAATATTGCGATCTTATTTGGCAATAAATAATATGATCAAGCAGCAGTGAATGAACATAACCTCACATTTCTGATTTGATTTCAAACATCGCCGTTTACATTAAATATATAAATATTTTAAAATAACTACAGTTAAACAATGATTTGTGAATAAACAGCTTAATTTTATTCGTTAAACGGTCCTAATAAATATCACTCTTGATTTCCAATTTCTCTAGATAAATTGACTCCTCACTTCGTGAGTCGTGAATGTGTCGACAATTTGGAAATCACTCGTGGCGTTACTTATGACAAATGATTGCTTCTGGTGACATCATGGCTGCAGGATGCATGCCCAACGATAGAAAGTTTCCGTTACGGAGTATTTTATATTCCCTACTACGCCTAAATAAATAAAAATTAATGTGCTTTCGTGTTTAGTTGAATAAGTACGAGGAAAAATAATTATAAATTTATATTTTTTTAAATACCCCGTGCTGATTACCCGGCGTTGCCCGGGAATCTACTAATCCCGATCTTCTTGAAATAAATAAGCAAAAAATACGAAAATTAATGTTTTATATATTTCGATAAATAAGTTAAAGGAAAACATTATATGGTAATTATTTTTAGACACCCCGTGCTGATTTCTCGGCGTTGTCCGGGAATCTACTTATCCCGATATTCTTGACATAAATGAGCAAAAAAATACGAAAATTAATGTATTTTATATTTCGTTAAATAAGTAAGGGGAAAAATGTATATCATAATTATTTGTAGATACCCCGTGCTGTTTACCCGGCGTTGTCCGTGAATCTACTCATCCCGATATTCTTGGCATAAATGAGAGGAAAGACAAAAATTAATGTACTTCTTATTATTAGTTTAATAAGTCAAATGAATATTAATTATAAACGTAGGCCTATATCATAATTATTTTAAGATTATTCGTTTTTATTACTCGGTGTTGCCCTGTAATCTACTTATCTCGATCTTCTTGGCATAAATGAGCGAAAAGTCAAAATCTGTTATTGTGGGGATATTCGTAAAAGATTACCCGCCATGAGCATGCAGTGCTTGCACGGGAATCTACGTACTTGTCTCGATCTTCATAGCATCAATGAAAGCCAAAAATGGTTATTGTGAGTTATCCGTAAGAGGTAAACATTTGCTGTCGCAGACTTTTTTGTAGATCGTTTTTGAGATATTCAATTCTGTGTACATTATTTTTGTGTATTTGTTATGGTTTAGGCAGCGTAAGCTATTTAAGCGTCTAAAGATCTACATTTTTTCACGTTTTCCACTACAAAGGGCGATTTTTAAGGGAATAGGAGATGAGTATCCCAACTCTCTTATAGCCTATGTTCATTCCGGGAATGTTCTGAACATTTTGCAAAAAGCCGCTTCACAGTCGGATCTACGTTATGGCCGCGAATAAATTACGAACAAACAAACATTTATTTTTATGTATTAGATAACGAGGTAGAGTTTGATATGTTAGGTTCGCTAAATGACAGGTTCAAAGTTAAATATTTAAAATTGATAACATATATTAATATTTAGTTTAATTGAGAAATTACATAAAATGATTTTTTAACAATTACGCGGAACGTGTAGTTTTGATTTAAACCGCGAATGAACAAGTTTCATTACAACACTGTATTAATTAGATGGAAATGTGCGAATAAAGTAACAATTGCTGCTAATTAGTTTTAACTAAATACTTTCTAGATTACTTAAACGTTCGCCCAATTTAAAATTCCATATGAACTTCCTGAAGGCAATCATCAGAGTTCTGCCGATCCAAGCCTTCGTTACATCTCAAACAACAAAATATTCTTCTTTAGTATTTAAAATACTACAGAGTCAACTGCTGTAACTCGAGGTAGCGTGCTGCCTTGTCACGCAGCGGGCCCTAGTTTGATTCCCGATCGGGACAAACTCCTGTGGTGAAGTGTTTTTTTTTCGGGGGTTTTTCCTCACCTGTAAGACAATTGTCAGGAAACTTAGGCCCAATGGTCCCCGAAAAATCATAAAACTATCATCGTCATCATCTTTTACCGGTGTGGAAAGTAATGGGAAGCTACCACACCTACAATTCCCTAGTAAAGCTGCAAAGCATAGCATGAAAATGCTATGATTGTAGTGAAAGATCTGTCCTCGGTCAGAATTACTTTGTTTGGATAGATAAGCTATAGACATTTGATATGGTATAAATTAACCTATTTTAATTTAGGACTATATATACACATATGTCCACCGCTGTGGTCTCGAGGTAGCGTGCTGCCTTGTCACGCAGCGGGCCCGGGTTCGATCCCCGGTCGGGGCAGTTTTTCTGGGTGAGGTTTTTATCGGGGTTTTTCCTCACCTGTAAGACAAATGTGAGGAAAACTTTAAGGCCCAAACGGTCCCCGAAATCATATGGCCATCATCCTTATCATTATCATCCTTACCATTATCATTATCATCATCCTTCACCGGTGTGGAAAGCAACGGGAAGCTACCACACCTACACAATTCCCTAGTAAAGCTGCAAGCATAGCATGAAAATGCTATGATTGCAGTGAAGGACTTGCTTTCGGGCAGAATTACTATGGATGGATATATACACATATGCATACTATTGTGACGAAACCGATAATAATTGAATATAAGGTTATTCTAAGTTCTAATTAAAATATGTCAGACTATACGTGAGGCATAGCCTAAGTGTTAACTTATATAAATTGCCACAAATAAATAAAACGTTGCAATACTTTACTTTTACTGTATGTAGAGTGTGGTGTAGACTTGCTTTACTGTAGTTTGGTATTTGTGCTGTCCATTTATAGTAATACATAGTACCAACAAAATGTTACTTTTAAAGATAAAGAAGTGGTTTGACATTGTAGATTATTTTGCACACGGTAAAAATATGAATAATTTTCATAAATAAGCTACATTAACTTGTGAACAAAACAGATAAGAATTATATCTAAATAATTATATTCCCACACATATATATTTTTAGACTTTTCCATGCAGATAGCCCACAAGTATTTTTTTTATTTTAGTTTTAACGGACTAGTAATCATCTTTAAAAATTAAGCTAAATTACCAAATAACTTGTTAACTGTGAAGAAGGATGAAATTTTATATGTAACCACTGAATGAAAACAGTGAAAAGCTTATTATTCTTCTTACTGTAGTTTTCTAGTTTTTACCATCGGGAATGGATTGATACAAGTGTGTACAGTATTTAATTACCCTTTAAATAAATATAAAGAAATTTTACTTACAAAGTATAGTTTGAAAATAAAAAGTGGTTTTATGAAGTTTTGGTTATGACTATGTTGTGAATATAAGAGAATACAACTTCACGTTGATAAGGTAGAAGGGAACGTAATAGCTTTTCTTCAGGAAAATTATTGGCGGTTCAAGGAAGAACCGGATATTACGACAGCCGTAAAACTCCCACATAACTGGCTTCAGTTATTTCATAAAGAAAGCATGAATTTCATAAATGTAAGTAACAAATGGATGGCGTTAGTAAGGCAGAAAGGGTTTTCTGATGAACGAATAAATATAAAAAATAGTGCACTGAGATATTTCGGTACACTGTACCTTCTTCAGACATGTTAACAAATTATGAATTGTTTTCCAACTGATCTAAGCAACTATACAACACTATTTATTTAAGTTGATTTGAATGAATCCCCTTTGTTAAATTTAAAAAATTAATTAAATATTGTTGTATTGTTGCTTAGATCAGTTGGAACACAATTCATAATTTGTTAACATGTCTGAAGAAGGTACAGTGTACCGAAACAGCTGTCTCTGAATTATATAATAAATATGAAAATCAAATAAAACTATGTTTTATTTTTATTTAATTAATAGTAACTGAAGATGATTGTTTATCTAAATGAACTAAAAAAAGAGCTGAACAGAAATTATAATGATGGAAAAAGTGTGAACAGATGCAGATTTATACTTTTATGGATGCAATATGTATATTTGCACATTTTAAAAGGTTTAGTTCTTATAAAATCATGCCCCCTTTTTTTTAAATTGCAATTTTAATGCTCATCGCCTTGCTTTATAATGGGCGCCGCATGTGTGCTGACGTCACTTTAATCTACAGCTCCGATACTAGATATGCATTTTTCTGTAGATATTCAGAACGATATTTTAAAGCTCCCGGTTCTTTTCAGAATAAAGTTGTAGCGACACTGTAGAGGAAACGTTGGTGTGTGCCAGCTTGTGTACATGTTAGAAACCTTGGTAATCACAAGAAAACAGAATGAAGAAAGAATACATTTAAATGTTTTTGATTTCAGTTCATTTCTGCAATATGTACAGTAGAGTTGTTGATAGTGGACCTACTGCAAGAAGTAAAAACCATCTAAAAAAAGTATTATCTGCCACGAAAATATATGTGGTCCCCCAAAACGTCCAACAAACTCAACTACCACAATTAAAATATTGTATGCCTGTATCACCAACATCATATCCTTCCATCCATAGTAATTCTGCCCGAAGATAGGTCCTTCACTGCAATCATAGCATTTCCATGCTATGCTTGCAGCTTTACTAGGGAATTGTAGGTGTGGTAGCTTCCCGTTGCTTTCCACACCGGTGAAGAATGATGATGATGATGATGATGATAATAATGATAAGGATGATGATGATGTTCGCAATATGATTACGGGGACCGTTTGAGCCTTAAAGTTTTCCTGACATTTGTCTTACAGGTGAGGAAAAACCCCGATAAAAACCTCACCCAGAAAAACTGCCCCGACCGGGGATCGAACCCGGGCCCGCTGCGTGACAAGGCAGCACGATACCTCGAGACCACAGCGGTGGACCAACATCATATAATGCGGTAATATAAGCCAACAGAGAGTAAGTAAGAATTATGCATATCCGTGAAGTAGGGCCTAATAGAATATTTCGGGAGTTAATAATTATCAGTAAGGCGCGGATTTCTATGGCCTAAAAATGGAAAATAGGCATGAATTTATGACTTAAAAATGGTTTAAATATTACCTAAAAGAGACACAAATATGACCTTATAATGGAATGAATTTTTTTACCCATAGTATATTGATTGTTCATTCTTATACATGTTAAATTGTATCACAAGGAAACGGAAATCTTCTTCTATTGTCCAGCGCAAACGTTTGCTACCTGTTAACAGAAACAAGTGAACTGTGAAACTGACGATTTTTATACAGACTCAATGTTGGTTATTTCCGATCACCTGATGACTAGGCTATTAAAAGAAGCACAAAATATGACTTCATCATAGAAATAAGCAGAAGTATGACCAAAAATCTGAAAAAGTGAGAAATATCACTTATAATACACAATAACACCACTTAATCTTAATAATAAGACATATATAAATGTTTTTACTTATTTGAAGCTTAGAATATAGGCTTTGGTAAAAGTATGACACGTCATAGGAATCCGCCCCTTAATCATCAGTGTGTTATAATGAATACACATGTTGGTACGTACCGGGATGTGAAATTACGTTTTCAAGTGTTTGAAGTATAACAAATGTGGTAACTGGATTTTAGATCCTTACATTGGATTTTTAGCGCGCTTCTCAGCACTGAGATATAACAAAATTGTAGATTAAGGATATACTGTATGTATTAACAATAAGAAGAATCTCAATATGGTCTTTGTTTTCGATCATCTTTAATTATATTATATAATATAAGTTGAATAGTTTGGGACGGGGGAGGGGGGTATGAATGTGCGGTGTGTATATGTGTGGGGGTGTGTGGGTGTATGTGTGTGTTGTTTATTTCTAATTTGTTTTCTAGCATTTTTTTTAATATTAATGTACGGAATATGGATGAGTTTAGATATGTATTATTGTGATGTAGTATAGACATATATTTTACTTATATGAAGCATGTTTTTGTTTTTGATACATGTGTATTTGTAGGTATTTGTTTATATTATGATTAGTTTTATTTTTTATTCATCATCATCCGGTATCATGGCAGCTGCCGCCGTCTTCCGGAAACCAAACGCCATTCCTCTCTATCCATCCATTGATCTTCCTCCATTCCTCTGATATTCATAGCTGCTTGTACCCATTATATCCAAATTTTCTTCGGTCTTCCTCTCTTCCTCCTTTCCATTGGAATCCATTCCATAACAACTTTTGGCAATCTTTGCTCTGGCATTCGTTTGACATGACCATACCACTGCAATCTTTTCTTTTCTATGATGTCTATGATGTCCGGCTCCTCTTGTACACCCATAATTTCCCTTATTTCTTTATTTCGTATTCTATCCATTCTAGATTTTCCAGCTGATCTTCTTAAAGCATCCATTTCTGTACTTAAAATTATTTTCTTATTCATGGAAAAATAATGCACGTACGGCCAAGCAGGCCCTTGCGCAATGTAAATGCATATGTGTATTCTTTCTTCTGTAAAAAGGGCAATAAATGCCATTATCTATCTATCTATCTATCTATCACGTTGTTAAATGCAGAGAGTGTAAATACATTTGTACGTAAACAGTCACCTGAGAACGACAGGTAAACTCTGAATTTTCTGATGTGCATTATGAAGTAAATAAGAACATGTTTGAAGATTTTTGTAGCCATACGGTGCCATGGAACCATTTTATATTTATGTGAGAATGTCCTTGTGAGCTCCTATATTTGTTTTCAATTGTCATAGAAAAGTATTGTTAGTAACTAAAAATGAGTTCTGGAAGAAATACTACAACTGCACGTCTACCGACAAGAAGCCAGAACATTTACATAGCCCAATTGGTAGTAACAACGTGATGCTTTTTAAATCGATCACTTGCGAAAGAGAAGGTACAAGGAAGCGTAAAGACTTAATTTTCACATGAAATTGCCTACAAGACAATGCTTGTTTTTCGAGGATGGGCTGCAAGTCAAAGATAAGAAAATTCCTCGACAGGAGAAACACACTCTTCTAATAAACGTTTGAAGAGCGTCATGGAATAAATATCCTAATGTTACATCATTTGTGTCAAAATAATGGAAAGTGAAGTGATCTGTGTTTCTGTGTTATGAGCAACCTCTTAATAATAATAATAATAATAATAATAATAATAATAATAATAATAATCCCTCCATGGTATCTTTACCTTGTCGTGGTGGAGTTGCTTGCGTGCTTAAATGATCCTGAGAGCTATGCCGGCGGTAGCATTCCTGCCGATAGGGTTACCCATGCCGGACTGGTCGAAGGTGATAAGCCAGAAGAAAAAAGTACCTTGAGCGAAAGAGTGACGATCTTTCACCGTAAAAATACAACCGTCAAGAAATGTGGACATGGGTTCATCTGGGGTAAAATTTTCCGGAGGTCAAATAGTCCCCCATTCGGTTCTCCGGGGCCGGGACTACTTCAGGGAACCCATGCCAAAGGCTCAAACACCGGGACATGTTCCTTAGAACATTGCATGTTAGGACTTTATACAATCAGCTGGGCACTAGAGACAATCATTACGCTGGAACTATATAAATCGCCCTTGTATATATGTTGCTTTACTACTGAAAGTTTGGTGGCCAGGAGAAGGTAGTCAGGAATCAGGAAGCTTTGCGTTATACTATAGGGGTGCAGAAAGACCTGCATTTGGAACAGGTTTTTTAGGTCAGAAGGAGGATCCTATCCGCTATCCGAGATATTAAAGTTTGTTAGTGATAGGATATCATACATAATTCTAAAGGGTAAACAACATGATTTTATAATTGTAAATGTACATGCCCCCACAGAAGATAAAGATGACAAGATCAAGGATGAAGTTCTATGAAGAATTAGAATGCGTATTTGATAGCCTTTCACGATATCATATGAGAATTGTCTTAGGAGATTTTAATTCAAAAGTGGGGCGGGGAAGATATATTCAAACCAACAATAGGCAAATTCAGTCTTCATCCAAGATAGTAATGACAACGGGGTTAGATTAGTCACATTTGTCACATCAAAGAATCTCATTGTTAAGAGCACAACATTTCAGCATAAGGATATACATAAATACACTTGGACGTCCCCAGATGGAGAAACTCGGAACCGGATATAATCATGTATTAGTGGATAAACGCTGGCACAATAGCATCATTGATGTTAAATCAGTTAGAGGGACAGACTGCAATTCGGATCATCATCTGGTCAGAGTGAAAATCAGACAACGGCTATTGCTTAAAAGAGGAACAAACGCTATTGATGATTCTGTAAAATTTGAATTAAAAAACTTGAAAAATGATGAATTGCGGCAAGAATAACAAATCAAAATTGCTAATAGATTTGAAGTACTGGGACCTTCCGATGACAATGTGGCAAACAAAGAAGAAACTGATATAAATAAAGAATGGGAGGCTATAAGAGATTACTATTAAATTGTCAGCATCAGAAAGCATTGGTTGTTTAAAAAAGAGGCAAAACAAGAAATGGTTTGATGAGGAATTTGCCGACATTGTAAAGAAAAGAAAGCTAGCAAAAAATGAAAAGGCTATACGAGCCAAGTGAGGTAAATTTTAGAGCAATTGGGTAGTATTAGACGGGAAACCACCAAGCTACTAAAGAGTAAAAAGATGGAAATTTTGAGAGAGAAGATTAATGATCTTGAAATTAATGCAAAAAATAGGAACATTAGAGAATTTTATCAGGTAATTAGTATAGAGAAGAAAGGGTTTCAGGGTAGAACAAACATAATTCGGAATGAAAATGGGGATATGATTGCAGATTCCAGGAGTATATTAAATAGCTGGAACAGTTACTTTAATCAGCTATTAAATGTACATACAGAACAGGACATTGAGGAGAATAATTTACAGACAGCAGAAATCCTAGTCGCAGAGCCAAGTACATTAGAGGTTGAAATGGCGATTGAAAAATTGAAGATGTATAAAGCATCAGGTTCAGATGAGATCCCAGCAGAACTGATAAAATCAGGGGGAGAAAAATTGATGGACAAGGTATGCTGGTTGCTTAGTATGATTTGGGAAAAAGAAGCTCTTCCAGATGAATGGAAGGGGTCAATTATCGTACCAATTTATAAGAAAGGAGATAAAACTGATTGCAACAACTACAGGGGCATCTCATTACTTTCAACTTCGAACAAAATTCTAACAAATATATTAGTAAGCAGCCTTACTTCCTATATTGATTACATTCTAGGAGATCATCAATGTGCATTTAGAAGAAACAGGTCTTCAACAGATCAATTTTTAGTATAAGACAGATTTTAGAAAAGAAATGGGAATAATAATGGGACTGTACATCAACTGTATGCAGACTTCAAAAACGCATATGATTCAATTAAGAGGGAGAAGTTATATAGTATCCTGCTGGAGTTCGGAATTCCTAAAAAGTTAGTTAGACTTATACCAATGTGTCTAAATGGCACAAAGTGTAGGGTGCGTTTAGAAAAACAGTTTTCAGACACTTTTGAAATCCAGAATGGGTTGAAGCAAGGAGATGCTCTATCTCCTCTACTATTTAATTTTGTACTAGAGCATGCCATTAAATCTTTAGAGAATGAGGAAGGATTACAACTCAATGGTATTAATAAGCTGTTAATTTATGCTGACTATTTAACTCATGCCCCAAATGGGAGTCAATGACCAATCACGTTTCAATTATTTCTGTTTTACAACCAATCAGAGTCGGTTTTCACCAAATATTTATCAGTGTTATAATTACCATATTAAAGAAAAGCTCCTCCTTACAATATTGCGTTCCTTTGGCAATAATAGTATGATCTGGTTGCAGTGATAAACAAAAGAAGCAGTAGAAGCGTACCTATCGTTTCTCATTTGTTTTCAAACATCGCCGTTTACATTAAATATATAAATATTTTAAAATAAATATAGTTAAATAATGATTTGTGAGTAAACAGCTTAATTTTATTCGTTAAATAGTCCTAACAAATGCCACTCTTGATTTCCAAATTCGCTAGATAAATTCACTCCTCACTTCGTGAGTCGTGAATTTATCGATAATTTGGAAATCACTCGTGGCATTACTTATGATGATGTAGTACCACTGGCCGATAGCGAGGAGATACTAAAGGCCAACACGCACACACAATTGAGTAACACTAAGAAATTGGGACTGGAAGTAAATATCAGTAAAACTAAATATATGGTCACACGTAGAAATTCAGTATATAATGGAAATGGACAGCTAAGGACAAATGAGGGAAATATTGAGGAAGTGGCTGAATTCAAATACCTAGGAACAATAATCACAAATAGGAATGAGATGCACAAAGAAATTAAACATAGGCTCAATTCTGGAAATGCGTGCTATTATGCATTGCAGAGACTTTTGATGTCCCAACTCCTTTCAAAAACGTTAAGCTGAAAATATATAAACTATTATTCTACCAGTTATATTATATGGGTGCGAAAAAGTTGGACTTTTACTTTAAGGGAGGAAGGAGATTACGAGTATTTGAGAATAAAGTTCTTAGGAAAATTTTTGGACAAAAGAGAGACGAACAAACAGATGAATGGAGAAGACTACATAACAGTGAACTACATAGTCTTTATAGGAAGCCAAATAGCCTATAATGAGAACAGTTAAGTCTCGTAGACTACGATGTGCAGGACATGTGGCACAAATGAGGAATGAAAGAGGTGCATGGAAGCTTCTTGTAGGAAATCAGAGGGAAAACTCCCAGTTGGTAGACCAAGAATGAGGTGGGAGAATAACATTAACTATTATTTGAGGGAAGTAGATTATACAGGGAATGATTGGAAAACATTAGCTCAGAATAGGGATGTATGGAGAGCTTATGTCCGCACTGCGGTGAACCTCCGGATTCGATAGTCCCCAGTGAGTAAGTAATAATAATAATAATAATAATAATAATAATAATAATAATAATAATAATAATAATAATGATGATAATTATAATAATAATGATGATAATTATAATAATAAGATGATAATTATAATAATAATGATAATTATAATAATAATGATGATAATTATAATAATAATGATGATAATAATAATGTTTTTATTTATTCTGGCAGAGTGAAGGTCATAAGACCTTCTCTTCCACTCAACCAGCACAAATACAAATAAACATTTGACAAATATAGATATACACTATACTAATTATAAACAGTTAAAGGTACAATAAATGTAGCAATGTAAATTTCATCTACAAACAACATTTTATACGATAATAACAATAATAATACTTACAATAATAATAATGATGATAATATATTAATGATAGCATAATAATGATAATAATAGTAATAATAATAATAATATAATAATGATAATAATAATATAATGATGATGATGATAGTAATAATAATAATAATAATAATAATAATTATAATAATAATAGTATGAATATGATAAATTATACGAGAAACGCCAATTAATATATATATATATATATATATATATTAATTAAATAAAAATAAAACGTAGTTTTATTTGATTTTCATATTTAATTTGTTAACATGTCTGAAGATGGCACAGTGTACCGAAACAGCTGTCACTGAATTATATAATAAATATGAAAATCAAATAAAACTACGTTTTATTTTTATCTAATTAATAGATATCAATTTTCATTAAGTAAACACCAACTCAATTGATTATTTAATATATATACCTTACACTGGGTAATGATGAAGTCGAGGTTAGAGCAAATATAAGTTTAGATTTGTTTAAAAGTTGTAAGAATCCAAAAAAATGATGGAAGCAGTAATTGGAAAAATAAAAACTTAGATCAGTATCCCTAAAAACTGACACTGCCAGGGAAAACTGAGGGAAAAATAATAGTAAAAATAAGAAGATAGGAACAGTACACTAAGGAGAAAAAAATCTGCGTTTCACAAGGACAGTTAAGGAGGAGGCACTGAAGGCATCAGAATGTTCTAAATATGGAGCTGGGCTATTTTAAACGACAAAATATTGAGTGAGGTAATAAAGATTTTTTTTTCTCAATTCACGTTTTTTCTAGGTGCACCCCCCTTTCATTACAGTGTTTAATAAATTACTATTGCATTTTAAACAAGAACCCTAGAGACATAAATAAATGAAAATTTTCGTATAGATTTTCAAATAAGCAGTTCTATAAATACTTATTGTTTATTTTTAAAGTAAAAAATGAGAAAAAATAAGATTTTCTTCTGTAATAAGAGAAAAATTGCATTGCAAATAATGTGATACATTTGTAATTAAGCGACTAGACTTAAAATGAAGAGCTTCATTCCAATTGTTTTTAGATTTAGCTGTAAGCACTTTTGTTATTACAGGTTTGATAAAAAATGTATTGATCTGAAATTTTAACGATTTTTTGTGTCAATTATATCTGAAATGATCGGCCGTGGTGGACTAGTGGTTATGCTCCTTGCCTCAGGTCCCGAGGTTCGCGGGTTCAAACCCGGCCGGGGTCGATGGACTTTTTAGGATGGAAAAATCCAAGGAGCAATTCCTCAGGGAGGGACTTTAAGCTGCGGGTCCCGAGTCTGAAGATTTTCAGGCTCGTAAAAGATCCTTAAGCCTGAATGAAAAGGCCTCTAAGCAAAATTTACTGAATTTTCCCGTCCTAGTATTACCATGGTTTCCTAGATGTCAGTATGAGGCGGAACGCTGACCACGGACCACTCAAATGACACCTATACGAAAACAAATGTAACTAAATTAGTATGGTTCAAATTCTTCCCCGTAGGGGGAGAGAGCCTAAATCTCTGTTAAGGGGAAACATGGGTTTACAAGAAGATATCTGAAATGATTCGCTTATAAAATCCTTAATTTGTAAATTTCTCAGTTCGGTACCCCGATCATATTAGGTGATAATATGAAATATAAACATATAGGAAAGATATTGACTTTTTAAAAATTATTTTTCACTGAGAGTAATTAATATTATAATTAAACGTTATGTGCGTTAACCAATAATGGATGTTTGGCAACAATTAGTACTGACTTCTATTATCAGAATTTAAAAAATAATGATGTTATAATATGACATTGGTATTAATGACGTAAGACCTATACGTTTCCCTCTAAAACCTTGAAATTTGTTTGTCTTAAAATAAAATCTCCAAAAATGTGGTTCCACAAAATTTCAAGCGTTAATTGTCTAAAAACCCACATATCTTTCACATATAAAAAGTAAAGTGATCCCACTACAGGCCTCAGGAGGCCCTTGGGGTAGTAGCAGGTTAAGGCTCCCACTTTTTCTTGACAATCGGCACTTGATGTCAGCCGAGTTGTCAGCCCTGCGTGACGGCCGCCTTTACCCCAGAACAAGCGTCTGGTACTCATTTCAGTTAGAGGCTGAGTCGACCCCAGGGCCATAGTGCCGCCAGAAGGTTTGGGTCAGTTTAAAAATCCTGACCCCACCGGGACTCGAACCCTCGACTTTCCGGCTTGTAGCGCAGTGCCTTAAACACTACGCTACGGCGTGCCACCTCTTTCACATATACTTTATGTAAAGTTAGATAAAGGCACCACTATCCTGTGTGTAATTTATTTCAAATAATTCCCCAGAAATATTGAATCTGATGATTTATGTCCCTATTCCATGCCACATGAATATTACAACAGGTAGTCATCAAGACTTGTTTGCTGTTATTACAAGATTAACTCTACGTTATCAATTCAAGGTCACTGCAATGCACTATGCTTCATTCAACTGTTTGTTTATATTACGAGTAGTCGATCCAAAGACTACAATTCAATCAGGTAAAACACAATAACAAGGTAATCTGTAAACAAGTAACAAGGTAATCTGATGGAAAAATATAAATATTGGTGAATTTCTAACAAAGATATAACATTTTAAGTTAATTTTTTATAAATTAAATAAAAATAAAACGTAGTTTTATTTCATATTCATATTTATTTATATAATTCAGTGACCAGCGTGGTTCAGTACACGGTACCTTCTTCAGACATGTTAACAAATTATGTATGGTGGTTCCAACTGATACTAAGCAACAATTACAACAATATATTATTTAAATTGTTAATTTTAACAAAGGGGATTCATTGAGATCACTGTTGAGAATTTAACAGTTTTGTTTACTACTTTTAAAATTTATTAAGTTCTACATACTCCCAAAAGATCTAACTTTCTTACCCCTCATCACAAATAGGTAAAATTTCAAAATTTGGCTCGGAACAATGATTAAATTGGAATAGGTGGTTAGCATATTTTGAATTTTCAAAATTTATGTTATATGCTCTCAGGTGTTCCTTTATCTGAGAGGATAAAAAGGTCTTCCAGTGGGTCCTCTCTAGATCATTGTCACATGTGCCAAACCTTCAATTTATATACACCTGATAATTTTTATTTTTTTATTTTGGTTTTATTGTTTTTTATATTAATTTTTGTTGGATCTTGTCATTTGACATTAATTTAAAAAACCTCATCTGCTTTATACTAGTGATGTCTTCTTTTGACAGTTTTTTTGTGTAATTTCTGCCTCTAAGGATGATATAAAAAACTAACCTTCAGATAACTATTGTGTCAGAATGAAATTTATCGTATTCAACTTTTTAAAACTTGTAATTTATCATATTTATATAATAATGTAGCTGTCATAAACATGCACACTCATGTCTTAGTGTTGTCAGTACACAATGAGACACATCACCTTACAATAACACAACATTATTGGAACTGGATATAAATTAAACTTCATTACTGTATGTCAATACCCGTATAACTAAATTCTAGTCAAAAGTAGAAATGTATCATGAAAGAAAAATTGTCACAAAACAAATAGTGGGGTGAATTTTTATTAAAATAATTCAAAACCTAATTAACGAAATATCTCACAGACACTATCGAACATTTATATTCATAATCGTGTGGAAATAAACTCTCCATGCATCCCGATCCTGAGCTAATGTTTTTTAATCATTCCCTGTAAATTTAGCTCTCTCATAATTTTCTTTAATATTTTTCTCCCACCACATTCTAGGCCTAACATTCATTCTGTATACTTATATACAGGGTGTATCATAAAGGATCGGGCAAACTTATATGGTTGAAAGTACACGATAATAGATGCAACAATGTCCCAGTAAACATGGGTCGGCAAACGAGCCGTTTGGGAGATAATTACGAATGTATGGTTACAAGCCGCCACTAATGCCATTGTTTGTAACATCGTACTAGGTGATTATCTCATTGGGCCACACATTCTTCCACGAAAACTTAATGGACGGAGGTACCTTAGGTTTCTGCGGCGTCATCTTCCAGGATTGCTTGAGGATGTTTCCCTTCAGCAACGTCGGAGTTTGTGGTACATGCATGATGGAGCTCCGGCACATTTTGCTGCTGCTGTGAGACGGCATCTAAGGCGCAGATACGGCCAAAGATGGATAGGTCGAGGCGGATCTGTACCTTGGCCTCCAAGATCACTTGATCTAAATCCTTTGGATTTTTATATCTGTGGTCACCTCAAAAGCGAAGTGTACAGCACACCCGTTAACACGATTGAAGAACTGGAGCAGAGAGTTGTACATGCTTGTCAAAAATTCAGAAATGATCCTGGGGTTTTCGAAAGAATTCGACATTCATTGCAGAGACGAGCTCAGTATTGCATCCAGATGCAAGGAAGACACTTTAACATCTCCTTTAACAGGTAACCCACAAGTAAGTGAACTGTGAAATGGGAACTAAATGAGATGAAAAATTAATAGTAAAGTCTAAATTCAAATAAATTTCTACTAACTAGGACGATGTTTACAATGATGTCAGTGGTGGCTTGTAACCATACATTCGTAATTATCTCGTAAACGACTCGTTTGCGGATCCATGTTTACTGGGACATTGTTGCTTCTATTATCGTGTATTTTCAACCTTGTAAGTTTGCGCCATCCCTTTTGATACAACCTGTATATATATATATATATATATATATATATATATATATATATATATATACTAGCTGGGCCGGCGAACGTCGTATAGTCTTTAAATAGGTTTACGTTAATTTTTCCGATGTTTAATAGTTATCTGCTATTCGGGGCGGAAACAAATCCAAGAAATCAAAGATCATAAAAATCGGTCCAGCCGTTCTTGAGTTATACATAGTGTAACTAATCCGACTTTGCTTTATATATATAGAGGTCCAGGCCACGCGTTGCTGTGGCTAAGGTATACGTTAAATTATGTTGTAGTAAACTAAGTGAGAAATCTAAATCTGAAAGTTTTTGTTTCACACAA
The DNA here is from genome assembly GCA_030220185.1 of Diploptera punctata. Lineage (NCBI taxonomy): Eukaryota > Metazoa > Arthropoda > Insecta > Blattodea > Blaberidae > Diploptera > Diploptera punctata. Next base: position 303,467 of record JASPKZ010004213.1, on the reverse strand, counting down.
TTTTTTAGTTCTGGTACGTTAACTACACCCGGTATAAATATGGGTGGTGGTTTATGTGGAAGTGGTTTTGTTGATTGAGATGAATTTATGTTGTCTGCATTCTCAGTATTATCCATAAGTGTATCTTAAGGATTATATACATTTATTGGTGGAATATTTTGAAGAGGCTTGCTGATTTCATTATTTTTTCGTTTTTTTCTACGAACTTGTTGGCAGTTTGGATTCTCAGCATCATCAAAAAGTCTCTGTATAATAATATAATTTTGTGATATATTATAGTCATCTTGTTTTTCATTTAATTGAGGCATGGAGATTGTTTCTATAATATTAGGCATATTATTATAACTAACAGACTTACTTATAGTTCTGTTATTCCGTTCCTTAGGATTGACATTCTTCTTAAATGTAAGATTTATGTCACATGAGCCTATACCAATTTGCGGAAATTCACTTGATATCTTATCATTCATGGTCTCTAGAACTGATTCGCCATATTGTTCAATGCCCCTTCTCGGTCCAGTTAAATTTAAATTAAGTTGCTGTATTTCAGCCAGATTACTTAAAACTAATACTTACACACGAAATTAATATAATAAATAAAATATATTGAAAATAAAATAAATACAAACACACTTAAATTATGAAATAATCAATATTTGTAATTCAATTGAAATTCGCAGTTGCAACAAAAAGCACAGCCACCTGGTTAAATAATAAACCAATTGCCTTACACCGTCATCTGTTAGAATCGTATGTAATTCACAGATAATTATAACTCTTTGTAAAATAATAAACAAATAATTTGCAATAAAAATAATGCGACTATAAATTTAGTTATAAACTTCCCTAAGTCTCAAGTTCGATCAAACTGCACACAGTGTGCAAATTTTTATTAAAATCGGTTCAGTAGTTTAGGATTCCATCGCGGACAAACAACGTGACACGTAATGTGTATATATATATATATATATATATATATATATATATATATATATATATATATATATAGGTCTATTTATTAATATATTAATATATTATTTTTTTATTAATTGTAACATCCAAATAAAGAAGCGTCACTACTACAAATTAAAAATTATCTTCAATTTGCTTACCTGTTATGGTGGATGCTAGTGGGCAGTGAGACCGAGTTCCCGCTATCTATCGTAATAGAGCATATATATATATATATATGTGTGTGTGTGTGTGTTTGTACTAGATTCGCTTGGATAACGTAACTTGCAGTGCAATGAAAAATCAATTCAGTGATCCGGGTTAAAATTGCCGTCCTAGCTTTTATTTTTCTTTTCATGTCAAATATATATCCTTTTTTGTATTCACAAAACAATTGATTTTACTTCCATTTTCTTTTATATAACATCCTTTGAAATAATATAATACTGATTTTTCAATTTACACATTTACATGTTGAAAGCAATTTTTGACCGCCAAGTATATGCGTTAAATCTCAGACATCTATTTACAAAAACTTGGAATTTCTTAAAAATCGCTTCACGTGTTTTCCACTTGTACATATCAGTATACATTAAACATATCTGTTATTTTTTGGTCTTCAATTTAAGAGAGACTTGTATAGATTATCACAAGTAATGCCACGAGTGATTTCCAAAGTATCCATAAATTCACAAAGTTTCTAAATGCACGTTGATGATCTCCTCATCAATACAGGGAGTAAGTCTGCTTACTAATATATTTTTAGAATTTTGTACGAAGTTGAAAGTAATGAGATGCCCCTGTAGTTGTTGCAATCAGTTCTATCTCCTTTCTTATAAATTTGTATGATAATTGATTCCTTCCATTCGTCTGGAAGAGCTTCATTTTCCCAAATCATACTAAGCAACCAGCGTATCTTGTCCATCAATTCTTCTCCCCCTGATTTTATCAGTTCTGCTGGCATCTCATCTGAACCTGATGCTTTATACATCTTCAATTTTTCAATCGCCATTGCAACCTATAATGCACTTGGCTCTGCCACTAGCATTTCTGCTGTCTGTAAATTATCCTCCTCAATGTCCTGTTCTGTATGTACATTTAATAGCTGATTAAAGTAACTTTTCCATCTATTTAATATACTCCTGGAATCTGCAATCATATCCCCCATTTTCATTCCGAATTATGTTTGGAATGAAAATGGGGATATGATTGCAGATTCCAGGAGTATCATCCGAAAATTATATTCTCACTGTAATATTGTCCTTATTTCTCTTAGAAGCAGGTTTATAAATTAAGTTAATAATATCATTAATATCTTGAAATTTTAGTTATTTATTTAAAAGAAATTATTCTACACAAACATACATTTAGTAATCAAGTTTTGTGTTACTCGTACATTTTATGATATAATACGAGTTTTAGCAATGCACTTCTGGATCTTTCGTAAAGTCGCTGCAATCCATTGGAGGATCCATATTTTCAACAGCTTTCTTCAACATGTCTTCATCAGGACATTGTTCTGCTGTCTCTATAAAAATAAGTGCTGCAACAAAACAAAACAATTTTTAATCTTATCTACAAACCAATGCAATTATATACCTAATCATTTATTATTACAAAGTCTGTTTCCTTTCATCTAAATCCATGAATTAATTATCTAAATCTCTTCGTGTAGAAATTATCTTCTTTATGAAACTGGGATTTTAGTTTAGAATGCGGTATATATTTTTTCACAAATAATCATAAGTAATGCCATGAGTGATTTCCAATTTATCTAGATAATTTGTAAATTAAGAGTGACATTTGTTAGGACTATTTAACGAATAAAATTAAACTGTTTACTCACAAATCATTACTTAACTATAGTTATTTTAAAATATTTATATATTTAATTAAACGGCGATGTTTGAAAACAAATGTGAAACGATTGGTACGCTTCATTTGCTTCTTTTGTTCTCACTGCGACCATATATTATTATTTATTGCCAAAGGATCGCAATTTTTTAAGAATGCACCCTAGTTGAGAAATTTATAACCAACCTAATAGGTATTAATTAATTTCTGATGTCCTATGATGTAAATGTGACAATTATATTTTCCTGGAATGTTATTACCGGGGAAAAATACATTTAAGAAAGTGCAAACAGTGGTATATTTTTTTTTTTTGGTGGTATAATCAATTGCTACAAAATGTTTTGTATTAACTCCCGCACGTCATATGTGTTGACATTCATGCACTATATGCTATCTGGTAGCCGTATTTCTTAGTGAGTCAGTTACTGCAAAATAATGCTATGACCTATTCAGAATGTTAAAAAGAAGGTGCTTTCTTTATTATGATAAACTTTCGTTGGTAAATTTTAGGCGAAACGCGACTGTGATTGGTTGTAAATAAAAATCATTGAAATGTGATTGGCCATTGACTCCCATTTGGGGTATTAGTTAAATAGTCGTCATAAATACCTCTTAGAATCTCAAAGTGAAGTCCGACGGAACCGTTCCATTGTAAAGAAAATATGCAGAGCACGCTAAAACATAATTTGAATTAAATAATAAAATTAAAATATTAATAATTAAGTAGATTGAGGCCCTTTCTGCGTGAAGTGATAATTTAGTCAAATTGAATGTGAACGACATTTTTCTCATAAGAACTTCATTTATATGTCGCCTGCTTAGAATTAGAAAGTTCTAACTTCATTATATTCAATTTTTCAGGAGAGCTGAATTGTATTTTGAACACAACCTAATTCACAATAATTTCAGGTAAAAACAAATAGCTATAATTAGGACTGAAATATTAACATATTATTACAGATTGCAAACATACATGAAAATAGGTGGAAAAGTTAATTGTATGAGCTATTAAATGTCCATGCAGAACAGGATAATGAACACAAAGATTTATATACAGCAGAAATGTTAGTCACAGAACCAAATGCACTAGAAGATGAAATGGCGATACAAAAAAAAAGTACGTCTATGAAGCATCAGGTTCAGATGAGATCCCAGAAGAACTCATAAAATAAGGAGGTGAAAAACGCACGAACACTCTCTTGAGTAACACTAAGAAATTGGGACTGGAAGTAAACTTCATTGAAATTGTATATATATAAATATATATATATATATATTTATATGTTCATACATAGAAATGCATTTTATAATGAAAATGGAGAGTTATTGGCATAAGAGAAAATTTTTAAAAAGTGGCTGAATACAATTACATAGGAACAATTAGGGCCTATTACAAATATGCATGAGATGCGTAAACAATTTAATATATTCACAATTCTGGAAAGCTTGCTATTGTGTTTTACAAGTACTCATGTCGTCTCAACTCTCTCAGAAACCGTTCAACTGAAAATATATAAAACTGTTATTCTCTCTGTTATATTGTATGGGATTCAACTTTAACGGAGGAAACAAGAATTCCAAGTATTTGAGAATAAAGTTCTCAGTAAACTTTTTTGGCCAAAGAGAGATGGAGAGACAGGTGAATGGAGAATACTACATAACAGTGAGATTCATGGTATTAATAGGAAGCCAGATATAATAAGAACGGTTAAGTCTTTTAGACTGCTATGGGTAGCACATACGGTACGCATGAGGAATGAAAGAGGTGCATGGAAGCTTCTTGTAAGAAAGCCAGAGCAAAAACGTTCAGTTTTTAGACCAAGAATCAGATAATAACATTAACCATGTTTTGAGGGAAGTAGATTATACAGGTGATGTTTGTAAATCATTAGCTCGGGACAGAGATGTGTGAAGACTTTATGTCCGCGCGGTTATGATCGTACGGTTTCGATGTAAGTACCAGTAAGTTATGGCAGTTAGTTAGATTATATATATATAGATATATATTTGCGTAACTGTTTATGTTAGGCCACTAGATGTCAGTCGTAACAAATTTCTCCGCTACCGCTAACCAAAAACCTCTTGTGTAATGGAGAATACTACATATATAGAAAAAAATGTATGTTTGTGTTGGAATACTTGGGTAGCTCAGCTCGTTAGAGCGCTAAACGTACAGAGTTTAGAGACTAGGGTTCAAATCCCGACTCAACCATTCATTTTTATTTTCATATCATAATATATATATATATATATATATATATATATATATATCCATCCATTGTAATTCTGCCCGAAGGCAGGTCCTTCACTACAATCATAGCATTTTGATGCTATGCTTGCAGCTTTACTAGGGAATTGTGTAGGTGTGGTAGCTTCCCGTTGCTTTCCACACCGGTGAAGGATGATGATGAAGATAATGATAATGATAATGGTAAGAATGACAATGATAAGGATGATGGCCACATGATTTCGGGGACCGTTTGGGCCTTAAAGTTTTTTCCTGACATTTGTCTTACAGGTGAGGAAAAAACCCCGATAAAAATCTCACCCAGAAAAACTGGCCCGACCGTGAATCGAACCCGGGCCCGCTGCGTGACAAGGCAGCACGCTACCTCGAGACTACAGCGATGGACATATACAAGGTGTTGCAAAATCATCGACAACGGAGGTGTGGTGGTATGTTGAGATATGTTGATTGTGTTTTAATAAGGTACCAATGTCCAAAAATATGCGTTTTCAGACTATGACTAGTTAATTATGTCTCAGGATCAGTGTTGGTTCATGGGATAGGGAGACTCATTACTTGACAACACCTCACAGGTACGGAACCTGTGATACGTGACTTCGCAACGGAATGTGGTTGCAACATGACGGAGCTCCAGCTCACTTCCATGCCAATGTGAGGAGACATTTGGATATAACGTATCCAGGTCGACGGGGACCAATCCTATGGCCTCCGAGATCAACTGATCTTAACCCTCTCGACTACGTTTTGTAGAGCGACATGAAACAGTCTCTTTATTGGACTCCAGTAAAGTCACGTACGGTTCTTATAGCCCGAACTTACGCTGTTACATAAATAACTTAAACGAGCCCAGGCATATTTCAACGTGTGCGCGAATCACTACACCGCCGATGTGCGCTTGCGATGAGATGGGAGGTGGATATTTTGAAAACTTGATGTGACTGTGACAGTATTGAGTCTTGAAATCCAACTAACGGAACTCTTGAGAAGTTAACTATTCATAGTGTGAAAATGCATCATTTCCGGACATAGGTACCTTATTAAAAGATGATCAACATTTGTCAGTATACCACCTCCTTGTCGGTGTTTTTTGCAACACTCTGTATATATGTGTCTAATGATCGCGGTGATTTATATGCTGAATTCGTGAATCCAGTCTCCTTCGTATTTGCAGGGCTTGAGGTAGGTCTGCAATGCATTATTCAACTCTACTCTGAGTTCAGGATGTTATGAGGTAGGGGATTACACAGCAGCATGGTTTTTGAGTCGATTGAGGAAATACAGCGGAGTTTTCGTGAACGTTTGTAGGTATTTATGATGGAATGAGACCTGATACCAGTCTTCCGTGAATGTTTGTAGGTGTTTATGATGGAATGAGACCTGATACCAGTCTTCCGTGAATGTTTGTAGGTATTTATGATGGAATGAGACCTGATACCAGTCTTCCGTGAATGTTTGTAGGTATTTATGATGGAATGAGACCTGATACCAGTCTTCCGTGAATGTTTGTAGGTATTTATGATGGAATGAGACCTGATACCAGTCTTCCGTGAATGTTTGTAGGTATTTATGATGGAATGAGACCTGATACCAGTCTTCCGTGAATGTTTGTAGGTATTTATGATGGAATGAGACCTGATACCAGTCTTCCGTGAATGTTTGTAGGTATTTATGATGGAATGAGACCTGATACCAGTCTTCCGTGAATGTTTGTAGGTATTTATGATGGAATGAGACCTGATACCAGTCTTCCGTGAATGTTTGTAGGTATTTATGATGGAATGAGACCTGATACCAGTCTTCCGTGAATGTTTTTAGGTATTTATGATGGAATGAGACCTGATACCAGTCTTCCGTGAATGTTTGTAGGTATTTATGATGTAATGAGACCTGATACCAGTCTTCCGTGAATGTTTGTAGGTATTTATGATGGAATGAGACCTGATACCAGTCTTCCGTGAATGTTTGTAGGTATTTATGATGGAATGAGACCTGATACCAGTCTTCCGTGAATGTTTTGTAGGTATTTATGATGGAATGAGACCTGATACCAGTCTTCCGTGAATGTTTGTAGGTATTTATGATGGAATGAGACCTGATACCAGTCTTCCGTGAATGTTTGTAGGTATTTATGATGGAATGAGACCTGATACCAGTCTTCCGTGAATGTTTGTAGGTATTTATGATGGAATGAGACCTGATACCAGTCTTCCGTGAATGTTTGTAGGTATTTATGATGGAATGAGACCTGATACCAGTCTTCCGTGAATGTTTGTAGGTATTTATGATGGAATGAGACCTGATACCAGTCTTCCGTGAATGTTTGTAGGTATTTATGATGGAATGAGACCTGATACCAGTCTTCCGTGAATGTTTGTAGGTATTTATGATGGAATGAGACCTGATACCAGTCTTCCAAAATAAAATTGTCTTAATGACTGAGGAAAATCTTGTGAATACTTCAATCTGCCTCCTTACCAGTCGGGTTTGAAACCCGAGCAATTTTCATGGATGAATGACAACTGATGGGTGAGTTGAAAGATGTAAATAATGGATTTATGTATCGGTAATTAGATATATTGTGTCCCGCGCTGTAGCCGAGCGGTTAAGGTAGGAAGCCTTGGCGCAGAGCTACGGGACTTGCGCTGGTTCGAGTCTCCATGGGGGAAGAAATTTTCTCATGGTATTTCGGCCAATATGGGACCGGTGCCCACCCAGCATCGTGAGGCAATTGGGTAGCTACAATAAGTAGCGGCTCCAGGTTGAGGAACCAGTTATAACGGCTGGGGGACTCGACATGTCACCCCTACACTGGCTGTTGATCATATACCTCTGTGATTGACACATGTGGATGTGAAGGGCCAGCAGCCGGCTGGTAAAAGGGCAACCGCTGAAAAGTGGAAAGACTCTAAATCGGAATTAGATATGTTGTTCGATACATTATGTTAAGGACGGACTACGGAGGATTTTATGGTTACACGGATTGATTGATATACGTATATAGTAAAGTAAAGTGTTCCCACTACAGCCCAGGCCACGGGAGGCCCTTGGGTTAGTAGGATGTTAAGGCTCCCACATTTTCTAGAAAATCGGCATCTGGTGTCAGCCGGGTTGTCAGCCCTGCGTTACAGCCAGAACAAGCATCTGGTACTCATTTCAGTTAGAGGCTGAGTCGACCCCAGTTCCCTGGTGCCACCAGAAGGTTTGGGTCAGTTTAAAAATCTTGACATATATATATATATATATATATATATGGGCACTCCGTAGCGTAGTGGTTAAGGCACTGAGCTACAAGCCAGAGGGTCGAGGGTTCAAGTCCCATTGGGGTCAGGATTTTTAAACTGACCCAAACCCTCTGGCGACACTATGGCCCTGGGGTCGACTCAGCCTCTAACGGAAAAGAGTACCAGACACTTGTTCTGGGGGTAAAGGCGGCCGTCACGCAGGGCTGACAACCCGGCTGACATAAAGTGCCGATTGTCTAGAAAAAGTGGGAGCCCTAAACTCGTACTACCGCAAGGGCCTCCGGGCCTGTTGTGGGATCACTTATATATATATATATATATATATATATCCATCAATAGTAATTCTTCCCGAGGGCAGGTCCATCACTGCAATCATAGGATTTTCATGCCATGCTTGCAGCTTTACTAGGGAATTGTAGGTGTGGTAGCTTCCCGTTGCTTTCCACACCGGTGTAGGAGGATGATGATGATAAGGATGGTGATGATGGCCATATGATTTCGGAGACCGTTTGGGCCTTAAAGTTTTTTCTGACATTTGTCTTACAGGTGAGGAAAAACCTCTGTAGATACCTAACCCAGAAAATCTGCCCCGACCGAGGATCGAACCCGGGCGTTAAAAACATGTTTTCAAAAGGCTGTAGCACGGAAACGGTAAATTTCCAGACATAGTTTACAATTCTACACGTATTAACAGCTCAGTCCCCTTTACAAGTCCTACAAGTTCGTAAGGGGAATTTTAGAGCACCCTATATATATATATATATATATATATATATATATATATGATATGAAAAGAAAAATGAATGCTTGAGTCGGGATTTGAACTCTATCCCGACTCAAGCATTCATTTTTCTTTTCATATCATATTTGCCTTCATTGCCAAATGTCAAAAAAAATATATATATATATGTATATATGTATGTGATAAAAAGGTTGAAGAACACATATGAATCATGGGGTCTCACAGTAAATTTACAAAAAAAAAAACAGAATATCTGGCAATAAATAGCAATGAAAGAGAAAATTTAATATTGGAAGAAGGAATCCAAATAAAGCAAGTGAAACAAACTAAATATTTGGGAATAATTATGGATAACATCGAAGGTATAGGCCAAGAGAACATAAAACATAGAACTGAATTGAGTAGCAAAATAATATCATCGTTAAATTCCATATGGTGGGATTAGCATATTTGGAAAGACACAAAAAATATATTGGTAAACCATTGGTGGAATCTGTTGCAATGTGTGGAAGTGAGGTATGGACAATCAATAAGTACTACAAGAATAGACTAATAGCTCTAAAAATGGATTATTTACGAAGAAGTGCCAGAAAGTCTAAATTAGAACATGTCACAAATAAGGAAATTAGAAACATAATGGAAGCAGAAGAAAGCATAATTGAAAGAATTGAGAAGAAGGAATTAAAGTGGTTAGGACATGTTTTAAGAATGGAAGATGAGCGATGGCCGAAGCAACTATATGAATGGCATCCTAACAGAAAGAAGAAAAGAGGAAGACCAAGGTTAACATGGAAGGAAAACATGAAGACAGTAATGCAATCAAGAGGGCTAAGCATCGAAGATGCCCAAGACCGTAGTCTTTGGAGGTTAGACACGGGAAGACGGCAGCAGCTGTGAAAACCCGAAGATAGATAGATGTGTGTATGTATATATATGTGTGTATGTGTTTGTGTGGAAGGATATTATAATTTCCTTATTCCGCTGACAGTTGGATTTGGACGAATACGTGGATTAAAGGTGGGTAGATACAGACTTAAGAGTTTGGAAGTAAAGTAATGATGGATGTATGTATATCTGTGTTTACTAAGAACATATGATACTTACGTTCTCCATTCGATGAATCTTGACAACCTCTGAATATTATGTACTGTTTGTCTTCTGCTGCTATCAAACGATAAACTCCATTGAAAGTTGCTGAAAAAAATGTATTAATATTCTGCATAAATAAAATAAATCATGTGAAACAAAAATGATAAAGTATATTTACATGGATCTCTCAAACAAATATTCGTTCCCATTAGAGAAGAGGAGGGAGATTCGAGAAAGCTTAACCTGGACGAATAATTTATTTACAGTTTTGTCCTTTTGGTCATTGACTCAAGAAACCATAATAGACAGGTCTGTCGTCAACAGTATATATATATATTCATATTTTGATTGGGAAACTTTTGGAATTAAAGTCATAGGAGGGAATGGGAGTATTTCAGGAAAATGGAAGTCTCTGCAGAAATGAATGGGATTGAGTTGATAGAGGAAGACTTTTGTTCCTAGAATCTCTGTGTTCTAAAGCCATTAATTAGCTTTGATACCGGTTTTGAAACATACCGTTTAGTCTCATCGGAAGAAATAAATTTACCACAAGTAATGCCATGAGTGATTTCCAATTTATCTAGAGAATTTGGAAATCAAGATTGGCATTTGTTAACACTATTTAACGAATAAAATTTAGCTGTTTACTCACAAATCACTATATAAATATAGTTATTTTAAAATATTTATGCAATTAATGTAAACGGCGATGAAAACAAATGAAAAACGGTATGTTTATCTTGTTTATCACTGCAAGCAGATCATATTATTTATTGCCAAAGGATTGCAATATTGTAAGTTTGTTTGTTTGTTCGTACTTAATAGCGGCCATACCGTTGATCCGATTTTGATGATCTTAGGACGCTTAAATAGCGTACGCTGCCTAAACCACAACAAATACCCAACATTAATGTACTCCCTTCGACAAAAAAATGAGTCACCTCTTGAACGCACATTTCTTCTAAGTCATACTCGGCACAGCGCTGGGTTCACACTAGGAAACTAGTCATAATTGTGCAGTCCCTGAGCTACTGTGTTATGTGGCATGAACTGAAGACACTTCTACGTGTCCCGATAGCTGAGCAGCAGTAAAGCACGCGGTCACTGGTTCTGTTAAATGAAGATCGCAGGTTCGCGTCTTCAATTAAGCAGTTTTTTTCGTGATATTTGTAATAAAACGTTTTATGAATTAAATACATTTTATTTCGACATTTGAATTAATCTATACTCTTTAAGTTCATAATTTTTTATTCCGTTGAGATTACAACAATGTTAAATTATATATTTCTTCTTCTTCTTCTTCCTTACAAGTATTAGGCCAAGGCCTGTTACGATCCTATAGAAAATTTTCCCTCCAGCGTTTCATAGGACGGCCCAGTGATCTTCGTCCTCTTGGTATATAATTATAAACAGCTTTATATTAGTTTGACCTGTATCTGTCTATGTAACGGACCTGTATCTATGTAACGGAATTTTTTAACACGATTTTCATCCACTTAAAAACATTGGATCGACTTGAAACTTTGTATACTTGTAAAGAAGCCATGACAATACAATAATTTCATATTTTTTTCTAAAATCCTGGCCAGAATAATCGGAAAATCAAAATAATAAAAACCTGTGTAATAGGTTGCGGACTTATCGGCTTTTTAGTCAATCGTTGTAAGAACTCAGTTAGTAGAGCGGTGGACTGTAGTGGTATACAATTTCAGCAATTAATAGGTCGCTGGTTCAAATCCGGGCCGGAGGTTTTTTTAGAAAAGTGTTAAGCAATTAAATTTTCATGGGATTCCGGTTTATGACAATCAATTAAACTAAACATTAAAAAAATAAATAATAGTTTAAAAAACTAAAACAACACGCTTTATTAGAAAACCGAACAAAAAAATAAAAAAATAATTTTCATTTCCAACACGCTTGGGGAAAAAAATTGAAGTGGTTAACAAAAATATAATCTCTAACACAGCTAGAATAAAACTAGAGTTATCTACAAAAAAAATAATTTTACCATCAAAAGCGTTTGGGCCTTAAAGTTTTCCTGACATTTGTCTTAAAGGTGAGGAAAAACCCCGATAAAAACCTCACCCAAGAAAACTGCCCCGACCCGGGATCGAACCCGGGCCCGCTGCGTGACAAAGCAGCACGCTACCCCGAGACTACAGCGGTGGACGACCCGTATACTATATGGGTTACAAAAAACAGCTATTTGCTACAGTGCGTGCATGTGACTGCGATGTATTTCAAACCTCATCACAATGTATTTATTTATATTGACATTAAATGTTTAATTTGAATAATTTATGGCGTTTACAATAAATAAAAATGTATTATGTTAACGAATAATGCGCATTTCCATTCATTTAAATTTGTAATATAAGTATACGCTAGTCTTCTATCATGATTACATCTGGATTCTATAGATTAGTAAATAATTTTATATAACGTCTGTTATATCTGTATGGATGGAATCTAATTGTTTTAATGCCCCAGGTTTTCGTATTAGGACATTTCTGGTGTTCTCTCCTGGCATTGGCGTAATTTTAACCCACTTCTGAGGTTAGGCGGCCTGTAAGACGGGGTTACGTTGCCCCGATGACATCATGGGTGATGATGATGATAGTGGTGCGCCAGGAGAGTCCTTAATCCTAGGCTTAATCCAAGATTAATACGAATGACGATGATTACGATGGACATATGATGTTCGGGGACCGTTTGTGACGTAACGTTTCCTTACATTTGTCTCACAGGTGAGGATAAACCTCTATAAAAACCTTACCCAGGAAACTGTCCCGACCGGGGATCAAATCCGGGCCCGCTGCGTGACAAGGCATTACGCTACCTCGAGACCACAGCGGTGAACGGAATCCAAAATTTAAGAGCCTTAAATCGCCATGAATTGAAGAAAAAGTCATAACATAGATATATATTATTAACTTCTCAAGAACTACAAGTGATGATTCTATCTATGGCTGGATGAATGTTAATCCTGGCGGACAACTTGGTACTTTTAGACACGTACAGTTTAGTGTAAGCACTTTGTTATATTCCTTCATAACCAAATATCACAAACATAATTAAACGTAAATGTTTGCCTACTCTTTTTATTACACGCTTTATATTAGCTTGACCTGTATCTATCCATCTATCCATCTACCTATCTATCCGTCTATCCGTCCATCCGTCCATCCGTCCATCCGTCCATCCGTCCATCCGTCCATCCGTCCATCCGTCCATCCGTCCATCCGTCCATCCGTCCATCCGTCCATCCGTCCATCCGTCCATCCGTCCATCCGTCCATCCGTCCATCCGTCCATCCGTCCATCCGTCTACCCGTCTATCCATCTATATATCTATTTATCTATCTACCTATCAATCTATCTATCTATGTAACGGAATCTTTTAACGCGATTTTCACACACTTAAAATCATTGGGTCGACTTGAAACTTTGCATACTTGTAAAAGACCCGTGACAATATAATAATTTCATATTTTGTTTCTAAAATCATGGCCAGAACCATCACAAAATTAAAATAAAGTGTTTTTGTATCTATATAACGGAATTTTTGAGCACGATTTTCACCCACTTAGAAACATTGGATCAACTTGAAACTTTGTATACGTGTAAAGGATCCGTGACAATATAATAATTTAATTTTTTTCTAAAATCCTGGTCAGAATTATCAGAAAATCAAAAAAACGTGTCTTTGTATCTATGTAACGGAATTTTTGAACACGATTTTCACCCACTTAGAAACATTGGATCGACTTGAAACTTTGTATACATGTAAAGGACCCGTGACAATACAATAATTTCATATTTTGTTTCTAAAATTCTGGCCATAATCGTGAGAAAATAAAAAAAAATAAATAATAGTTTTAAAAAGCTAAAACAACACGCCTTATTAGAAAACCGAACTAAAAAAATGAATAATAATTTTATAAATAATTTTACCATCAAAAGCGTGGACTACTCTTTATCAATTAATATATTTCATAATAAACAGATGTTGGTAAATGTTAAGTCTCTAAGAAGAAAATTTAAAAATCATAAAAAGCACCCCACGCTTTTGATGGTAAAATTATTTATCCCAAGCGTGTTGGAAATTAAAATTATTTTTCCTTTTTTTTAGTTCGGTTTTCTAATAAAGCGTGTTGTTTTAGTTTTTTTAAACTATTATTTATTTTAAACACAACGTAAATGTCATAAAGTAATTTGTTCTGAGTTACGTTGAAAACAGTGGACAATTTCATCACATCTTAACTAGCGCTGATAAAATTGCAAGTTGGCTAGTTTAAGACACAATAAACTTAATTTGTAGAATACTCACAGAGTTCAGGTACTTTCACCTGAAGGTCTTTATTATCATTTATCTCCCACGTGGAGTCAAATTCCCTGGGAGTTGTTTCACTGTAAGAAGAAAAATATTTTTAATTCACTGACATTGTGAGTTTTTATTGTCAATTTACACGTATAATCATTTTAAAATCTTTCTTGAAGGAATATACAGGCTGAAATTTATTTAAATCGACAAACTCTGGGAGGTTGTAGAGGACACCAAAACAAGTATTTTTCCTAATGTCAATTTTTCTATGAGAATTATTTAAACCGGTAGAGGGCGTATTACGCGCTTCAGTTGTCATGACTGCACCTGCTGTTGATGGTAGGAATTGTTTTGTCCACCAGTGTAGTAGTGAATTGTATCTGTTTACTAATGGACTGATACACCTGGAGTGAGTACACTGATATGGTTGGTGCGTAGCGCACCACAACGGACGAGCTGCACAGCGGGTTTATTAACAACAATATCCTAATCGCCGTATCCCGCATCATGCGACGTTTACTGCTGGGTACCAACGTCTGCGTGAGACCGAGTCATTTGGCAGATTACCTGGACAGGGACGCAGTCGCAAAGTTAGAACGCTGCAATTTGAGGAAGCTGTCCTGCAGCATGTGGAGCGCAATCCTTCAATCAGCTCTCGTGCAATAGCGCGTAACATGGGGACGAATTAGACGAATGTAAGAAACTCCCTTCATGAGCAATTCTTACATCCATTTCACTTACAGCGTGTCCACAACCAGTTGGTTATGTACCCAGAGCACAGTTTTCGCAGTGGTACCTGGAACGGTGTCAAATGCATCCTACATTTCCATTCTCTGTGTTGTTTACAGATGAAGCAACGTTCGGGCGTGATGGAGTCTTCAACACGCACAATGCGCATGTGTGGAGTGAGGATAACCCACATGCCACAGTTACTCACGCACATCAAGTACGGTTCTTCGTTAATGTGTGGGCCGGTGTTGTTCGGGACTGTTTAATTAGTCATATCTCCACCTAGGCCAGTAAATGGCAGGCACTATTACAATTTACTCGCCAGAGCATTGCCGAATTGCTGGAAGACGTCCCGCTCCTTACAAGACAACGCATTTAGTTCCAACATGACGGGGCGCCGGCACATTTCAGTCGTTGTGTGCGTCGATTCTTGAACCAACGGTTTCCAATGAAGTGGATTGGCAGTGGTGGTACTGTACCATGGCCTGCTCGATCCCCAGATATGACCCCTCTGGACTTTTCGTCTTGGCAGACATGCGCAACCTTGTTTACACAATTCCTATTGCATAAAAAGAGGATCTGGTTGCCCGGGTAGTAGCACCAGCAGGAGCAATTAACTACACTCCTGGAATTTTTGACCGTGTTAGACAGAACATGATCCGCCGGTGTAACCTTTGTTTACATGTCAATGGAGGCATTTTTGAACCTCTACTGTAATTTAAGTAATTGCGTTGTGTTAATGTGTTGTCTCTTGGTAATAAAAAATGCAAAAGTGTTTGTTGGTTTAATTAATTTGCCGCCAGAGAAATCTTCCTCTACCGGTTTAAATAATCCTCATAGGAAAACATGAAATTAGGGAAAAATATTTGTTTTTGTGTCCCCACAACCTCCCCGAGTTTGCCGATTTAAGTAATTTTCAACCTGTATAAATAATTCGCTTGCAATACCGATTCCGGAGCTTGATTTACCTGTGTACATAATCTGTAAATACCTTCAAATCCCGAATTATTTTCTAATGTATCCCCTCCTTAAAATCAAGGATAACTTTTCCCCCACCTCATACCTGGCCTTCCTGCTGCGCGCTATTGTTTCTGTGTAACAATGTTTCCACTTTCATTCCTGTACTATTGAACACTAGGTTATAACATAATTGCGGATCCATAGTTCCAAAGATTTTTTCCTGAACATTTTATTTATTTTTCTAAATACTTCATTACACCTGGTATCACGATAATACCATTAAGATAATTTTTAGATAGTTCCTCCATTCACTTGTTTTTTCAATTCATTTCGAAATATATATTTTTCATAATCAGTTTTCCGCTCTTTAAGTAGGAGTTAATATCTGCGTCCATATGATATTTAACATGTACACCGCTGTGGTCCCGAGGTAGCGTGCTGCCTTGTCACGCAGCGGGCCCGGGTGCGATTCCCGGTCAGGACAGGCTCCTGAGAGAGGTATTTTCGGGGTTTTTGCTCACCTGTAAGACAAATGTCAGGACGCTTAAGGCCCAAAGGTCCCGAAAATTATCCGGCCATCATGATCATCATCATCGTCATTCTTATCATTATCATCATCATCCATCATCGGTGTGGAAAGCAACGGGAAGCTAGCACACCTATAATTCCTTAGTAAAGTTGCAAATCATAGCATGAAAGTACTATGACTGCAGTGAAAGGGCTGCCCTCTGGCAGAATTATTATGCACTGCTCAAAAAAATTAGGGGATATTGTAGAATAACCTATTAAGACTATGTTTTTTGGAATAGTATTAGATGCAATCACTTTCTATTACTCCAAGATAATGTAAATAAGAGTTTGAAGTTGTTACGTAACCTCGGTACCACACCAGAGGGCAGTGTCTGTACTGTTGATGTGAAAGGGTGGTGTGGGGGTGAATGTTTTGTTGCTGTTTTTAAATCCAGTCCAGTTTTCAGTTAGTGAATGACTTGCCTTAGGGACAGTGATGCGTCGACAACGTGATTTACCTGAACAAATGGCTTGGAGGGCCATAGGAAGGATGGAAGCTGGACAGACACAACAGGAGGTGGCACAAGCCATTGGGGTGTCTCAAAGCGTGCTTTCCAGTCTTTGGAATCATTTTCAAAGAACATACTGTTCACAGAAGAGCCGGACAAGGTCGACCAAGGGCAACAACAGCAAGGGATGACCGTTACCTCTTGTTAACAGCCCGTCGGAATAGACAGCAGAATGCAACTCAACTGCGAAATACACTTCAAACAGCAACAGGACGCAGGGTGTCAACTCAAACTGTCCCTAATCGACTGCATGGAAGTGGTCTCTATGCCCGTAGGCCCATGGTGTGTACCAGGTTAACTCCACAACACCGTAGAGATCGCAGAAACTGGGCGGAGGAACATCGTGGGTGGAGGCATGCTGAATGGAGATCAGTTCTTTTTTCTGATGAGTCGCGATTCAACATGGAATGTGATAGTCGGCGTGTATTCATCTGGAGACAAAAAGGGACACGAAACAATCCAGCTTTTGTACGTGAAAGATCCCCATATGGTGGCGGTGGATTGATGGTGTAGGCAGGAGTCAGTAGTGGTGGACGTACGGACCTCTACGTCATCCAAGGTGGTACTTTGACTGCGGTAAGGTATAGAGATGAGATTCTCCGAACTTTTGTCGTGCCTTATGCTGATGCCATAGGTGATTCTTTTCTTTTCATGGACGATAATGCACGACCCCACAGAGCTGGCTTGGTGGACGACATGCTGGAAGTGGAGGGTATCGAGCGTATGCAATGGCCAGCTTCCTCCCCAGACTTAAATCCGATTGAGCATGTGTGGGATGCATTAGGCAGGTGCATTGCAGGCAGACCAGCACCTCCCACAAATGTTCCAGTGCTGCACATTGCTGTTATGGAAGAGTGGCCACGTATCCCCCAAGAACTCATTTGCTAACCCCATTGCATCAATGCCATACAGGTGTGAGGCAGTGCAGGCCGTTCGAGGAGACCATACACCATACTAAAGAAACATTTTCACCCATGTTAATGTTGCTTTGTTTGTTTGCCATATTCCTAATCAGGATCTCTTTGATATCTGGTGTGGTACAGAGGTTACGTAATGACTTCAAACTCTTGTTGACATTCTTTTGGAGTAATAGAAAGTGATTGCATCTAATACTGTTCCTAAAAACATAATCTTAATTGGTTATTCCACAATATCCCCTAATTGTTTTGAGCACTGTAGAATAGAATGTTTAAATCGACATTCTTATTTCTATTTTTATGAATATTTTGTCTTAATATTTCAACGAATGAAAGGATAAATCCAAGCTGGTTTTGAACTGGAAAAGTAATCTAAAATCGTATCAACTTGCTCGCTAATTTAAATCTAGTTACAATTTACGTTTCGTACTGGTTAACAATCACTGATTAAACAAAGAATATATATTAAGTGTCGACAAGAAAACAAAGTTTGTACCAAGACCACTGACCAGACTGCTTTTTATTCCCATAACAATCTTACAAAAATAAAAACAGTAAGTGTAACTGTTTTATATTAGATAGATTTTATACTATTTGTTTGTGATTCAGTTCCTGAAATTCAATATATTTTAAAATGTAACATTTAATCTGTTTCACATACAAATAAGAGACATATTTGAAAGTCTGGATCAGGCAGAAAGATGAATTGTATTTTAATTGATTCCTTCCAATCTTTTAGTAAAAATAAAACTGATAAACAGACATTCTAAAATTAAAATGAATACTTTACTACTTGTAGAGACTTATAAACAAATATTCTAAGTATAATAAAGACATACAGAACACAGGAAGCATGTCAAATTCAACATAAGCCCATGGCACAACTGTTCCGAAGAACCAACATATACCCATGGCACAACTGTTCCGAAGAATCAACATAAACCCATGGCACAACTGTTCCGAAGAACCAACATAAACCCATGGCACAACTGTTCCGAAGAACCAACATAAACCCATGGCACAACTGTTCCGAAGAACCAACATAAACCCATGGCACAACTGTTCCGAAGAACCAAGACTAAAATATTAGTAGATATAATCACAAGCTCAAAAGAGCCGAGTAAAGTCAGACAACTGGATAATTTGTCACAGTGAGAATAAAGATTGCGAAGTACTTCATGAGACTTAAAATTGCAAGATTTATTCCATTAATATTAAGCGAATTTTTCGATTTAAAAAAATTCAAGTAATTGTTGTCGTGTAGAAAGCTCTATAGCGATCTATGAAATACGTACCTAGAAATGACCATGTATATACATGAAGCCTAGGAAACATAGGCCTACTGCTGTCATCACTACAGATTACGACAAAAGTACAATAAATAATTTAAACCTCTTTAGGCAAGTGCATATGGGAAGAGAGATTTGTGTATTCATGCATTAAATTTATTTAAGAACTGAAATAGCAGCTCATAAATTAAACGAAATAGCAAATAAATTGAATATGACAATCTCTGAAAGTAAATCGAAAGTAATGGCATTCAACGGGAAAGACCATATGAGGTGTAAAATCAGTATTAATAACAGTATAATACAACAGGTGAACAATTTTAATTATTTAGGATGCAATGTATCAAACTGCCAGAAGGAAGATATTAATATTAAATTAAATAGATTTTACAGAATTGTGTGGCGCTATAAGACGGACACTGAAAAATAAAACTTTGAGGAGCACATAACTAAAATTTTACAAAATTATGGCAGTGCCTATCTTAACATATGCAAGTGAAAATTGGACTCTTAACCGTTCAGACAGAAGGAAAATAGAAAGTGCAGAAATGAAGTTCCTACGTTCAGTAGCGGGTGTGACAATTTTGGACAAGAAAAGAAGTGAGGATATTAGGACGGACTTAAATATTTTTGATTTAACAAATAGAATTGACAACATGAGAAACAACTGGTATGAAAATGCCATAGAATGCCTACAGATAGAATCCCTCAGCTGTTACTAAAGTACAAACCAATAGGACATAGAAATGTTGGACGCACATTTACTAGATGGGAGGATCAATTAAATCCCACTTGATGTGAAAACAAGTCAAAAGGCCTAATTTCATGAAGCAGAAGAAGAAGAAGAACTGAAATATTATGTGCATTAGTTTATCATTAGAACTTTGATCTGATACCCCTCGCCCTAACCACAATTTCAACGATTTCGTGATAAATGTTTCATCCAAGCAGAAGTGTTTAAATTTAAGTAATTATAATTTCATGTCCATATGTGTTTTCATATATATATATAATATATATATATATATGTATGTATGTATTTTATTTTAGGTTTTATAGAATGTGACACTGAAAAATAAAACACTGAGGAGTATACCATTAAAATTTTATAAAATGATGGCGCTACCTGTCTTAACATATGCAAGAGAAAATAGGACCGTTCAGACAGAAGAAAATCAGAAACAGCAGAAATGAATTTTTTACATTCAGTAGCAGGTGTGACAATTTTGGACAGAAAATTAAAGGAAAGTATTAGGGTAGACTTAAATATTTTTAATTTAACAAATATAATTGACAACAAGAGAAACAACTGATATGAACATGTAAAAATAATGCCTTGAGATAGAATCCCCCAGCTGTTACTAAAGTATAAACCAATATGACATAAAAGTGTTGGACGCCCATTTACTAGATGGGAAGATTCATTAAATCCCACTTGATGTGAAAACAGGTCGAAAGGTCTAATTTTTTGTAGTAGAAGAAGAAGAAGATATTTTATTTATTGTGGAGTTTTTTATTCACTCCAAGACAGACTGTTTCCTTCCGTTATAAACTTGAGATAAATGAATAATTTAATATGTCTTCATTTCTTAGACGCTTTTTTCTGAGAATTGAAAATCATGACAACAAAATATTTTAAGTAGGCATCGAAGAATACTAGACTAAGAAATAGGAAAATAGGTCTAATCTAGTTTGGAATTTTTTACAAAAGTCGTAAAAACAAATTCGATCGAAGGATAAATGTAAATACCACGTGTACATCAGATTAAAATGAAGATAACTTTTAACAAAGGTGTGACAGAACGAGCAAATAGGATGAAACGAGTCAGTTGAGGTCTCCTAACCGCGATGTCCTGGCTTCAATTTATAAATGAAAACAAATTCAAAGAGGGTATGTTCTGGTTACTGGAATTTATACTGCTGGACAAGTCACTCAACCGGAAACACTACAAACCTGTGTTCTTCCAACACTGTTATATGGCTGCCAAACTTGGAATCTTACTGCCAAACTGAAGTACACACTCCAAGTATGCCAAAGGAAAATGGAGAGGAAAATCTTAGGCATAACTCTTAAGGACAGAATCTCGAATGCAACACTTCAAGCGATATCCTCAACAACTGATCCTGCACAACAAGCCATCAAGAAAAAATGGAAGTGGGGAGGCCACGTTGCAAGAATACAGGACGACAGGTGGACAATAAAAACAACCATGTGGGACCCGTACACAGGCAAGAGACAGCGCGGAAGACCAAGACGACGATGGGCTGACATCTTCTAAAAACGAGCAGGGGCGCAATGGTCAAGAGTCGCCAAATGCAGGAAA
Organism: Diploptera punctata; assembly: GCA_030220185.1. Classification (NCBI taxonomy): domain Eukaryota; kingdom Metazoa; phylum Arthropoda; class Insecta; order Blattodea; family Blaberidae; genus Diploptera; species Diploptera punctata. The sequence continues at coordinate 281,720 of JASPKZ010004213.1, read as the reverse complement.
AGCTGGAGAACGATGGAGAGCCAACTGTGCATTAACTAATCACAGAACAGACAGTGTATACAAACCAAGTGCTACATCTCACCACGGAGTAGCTCACCGGGCGACACTCTCAGATAGAGCTTAACTCCTGTACAGAGAGGCCTTTGCCCTATAGGGACATATCAGGCTTTATTTATTTATTTTATATCCTGGTTACCCCAGTCTTCATAGAGAGTTTCAAATTTCATTTAAAAACCCCATTTTACTCTATTCATTATTACGTAATTGTTAGAAATAACTTGGTGATATTCTGCACAAAACTCACGACACAAGTAAAGTTCATGCAACTCACTTTACATTTCAATTCTTATGTAAATAAAATGAAAAAATATGGAAGAAAATGCATATGAAATCAATGAAAATATAGGCCTACATGAGCTAAAACGAAGAAGGAAGCTTATCAGCAGGACGACCTAAAATTGTAAGTTTTTACGTGAAGACAGTTGAAGAGAGTACTTACTTTTTGAATGTGATTGTTAAAGTGGAGTTGTAAGTTTGATCCTCGAGTTTGAACTTGATTCGTATTTTACTCATCTGCTCAAAAATACTGGGAGAAGAATAATCCACATACCAGTCTCCTTCAACCTGAAAACACACACGATTTAAATAAGTTTGTTTGTTAAACTAATTAACTTTCTAACTACCTGTGTTGCATATGGAGCCCATAGGTTCAATGACGCATCCATCACCGTACGATATCTTCATACAATTCATATCTCCATTATCCAGATCCTAATATTGATGTTATTGTTCGCCTACTGATGCTCAGTCATTTGTGAATGCATCTTCACACAGTGGGCCGCAATTAAAAATAGGGACATCCTTTATACTTACGGTAAAGCTGCTATGAGTGGCCACATAAAAACTTGTTAAATTCTACGTGTTCTAGTATCTGTTTAAAGTGAGTGCAATATTACCATGAGTAATGCCACGAGTGATTTCCAAATTATCGATAAATTCACGACCCACGAAATGAGGAGAATAATGCACGTGGTTGGGGCAAAATAAGGTATTGAGATGTGCAGTTATTTTTCAAAACTCAGTTTGGGCGATAACCTTACATGTCTGGAAAGAGAAAAAGAAAACAAATGACTCTCTGTTAAGGTAGGCTAATGCTTACTGATTTTCACGTGTTCCCATGAAAAAATAACCGTTTGAAATTTGAATCAATTATGCAATATTTCCTCCGCTATTTTAATATTTTAAGTAAGGTATTCGTGAAATGAAGAAATTTAATCTTCGTGACTTTTTACCGAGACACCCTTAATACATATTTGGAGAATGTATTTTATGAGAGTTTGGAATAAGAACCGTTCCTCGAATGTAAGGCTTTGGAGTTGGGCCTATATATTGTGACCACTTTTAAGAAACGCTCTGAATCATTGGTCATTAGTTACTGTGAGACGACCGTTTTTGTAAACATCGCCTTACATGCTAGAGACGATTGCTGAGTCCCGAATCACGAGTTATCATGCACCCGAAGCCAACATTCCATATGAGTCTACACATGGGTTTCTAGAGGTATCACACCCTCGAATTTTCATTTCGAGTAATGTATATTTTTCGAACTATAGAAGGTTCCGGCAAGGCCGGGTTTTCCGGATTGTTCAATCCTCACATGTATGAAGGGAAGCGGGAAGGTAGATATTGAGTTATAATTAATTTGTGATATAGAAGCGAAGATTTCTGTCACTATGGAACTTGGGCGTATTATCATAAAATACTAAAAACAATAGTAAATATAGTAAAAACAAGGACTTGCAGAAGAATAATTATTTGTAATTTTAAAAACAAAATAGTTTTGCTAAGTGAAGTTTTGAAGAATATATTGGTGAAACTATTGTTGTAATTATTTCAATAATGTCCAACTGGACTAATATCACCTCAGAGTGAATACATTATTCATTTTCCACTTCATTCCTGTTCGTAGGTGTCTTCTCAGGTGATGGAATTCCGAATGTTTTTCATTCATTGTAAGTTCCTTTTTAATAAGGTACATTTACAAGTGTGACCATATAATTAATTAACTAATTGTATTAAATTACCTGTTTTGGATCATAATCAATCCCAGTACCAAGGTCACATTTACAGTTGACACTGGCCAGATCAACAATAGAACACATCAACACAACTGCTATCCACTTCATGGTTACAGTAAAATACTGAAATAAACAAGCAAATCATTGATATGATTCCATATGAAATTATATTTTCCAGGCACAATTTCAGTGATCTAATGCAATTTACACAAACACGCTGTTACATTTTTGGGGGTTTTCATTTTTATTATTTTTATCCTCGAAGGGCGTTAAAAGGGCCGAGATAATTATTTTATAATATTCTTAAAATGTTACATTATAGTTTGGTAGCGATATATGTGGATGATGTCATATGAAGATAGGTCAAATTATAGACATTTATGGGGCCAGGTGACTATATCAGAATATACAGAGTGAAAGATTGGTTACGTTAGATCACTAAAAAATATACTAATCCCTATGGGATAAAATGCATCCTACACCAGTATATCTTCTTCTTCTTCTTCTTCCTTCCAAGTATTAGGCCAAGGCCTGTTACGATCCTATAGAAAATTTTCCCTCCAGCGTTTCATAGGACGGCCCAGAGATCTTCGTCGTCTTGGCATATAATTATAAACAGCTTTGGGGATCCGATTTGAACCCATTCTTTTAAGATGGTGTTTCCAATTTAGTTACTCATAAGTTTGATCCTTCCGGGAAATTCTCGTATAAGACTTCGAAGCATGTCCGTTCGATTGGTTGCTGACCAAAAGAAGGCAAGACCAGTGATGGAGCTGCCATCTTATAGCCTCTGGTCAGAAAAGAAAAGAAAATAAAGGAAAGAAGAAATGGAAGAAAGGAAAGACTTCCTAGCCCTCTGATGCCCTAATAGCGTCGGGGTAAAAATAACAAGAGTTAACTAAGAGAGGTTAGATAGTAAAGTTAAGAGTCTGGAATAAGTAAGTGGAAGAAAAGAAGAAATACCAGATCGGTTAAAGATAAAAGTAAGGAGGAAAACACAAGTAAGTGGAAACAATGTTTTGCTTAGCTTGGACACCTTGTTGTCGCCACCCACATATCCCCTAGATGAGGACCCCTGAGGGGACACCAGTAAATATTTTAGATATAATTTGAGAACCACATTTTAAACATTTTATTCAACCATTAATCAGTAAATAAATCTGATTCTACGTGAAACATTAAAAATTAAAGTTACCAACTCAAAATCATTCAGTAGCAAGTTTCCAGAAAGAGAGAAAAACCATTCGTAAATTCAAAACTTTATGCACTGATATTTTTGAAAGTCATAAAATTAAATATCAGAAATTTTATGTCTATATTAGGCGCATTTTAGCTAAAATATATTACATCTAATTTAATATTTTAACATTGTACGGGATTTGCACTTCTGAATAACGGTTTTATACTTTAAAATATTATGGAAACTATTTAATTACAACATAACTTTGCTTACCTACTTCACCCTCACCACTCGCGCCGTGATTGCATGGCCTCCTCCGATTCCTGTCCGTGTCTATTTTAAAAAATAGAATATCTTTCTCCTGGAACTTGCTATTACATACTTTAATAAACACGTTTTAAATGTACAGTCAGCTAAGGAATGTTATTCACGGAAATATATTTATTAATTTGTCAAATAATTAGTTCATCTTTATTCTTTGCCAAGGTGTATATTTTGCAATGTATTACCTTTAATTTAGATATTAAGGCGCGTTTGTCACACACCCTAAGGCATGTTGATACATTTAAACGTACGATCCTGTGTGGTAGCTCAGTTGGTATTTACTAGCGGATCCGGATTTGATATAATATAAATGGATTGCGCACAAATGTGCAAAGGCGATGACACAGCTAAAAATCACTAATTCTAACTTGGTCTTGCGTAATCACAAATTTTTTTGTTCTTTTGTGTACACGTTTCGATGTGATATCTTTCGCATTTCTGTTCACATACTTCGCATATGCATGACATCTTCGGGTCATGGAATGTTTTATCTCTACACATGAGGTGGTGGAATCCATGCACGCTTAGTCTTGTGATGTGTCATATTTGGAAATTTGCTTCTGTCCAGTTCCTATCTATCATCGCTCCGGTGCTGAAGAATTCCGGCCATACTTCCTCTCTTTTTCTGCGTAGTCTTTGTAGCGCATGCTTATAGGGTTCTGTGGTTGGTAGTAGGTATGATGTTTTCAAGTCCTCTCCGGATTTGATAATAATAATAATAATACTTTATTTATTCTGGCAGAGTTAACGCCATAAGGCCCTCTCTTCCACTCAGCCAGCACAAATACAAATAAATATTCGACAAATATAGATATACACTATACCTACTAATTATAAACAGTTAAAGATACAATAAATGTAACAATGTAAATGTCATGTACAAACAACATTGTATAGGGTAATAACATTAATGATACGATAATAATAATAATAATAATAATAATAATAATAATAATAATAATAAAATATGATACATTATACGGGAAACACCAATTAATATATATATCTTACACTGGATAATAATGAAGTCGAGTTTAGAGCAAATATAAATTTAGATTTCTTTTAAAATATGCCAATGTCCGGCAGCCCCTTATTTCTTGTGGTAGGGAATTCCAGTTGCGGGAAGTGGAGATGGTATATAACATGGAGTGATGTGATGTCCTATGTTGCGGTATATTAAGTAAGAGACTATGTTGTGATCTTGTGTTTAAGTTATGGTTTGAGGATAGATACTGGAAACGGGATGATAAATAATTGGGAATCGAGGTATGTAGGATCTTAAATAGGAGAATTAGACAGTGCGATTTTCTTCTCTCTTTTAGATGTAGCCATGACAATTCGTGGAATAATGGAGAAATGTGATCGTATTATTTTCGAACATTAAATATGAATCTGATACACATATTATGGACACGCTGCAGTTTGTCCGACAATCCGTCACTTATGTCAGTTAGTAGAACGTCACAGTAGTCAAAATGCGGCATCACTAAAGTTTGGATTAAAATTCTTTTAAGAGTTGTAGGAAGAAAAAATATTTAAGTCGCTTTAGGGAATGCATTATGGAGAAGATCCTTTTAGATGTTTGTTTTACTTGCTCATGCCATTTTAAATTAGAATCTAAGTAAAATCCCAAGTTTTTAACGACGTCGGTATAAGGAATTTGTTCATTATCTAATATGACAGCCGGCATATTGCCATTGTTTATGAGGTGTAATAGCCTTGGATGTCCGATAATTATTGCTTGCGTTTTATTTACATTTAGTTTCAGCCCATATTGTCTGGACCATAGAGATATATGCCTGAGGTCAGTGTTTACTTTGTCAATATATTCATTAATTTCGTCAGGCCTAAAGTGTGTGTAAATCTGTAGGTCGTTGGCGTAAAGTTGGCGTAAAGATGATGCTTGCAGTTTTGTAGTTTCTTGGTCACGTCATTAATATTAATCGAGAAGAGAAGAGGAGCGAGGACGCCGCCTTGAGGTACCCCTTTCCTCACCAAGCGCCAGGAAGAAATGCGATTATTAACAGAAACTGATTGCTGACGATTAGTGAGGTAAGATGCAAACCAATCAAGGCAGTTTTCCGACAGATGTAGTGTCTTTAGTCTCGCTAGCATTAAGTCTATATCTACTGTGTCAAAGGCTTTGCTGTAGTCGAGTAGGACTATTGCGGTGAGTTTGCTTTTGTCCATTGAGTCTCTTATGTCCTCTACAATGTCAAGTAGTGCAGTACTTGTGTCATGTCCTGTTCTAAAACCAGACTGATGTTCATCAAGTAAGTCGTGTGTGGTGAGGTAGTCTGTTAACTGTGAGTGTATTATGTGTTCCAGTGCTTTAGATAAACAGGGAAGAATACTAATTGGTCTATAATCATCGAGTGTTGTGGGAGTGTTTGCTTTCGGTGTAGGACGAACTAGAGCCATTTTCCAGAGTCTGGGATAAGTCCCGGTCATTATAGATGCATTAAAAATGTGGGTTATTGTTGGGAGAATAATGTCTATTATTTTTTGCAGGAGAGTTATTGCTATATTGTCTATTCCTTGTGCTTTAGATTTAATACGTAATACTGCTCTTTTGGCGTCATCAGGTGAGATATAGGAAAAAAAGAATTTGTCTCGGGTAGGTTGGGAATATGACATTAGTTCATCTATTGTCTGTCGTTTGTGTTGTGAGGTGTTGTCAGAAGGTATGACACGGTCTAAAATAAAAGTGATCCCATTAGAGGCCTCGGGAAGGCTTTGGAATAGTAGAAAGTTACGTTTTTATCGTTTGCAAGAAAATGGACAATAAATGTCAGCCTGGTTGATATCGATGCGAGGCGATAACATTTAATCGAGATCTGCTTCTCATTTCCAAGTCTCTACTGAAGTTTTAAATGAGTTAAATAATTGCAGATTCATTTGGGAATGAGCACTTTGCTTATCGTCTTAGAAAGCAACTCAAGGAAACATGCAGAATTGTAATTTTAATTGTAAATATGTAAATCGTGTCCCGGATGGTTTGGTGTTGTAAACCTGATTTATGTATCAAATTCACATCCCCTCCCGTGTACTAAGATGAGAAAGCTTGCACTTCTTATATATCTTGATCTTGTCTCACACATAAAACTTGGCCGTTTGAGATGGATTGGACATATTAATCTTCTTCTTCTTCCCTTCCTGGTTTAGGCAAGAGTTGCCTGTTCCGTCTTCACTAATAGATCTAAGACCATCTCTTCCGAGGACGTCCGACAACTCTTCTTCCTCTTGGAAAATAATGGAAGATTTTATTTGGTAATCTACCTTCTTCCATTCTTTCTATATGTTCTTTCCACTGTATCTTGTTGTTAAATATATTTTCTTTTATGGAGTAGATCTGCAGTTCTGCACGGATATCTTCGTTTCTTATCTGGTCCATTCTAGTGCAGCCTTTTACTCTTCTTAAAAATTTCATCTCGGCTGCTTGGATTTTCCTTTCTTGTTTGGTAGTGGTAATCCAAGATTCACTCCCATAAAAAAGGACAGGGACAGCCATTGTTCTATAAAATTTTAATTTTGTTTGTTTATGGGCTTTATTATTCAATGTTCCATTTATTGTACCACAAATAGCTTGAAACTGATGTGTTTTGTGTTCAATATCTTTATCATGCCCATAGCTGATGTCACATCCTAAATATTTAAAGTGGGATACTTGTTCAATAATTACGTCTCTCATTACGCCAAATAATAGAAGAGTAAAACAAATCTTCTGTTCACAACCTTAAAGAAACAGATTGCGAGGAAGACCTAAGAATAGATGATGGGATTGTGTGCGCCAGGATCTTAAAAACATGTCAAATAAACCATTGGGAAAGGCTTTCTATGGAGAGGGATGTCTGGAGGAGGCAAAGGTCCTTATTGGGCTGTAGTGTCATTTAACAAGAAGAAGATACTGATATGTTTCCACAACTTGAAATATTGAACACATTAATTAGGCTAAATAAATTAATACAGATTCATTCTCCAACGATAAGTGAAATGAAATGCAAATTGAATGTATGTAGTGTACAAATTATAAAATAAAGCAAAATTATAACTGTAGGCTTTCACGGCCGGCGTCTTGATCCCTATTAGGTTCGTCTTCCGGGCATATAGGCCGTGGTCCAGTCGTTCTTCTACTCGACGTTTCGTCTACTGCTGCGGTAGACATCTTCAGGAGATACTGCGTGCTCTCTGTGAACTCCTCAACAGTCGGCTGCAGACTGGCTGGTCGTTGGAAACTCCCTCCCTATTTATAGGCACACCCCTGGTGGAGAGGCGGTTTTCTGCGCGGTCCGAGTTGCGTGCTGTTTTGTCCAGGCTGTCGCTAGCAGAAGTCATAGGCTTCGTTGTCGTATTGTGCAGTGCCGGGATCCAGATTTTGTTTATCTTCATGGTTTCTTCTTTTTTGTTAAAGGAATTTTTGTGTTTATATATTTCAATGGCTTCTCTGTACAGTCTGGTGTAATAATGTGATGTTGGGACAATACCTGTGTTTCTTCGAATCTTATTATATGTTCTTGGTTGTTCATCCAGTGTTCCGCTACGGCTGATTTTTCCTTTTGTTTTAGTCTGCAATGCTCTTGTGTTCTTGCAATCTTGTGGTAACCATTCTTTTTGTTGTGCCGATATAAACCTGTCCACAACTGCAAGGGATGCGATATATACCGGCAGTACTTAACGGATCTCTTTTATCTTTGGCTGGGCGCAGTATATTGCTGATTTTTTGTGTTGGCTTGTAGGTTGTAGATATGTTATGTTTATTTAATATTCGACCAATTTTCTCCGTTATTGTCTTGATATATGGTAGGTACACCTTACCCTTTGCCTCCTCCTTGTTCCCGTTTTCGGATTTGTATTTATTGGGATTTATGGCTCGGCGAAAATCTGTTTTGCTGTATCCATTGGATTGAAACGCTGCTTGGAGATGAATAATTTCCTCTTCAATCCAATTTTATACAGCAAAACAGATTTTCGCCGAGCCATAAATCCCAATAAATACAAATCCGAAAACGGGAACAAGGAGGAGGCTAAGGGTAAGGTGTACCTACCATATATCAAGACAATAACGGAGAGAATTGGTCGAATATTAAATAAACATAACATATCTACAACCTACAAGCCAACACAAAAAATCAGCAATATACTGCGCCCAGCCAAAGATAAAAGAGATCCGTTAAGTACTGCCGGTATATATCGCATCCCTTGCAGTTGTGGACAGGTTTATATCGGCACAACAAAAAGAATGGTTACCACAAGATTGCAAGAACACAAGAGGCATTGCAGACTAAAACAAAAGGAAAAATCAGCCGTAGCGGAACACTGGATGAACAACCAAGAACATATAATAAGATTCGAAGAAACACAGGTATTGTCCCAAACATCACATTATTACACCAGACTGTACAGAGAAGCCATTGAAATATATAAACACAAAATTCCTTTAACAAAAAAGAAGAAACCATGAAGATAAACAAAATCTGGATCCCGGCCCTGCACAATACGACAACGAAGCCTATGACTTCTGCTAGCGACAGCCTGGACAAAACAGCACGCAACTCGGACCGCGCAGAAAACCGCCTCTCCACCAGGGGCGTGCCTATAAATAGGGAGGGAGTTTCCAACGACCAGCCAGTCTGCAGCCGACTGTTGAGGAGTTCACAGAGAGCACGCAGTATCTCCTGAAGATGTCTACCGCAGCAGTAGACGAAACGTCGAGTAGAAGAACGACTGGACCACGGCCTATATGCCCGGAAGACGAACCTAATAGGGATAAAGCAAAATTAGTTAATAAATGTTCTGTTCGTTAGTAAACATTTTCGAATTCTATGTCATATGTGTACCAAATTCGTTTAGTAATTTTAGATGTTTGCTGGAATTTATATCCTATTCCAACACACATGTTTATATAATTATATTGTTCTGAGATGATTACTATTTGTTAATGAAATGTTCTAATTCTAACTCACTGGCACTCTCGAACCCGTAGGTTCATGGCCGCTCGGACATAAGGTCTCCATATATCCCTTTCCTGAGCTAATATTTTCAAATCATTCCCTGCATAATATACTTGCCTCAAATCATAGTTAATGTTAATCTCCTACCTCATTCTTGGCCCTCTGGTTCTCCTACAAGAAGCTTCCCCGCACGTCATTCATTCCCCATTCGTGCCACATGTTCCGACTATCGCAGTCTACAAGACTTGACTGTTCTTATTGTATCTGGCTTTCTATAAATATCATGCAGTTCACTGCTATGTAGTCTTGTCCGTTCACCGTCTGTTCTTTTCTCTTTGGTTCAAAAAATTTCCTAAGAACTTTATTCTCAAATACACATAATCTCCTTTCCTCCCTTAAAGTAAGAGTCCATGTTTCGTACCCATATAATATAACTGGTAGAATAATAGTTTTATATATTTTCAGTTTAACTTTTTTTTTTAAAGGGATTGGGACGTCAAGAGTTCCGTCAATGCATAATAGCACGCATTTCCAGAATTGAGCCTATGTTTAATTCCTTTATGCATTTCATTGCTTTTTGTGATTATTGTTCCCAGGTATTTGAATTCAGCCACTTCCTCAAAATTCCCCTCATTTCTTTTTAACTGTCCATTTACTTTATATAATGTGTATATGTGTGTGTGTGTGTGTGTGTGTGTGAATGTGTGTGTATGTGACCATATATTTAGTTTTATTTATATTTACTTCCAGTCCCAATTTCTTAGTGTTACTCAGTAGTGTGTGCGTGTTGGCCTTCAGTATCTCCTCGCTATCGCCCAATAGTAAGCACTAAATCAAATGCATAAACTAACAGCTTATCCTTCATTCTCTAAAGATTTGATAGCATGCACTAGTTCAAAATTAAATAGTAGAGGAAATAGTGCATCTCCCTGCTTCAACTCATTGTGGATTTCAAAAGTATCCGAAAACTGAATGTCTACACGCACACTACACTTTGTGCCATGTAGAGACACATTCGTATAAGTCTAACTAACTTTTTAGGAATTCCGAACTCCAGCAGGATACTATATAACTTCTCCCTCATAATTGAATCATATGACTTTTTGAAGTCCACGTATAGATGTACAGTACCATTATATTCCCATTTCTTTTCTAAAATCGTCTTGTATTAAAAATCTGATCTGTTGTAGACTTGTTTCATCTTAATCCACATTGACGATCTTCTAGAATGTCATCAATATAGGGAGTAAGTCTGATTACTAATATATTCGTTACAATTTTGTACAAAGTTGAAAGTAGCGATATGTCCCTTTAGTTGTTGCAATCAGTTTTATCCCCTATCGTATAAATTGTTACGATAAGCGTTTCCTTCCATTCATCTGCAAGAGCTTATTTTTTTCCCAAATTATGCTTTGCAACTGACGTATTTTGTCTATCAATTTTACTCCCCCATATTCGTGTAAGTTCTGCTGGGATCCCATCTGAACCTGATGCTTTATACATCTTCAATTGCTCTATCGACATTTCAATATCTAACGTATATGATTCTGCGACTAGCATTTATGTTTATTCTTCTACTTCATGACATTATGCCACTTATCCTGTTTTCACATCTAGTGGGATAAAAGGAATATTTCAATGTACTAATTGGGCGTCCAACACTTCTATGGCTTATTGGTTTGTACTTTAATAACAGCTGAGGGATTCTATCTGTAGGCATACTAGCACTACAGCTGTCTGTAAATTTTCCTCTTCAATCTCCTGATCTGTATGTATATTTAATAGCTGATTAAAGTAAAATTTCCATCTGTTTAATATACTCCTGGAATCTGCAATCCTATCCTCATTTTCATTCGTAATTATAATTTTTCTAGCCTCAAACTCTTTCTTCTCTCTCCTAATTGCCTAATATAATTAGCTAATGTTTCTATTTTTTACATTCATTTCAAGTTCTTTAATCTTCTCTGTCAAATATTCCAACTTTTTACTCTTCAGTAACCTGGTGGTTTCACGTCTAATACTACCCAATTACTCTAAATTTACCTCATTTGGCTCGTGTAACCATTCCATTTTTGCTACCTTCCTTTTCTTTGCAATGTCGAAACATTCCTCATCAAACCATTTTTTGTTTTCTCTCTTTTTTAAGTAATCAATACTTTCCGATGCTGATAATTTGATATCACTTATAGCCTCCCATTCTTTAATTATATCAGTTTCTTTTTCATTTACCGCATTATCATCTGAATATTCCAGTACTTCAAAACTATTGGCAAATTTGATTTGATATTCTTGCCGAATTTCATTATTTTTCAAGTTTTTTATTTCAAATTTTTAGAATGATCCTTAGCGTTTGTTCTTCTCACAAGCGATAGCCGTTGTCTGATTTTCACTCTGACCAGATGATAATCCGAATTGCAGTCTGTCCCTCTAACTGATCTAACATCGATCATGCATTGTCCACTAATACATGGTCTATCTGATTCCGAGTTTCTCCATCTGGAGACGTCCAGGTGTATTTATGAATATCCTTAAGATGAAATGTTGTGCTCTTAACAATGAGATTGTTTGATGTGGCAAATGTGACTAATCTAACCCCAGGTGTCGTTACTATGTTCATGAAGACTGAATTTGCCTATTGTTGGTTTGAATATATCTTCCTGCCCCACTTTTCCATTTAAATCTCCTAAGATAATTTTCATTTGATATCGTGCAAGGCTATCGAATACGCATTCTAATTCTTCATAGAACTCATCCTTGATCTTGTCTTTATTTTCTTACAATGCTGTTGTGTTATTATTTAATTGTAATATTAATGTGTTTTCTTTATGTAATTGCAATGTTAATGTTTTTTTAGTGTATAATGCTATTGTGTTATTACTTAATTGTAATATTATTGTGTTTTCTTTATGTAATGTAATGTTAATGTTTTTAGTGTATAATGCTATTGTGTTATTATTTAATTGTAATATTATTATTGTGTTTTCTTTATGTAATTGTAATGTTAATGTTTTTAGTGTATAATGCTATTGTGTTATTATTTAATGGTAATATTTTTATTGTGTTTTCTTCATGTAATTGTAATGTTATTGCTGTTTTTGTTTATTTTTCTTTACACTAGTACCAATTATTACTTTATTGTAACGGACTGTCAACAGCACGTACGGCTTACTGCCCGTGCGACCCATATTTGTAAATAATATTGTAAATATCTTACTTTTTGTCTAATAAAGTCCTACTACTACTACAATTACAAAATCATGTATAACTCGGAACGAAGCTCCGTGTGTCTGAAAGGAATTTGCTGACTCAGCTGTTAGTACTATGCGAAGCAGAGAAGTGTACCTCCTCCACTCCCCACACTTCCCCCCGCAAACACAGAGAGCTTGGTCCCGAGCTAGTTTACCTTTCTATTTTGTATATTTAAAATGCCCTGAAGTCCTTGAATAAGCCATAGTTTAAATTAATTTGATACACGTTAATTTGATAAACGTTGATACACGTTCTAAGAAACGTGACTGTAGGTATAATCTCTCTCCATGAGTATGACGCACTAGATTTCAGTAACAAGCTATGTTTAATATACGGAGTTAGACAATAATAATGTTACAATACTTACTGCTGTTTGCAGAGTACTGGGTTGAGTTCTTGTTTGTGTTTTGAAGTAGCTGCTGCGTATTTTATAGTCGCCAAGTTTCCAAGGAGATATTAATTTTCAAGATAACGATATACACTTCGACATAAAGAATCAATTATGTTGCACATGCTGTCATGTGTATGGCATTATGCTTGACACAAACACATTTCAAAATAATAATATTCGCACGTACATTAAATCACTTTTGATTTTCCATGGAAATGAGGTCATATGTAAATATGAACACATCCTAACTTTTCCTCATACATGACCATAATAAATAGGATTCCAATGTTCATACAATCTTAACCCCGTGAACATAAATAATTAATTAAATTACACTTCATGAATTGTTTAATACAGTTCAAACATTTTATGTTACTAATGTAGAGTTATTAATTGTAACTAGCTTCTCCTTAAAATATTAGCACATTCGTCTCAAAAGACCAGGTAGACTCACCTGCAGTTGAATGACCTTCAACTCAGAAAACGAGGTACACTTCTTAACTATGCTGTCATATATTTTGTAATATTTTGTACATCCCTGAGCGGGGTAATCTTTAGTTAACATTTATGAATAGTAGAGGAATGTGTCTTGGCCTTCGCCCTTATAGTGATCACAAGTACCGTTATCTTTTGCTTGTTTTGAACGCTGAGAGAGTTGTATCCTAATACGATTTTGCTTACACATAAATCTGTTCAGGCGATAATAACTGTTGAAATTCGTAAGCTACCTGATGAGGAAGGCTAACTTAAGAGAGAAACAAATTGTGAGAATCCCGAAGGGAACCAATGGTAACTGACGTAGTTTGAAACCTTGCCGCGTACCTTGCTGCTTTATCCAAGATGTCAGACGTTGAAGACTTCGATCATGTTTTCGGTATACGCGGAGAAGAGGAAATTGATAGAGTCTACCAAAGAATTCAACTGGAAGAACAGGAGAATCGGCGTAATATCGCGCGACGCAGACGTCGTTGTATACGGTATTATTTGCGGGACGCAAGCGTTCCTCTAGCAGACAAAGTAACGGATGTGGTTTTATCGCTGAGAATTCTAGATAAGTTCTTGCCAATATTACGAAAACGACGACTTTCATGCATGACCAGTTAGTGGGTCGCTAATTCGATCTTTGCACTTGCTGACGGTGAGTCAGCTCACCAGTGATTGGAAGTAATTTGAGTAGAGACTAATGTATTTTCATGCGGCCCTAAAATACTTATTACAAATGCCTAAGCCAAAATAAGTGAAGTATTGTGATTCTGCTATCAACTGAAGTTTATTAGCTACCGACATAAAAATGAGCCTTACGGATAATCTCAGTATTATTTGGGTTCTTTTGAACGAAGGATTTCTCTTATATAAAAATTGAGCTCGCGTTCGTATCACAAGATATTGAAATTGCTTGTATTAAGCTACTCAGATATCAATTCTACTTAATGTAATTAGAAGAACCACGAACAATTACCAGTAATTATTTACGATCTACTGAATATTCTATGCTCTCGACCAGCCCTACAAGCAAGAGAAATCGTATCGCTCTACCCAGGGTTCGATAGTTCCAGAGAGTTAGTTAGTTAATAAATTCGTATACTCAACCTGCAAATATATTAATTTACTGTAGACCTGGTGGGACTAGTGCGATCATCAGCTGAAGTTGTTACTCATGCGGATGGAGTACGTAATATTATTATTAACTGGTGGCACCCAGTGGTCGAAATTCGACCAAAATTCATTAAATATTTGCTTTTCACAAATACGTATACATTAAATGTTTAATTATTTTAAAAATACGAACGATAGCCATATTTCTTCTTCTTCTTTGGCTTTCCTCCACTTACAGGTTTGCCGTCTTCAGTTTCCATTTATTTCTATCATTCCAATCTCCCTCTTCCAAATTCCTATCATCCATTATAGTTCTGACGTAGATTTTCCATTTCCATCTTGGTCTGCCACGTTTATTTCTTCCAGGAGGTGGCCATTGGTATATATTTTTTGGCCATCTTTCATTTTCCATTCTTTGTACATGGCCATACCATTTAAACGTTTAATTTTCAATCCTCTTCACAACAGATGTGGTGACATTCATTCCTCTCCAAAGGAATTCATTTCTTATTTCATCCTGTCTTGTTTTTTGGAGGCTTAAGCCATATTTAAAAAACAATAACTTGTCATTTGACATTTGTTTACAATTTACACAATTTAAATATGCATTTGGCCTATTATTATGTGTACGGGAATATATATCCCTTCTTCTTTGTCTCTAATGTTCTATATCGAGGCATAATGGATGTAGGTGCGAATATGTAAATATAAAAAAATGTAATGAAATTACTGAAACCAAGATTAGACTGGGTTTAATTTAAATTTATATAGTAAAATGTACTCACTTTTTTAAACAACTAATAATTAATACGCGAGAGTAAGTCAATTCACATTGCCGCTGCACAATTTGCTTTTTGCAACAATGCACTTTCAGTATGAACGTAAACAAATGAATGAGTAATACACATAAATTCCTTACAGACATAATAGGCACTGTCATTGTCTTGTATAATTTAATTATGGAGTCTTTCCTGGCTTTATTTTTCAAAGTTCTTTTAGTGTTTCTGTTATATAATTACATTTATTTAGTTTGTTATTTATATCTGTTTCCGCTGTGTATGGTATTTCGTAACCTGGGAAGTTATATCTTACCACTTGTTCTATTGGTGTATTTTCTATTATCTTTGTCCGAACTGGATGAGTGCCCTTGAAGGCCATTGTTTTTTATTTATCTGATGATATTTCCTTGTTTTATTATTTTGATATGCCATTTAGTTTATATATCATTCTTTGTAGTTCGTCCTCTGTTTTTGCTATTAAACTCTGGTCTTCTGCAAAGGCTACTGTTTTTATTACTATATTTCCTAAGTTAATTCCCCCAGTCATTTGCTTCCATGATCTTATCATGTCGTCGAAATAAATGTTAAAAAGAGTGATTGATAGTGGACAACCTTGTCTAAATCCTCCTGTTATATGTATTGGTTCCTTTTGATTTACTTTTATTTTTGTTTTCTCATAAATTTTCTTAATTATTGCTATCAAGTGTAGTGGAATTCCTTTTTCACTTAATATGTTCCATAATTTTGATCTAGACACTTTATCAAATGCCTTCTTATAATCTATAAAGAGAATGTGCGTCTCTAAGTTCAATTCTCTTCGCTTCTCTATTATTTGTTTTAAAGTGAATACGTTGTCTGTGTAGCTTCTTCCTTTCCTAAAACCTGTCTGCTCTTCTCATATTATTGCGTCTATTATAGTTGTTAATCTTTGGTTGATCATTTTTTGCGTGTATTTTGTATGCTGCACATAGTGAGGTTATGCCTCTATAGTTTTCTGGCTTTGTTTTATCGCCTTTTTTTAAATATTGAGATTATTTTTCTAATTTTCCAATCTCTGGTATTTTATTTTGTTTCCAGCACTTGCTATAGAATTTTAATAATCTTTTGTTCAAAATTCTTTGGGGCATTTTTTATCATTATTTTTACATTTATTTAACATTTATATAATTTCTTGCATCACTAATTCATCTACTTCTGCATATGTTAATTTGTTTCTACGAGTGTTATTTCTTCTTTATTTTGTTTGTCCGTCCACAGTTCTTTATAATAACTTTTTATTTCTATATGTTGTAGAGTTAGCAGATTTGGTTTGTCTTTTATTTCAGAATTAAGGCTTCTTATAAATGTATATACCTTGTCTTGTCTTCCGTGTAAATTGTGTTCCATTTCTGCTGTGTGTCTATCCCAATGTTCTCTACTCAATTTTCTGATATTAATAAAATGATTGTAATATTGAGGCCAGCTCTTCTGTAGAAGGAAATGCACATTTGTTTATATTTAGTAAGCAACATGTCCTATCTTAATGTAAGCAAACATGAACAATGTTGATAGGAAATTCACCGCACAGTGTTTTATATTGATCGCCTCTCATAATATAAGTCGATTAACCTGAAGCGACTTTAAACTTGTCATAAAACGCAGTATGTATTGTTATAATTCAAACAATCTCTAGTCAATACGCAAAAAGTGACACAGTTAAAATAATGTATGTTTTCATACCATAAATATATTCTTCTCCTTCACAATTATAGATTATATACTATTTGTAATATTTAAGGTCATGTTTTACTTAGTTGTTTTCCTCTATTGCGTATTAAGTAAAACAGGGCATTATGTAAAATATTCTCTACACATGTCTTTGTAATATTTAACCCACTTTATTTGGAAGCAGTTGAAATTTTAGGTTATGTTTTACCTATCATCACATCACAAGTCATCTCTTTTGAATCTGTAAAAATGGAAATCACGAAGAAAATCTTTAACGTCTGATATTATATTAAAGATTAACTAAGTTGAGGAGACGGACCTTTCAGGTGAATATTCTATAATTTTATATCAAATTGTTCCTACTAAAGTTTGAATCCTGGAACTCCTGAATAAAACGACCGATAGTTATCACTTCAATTAACTAAATTTTTTTAAATGCTGCTCTATATTACATAGAGTGGTTTTATACCTCGTACATTCTCATGAAGGAGCATTGGTCCTTCATTTTTGTATGGATTAATTCAGTTAATCTTACTTCCCAAGAAGCCTGAACGATTGACCAACATTTTACTGTAAAATTGACCTTTTTTTTCCATTTTGCACTTTCGTTTATATCTCGATGGGCTACGAATCCGTTCATATTTGTTTTACGTTCTTAAACAGTATTCCTAGATCTTCTTGGTCTCCGAAAAATCTGCCTTAAAATACATATTTAAATATATTATTTTGACAGTGTATATGGTGAAAATGAATGTTTATTCTTTTATAGTGGAGAAAAGTGACATATTCCCTTCTGTTTCATGTCTACGTTATTTTCAAAATTATGGATTAAAAAGTGTATTTGTTTACAGAAATTACAACAAAATTAATAACGTTTTCAAGCATTATCCTAACTAAATGAATCACAATTACATTGTTTATATTACAATTGGCTTTCGCAGCAAAACCTTGGTTACGAACAAAAATGATAAACTCAATAAGGATTCTATACAATACGAGGTTTCTACCATTATTTAAGAGTTTATTTCAAAATATACGTTCAGATATGAAGGGGTTAAAAGACTACGTAAGATCCAATGATATAGAAAATGTTATAATCTCCTAAAATTCTCTGATTTTGGAATAACACTTGAAGCGTTCAATTTCACACCTTCAGATTGCTAATTGGCATGGTGTTCAGAGGAACATTTATTAGACTTAATAAGTAAGTTCAAGTCATTGCTAGTAGTAGAAGAAACATACGAATATATTCTAGTGATAAAGTCAAAGAAAAGAATGTAACTAAAGGATAAGCTACATCTTTGATCACCATTTTCCAAACGAATCCCACATCAACCAACCAGCATACGTCATTGTGCACAAGAAATTTATCTACATACAAAGTGTACAAAGGCTGTTATGAAAATTAAAAATAAAATCTGGTTGAAACAAAATATTATCAATATAAAATGTTGAGAATACAAATCATTGGTTATGGAAAAGTAAAATTGTAAACTAAGCTAAAAAAAAAAAATTTTTCTTATGTATTATTATGACATATATTTGAGTGTGTAATTATTTTCAATTAGTATATTGTGTATTGCATATTTTTAATCGAAAATAAAATCATATAATCTTACCGTTGGCATAATAACTAGGCTTAGAAAATTATTATTATTATTATTATTATTATTATCATCATCATTATCATTATTATCCTGCTGGAGTTCGGAATTCCTAAAAAGTTAGTTAAACTTGTACGAATGTGTCTAAATGGCACAAAGAGTAGGGTGCGTGTAGGCAAACAGTTTTCGGACACTTCTGAAATCCAGAAAGGGTTGAAGCAAGGAGATGCACTATCTCCCGTACTATTTAATTTTGTACTAGAACATGCCATTAAATCATTAGAGAATGAGGAAGGCTTACAAATCAATGGTATTAATAAGCTGTTAGTTTATGCTGATGATGTAGTACTATTGGCCGATAGCGAGGAGATACTAAAGGACAACACGCATACACTTTTGAGTAACGCAAAGAAATTGGGACCAGGAGTAAATATCAATAAAACTAGATATATGGTCACACGTAGAAATGCATTATATAATGGAAATGGACAGCTAATGATAAATGAGGGAGATTTTGAGGAAGTGCTGAATTCAAATATCTAGGAACAATAATCACAAATAGGAATGAGATGCACAAAGAAATTAAACTTAGGCTCAATTCTGGAAATGCGTGCTATTATGCATTGCAGAGACTCTTGATGTCCCAACTCCTTTCAAAAAAGGTTAAGCTGAAAATATATAAAACTACTATTTTACCAGTTATATTATATGGGTGCGAAACATGGACTCTTACTTTAAGGGAGGAAAGGACATTACAAGTATTTGAGAATAAAGTACTTAGGAAAATGTTTGGACCAAAGAGAGATGAACAAACAGGTGAATGGAGAAGACTACATAACAATGAATTACATGGTCTTTATAGGAAGCCAGATATAATAAGAAAAGTTAAGTCTCGTAGACTGCGATGGGCAGGACATGTTGCACATATGGGGAATGAAAGACTTGCATGGAAGCTTCTTGTAGGAAAGGCAGAGGGAAAACGCCCAGTTGGTAGACCAAGAATGAGGTGGGAGAATAATATTTACTATTATTTGAGAGAAGTAGATTATACAGGGAATATTTGGAAAACATTAGCTCAGGATAGGGATGTATGGAGAGCTTATGTCCGCGCGGCCATGAACCTACGGGTTCGATAGTGCCAGTAAATAAGTAAGTATAGTTTTAGATGTTTAAATAAATTTATATACAACTCTCAAATTACGGTACTTACAGTCTTCTTGCTATACTATTATTTGTTACACAGTGTAACCTGGGAAAGAGACCACATAGTATCGCAGCGCTAGGAATTGTCGACGCTTTGAAAATGAGTGTCAGTATCTCTCCAATGTGAGCCACGTTAAACGGAATAACACCCAATAACAAAGTTCGTCATGTCTTAATGTTCTGCACTTTTGGAGCAACAGTTGCTGTCACTCAGTCAGATCGTCACTTCCTATTAATAAACATTCACGGGGGAGGTAAAATAACTTGCTGGTATGCCTATTAGTATTATCTGATAGATATAGGTTTACGCACGTGAGGTAATACCTAAGTTCTCCAACCCATATCAACCTCAGAACAATGAATCCGGGGAGATCATTGTGGATGAGAAACATATCTGCATTAAAACTGGAGATTATTGTAAAACCATTATGATTTGGAGAACACAGAAACCATTTCCTCAATGTATTCACGTAGACTTTCACGGCCGGAGTTGCTATGATGATCTTGATGAAGATTTTCGGGCTGTAGGCCGTGGTCCTGAGGCTTGTAGTTCCTCGACGTTTCGCCAAAGACTGCGTCTTGCATCCTCAAGGGTTGTCTTGAGACTGATAATGCCAGACGCAGTCTTTGGCGAAACGTCGGAGAACTACAAGCCTCACGACCACAGCCTACAGCCTGAAAATCTTCATCAATATCATCATTTCCTTAATGATCAATGATAAATGCAGAGATCATTCTTCAGAACTCCGTCATCTTTATTAGAATTCAGCGGTGCATGTGACTAAGTGAACAGTTTTGAAGTTCATATTAAAGCTCCGTTCAAGTTATGTAATGAGATGTTAATTATATAACTTTTTAACTGGTAAGTCAGTCGTCCTCAACTAAGTATTTAAACTTCTGCAAGTTATTCTAATATGGAGGCCTTTCGAAAACAATGTTTCATCTTCTGCATTTTATCCGGATCTGATGGTGTTGTATAGGTTGTATAATGAAAGTAAATGCGCACAAATGTGCAAATTGTTAGTAAATTTAGTCTAAGCAAAACTTGTTAAACGATAATTGTCTTTCCGCACACTTTTCGACGTGATATCGTTCACATGGATTGTTCCACAGTTCGCATATGCATTCTTGGTTTGGCTCTTGGAATCTCTTAGTGCTGCAAACCTTGTGGTGAAAGCCATGGATTGCATACCGTGTTAG
This sequence comes from Diploptera punctata, assembly GCA_030220185.1. Classification (NCBI taxonomy): domain Eukaryota; kingdom Metazoa; phylum Arthropoda; class Insecta; order Blattodea; family Blaberidae; genus Diploptera; species Diploptera punctata. Next base: position 260,458 of record JASPKZ010004213.1, on the reverse strand, counting down.
GATGTGTGGCAGAGGCACATTACAAGCGGTGAACTACCTCATAGACTCGATTGAAGACACATTAAGACATAATGGAAATATGTATTTCGCAGTGTTCATTGATTACAAGCAATCGTTCGACCCCATCAACAGAGAAGTACTCCTTCAAAAACTCAGGCGGATATTATAAGACTCGAGCCCATTAACAACGATTGTGACAAGCATCCTGGATCACAACTATGTTCAACTGTACGACGAGGTCGCACTATCAAAGATATCATGACAGCTGATATTGTGGATATCACCAAAGATAGAGCGACATCGATCATAATGTACGCTGATGACATGGTATTGGGATCATCAAAGAAATATGAACTACAATGCACATTAAATAGACTCGAAAAATGGGCAAATGAAAACTGTCTGCAAATAAACCATCAGAATACTAAACAGATGACCTTCAGAAAAGGAGGAAAACCTACTGAAAACGACAGGCTAATGCTCCTTGGTGAGCCACTATACGTTGTATCGCAATTCACCTACATAGGTATAGGTTGTATAATGGATAGTATGTCTGCGGTTATGTTCTCGTTGAGCAGGTCTTCATTCCTTGCTTCTTTCAAAATCTGAAGCCATTCAGTTCCAGTTAAAACGCCGAAGATGAAACATTGTTTTTGAAAGGCCTCCATATTAGAATATCTTGAAGAAATTTAATAACTTAGTTTAGGACGACTGACTTACCTCCAGGTAATAAATTATATAATTAACATCTTAGGTGACTAAATGTTGAAAAGTTTTCATAAAAGAAGTAGCATTAGTTATAACAATTTATTTCTCTATAAGAAAACAATTACTACAATTATTTTTTATTTTGATATGATTTTAACTTTAACAACTACTTATGTAGGCCAATGTCCCTATTTCTTTTCTAGGGAGGTTTAACATTACAGTAAAATAAAATATCACCATTACCAGAATATAAAGTTATCAACTTAAAAGCAAACAATACATAGAACAATAAATTTAGTATCAAGATTTGTGTTAGTCGCATGCTTATTGATCTTACGTAGTTCAGCAATTGACTGTTTTGTCTCTAGTAAAGTTCTCGAATTTATAATCCAAATTCAAGTCGTCTACAGCCTTCTTCAACGCCGTTTCATCAGGACACTTTTCTCTTGTCTCTATAAACATAAGTGCTGCAAAAATAGAAAACTTGATCTTAATTTCATACCAATAATATTATAAGAACTATTGTTCTTATTAGACAAAAATTATTCTATTTTTTTTAATCCGAATCTATGACCTGGATCATGTTTTGAACCATGTCATGCAGAGAAGAACTCTCTTATTTTCGTGAAGTGAGATTTGAGTTTTAGCGTGTTGTACATTTATTTTTCATGAATAATAGACAAACATCTCTCATAACCTCAAACGTATACCCAGACCGAAGCCTTTCCATTGTAAAATCATGCAAAGAATGTTAAAATAAATTATAAATTTCCCAACAACTATTGATGCCAGTTCAGTATGAAGTGTTTAACTTATTTAAATGAATGGTTACAACCTTCTCCTCCATACGCACTTCATTTACACTTCGTCTGCATAGAACCAGGAAACTCTAACTGTATTATATTTAATTTTTCTCGAGAGTTCATGTGTGATTTGAGTACTACCTAATTCACAATAATAGCTCTGTATTGAGGAAATGAGTTTCACTATTTCTGATCCAATGTCTACAAAGTTGTGAGTGAAACTGGCATGCAATAATAACACGGATACAAAAAATAGAAAATTTAATAATATTCGGCTAATTATCAATATGTAATAAATAAATAAATAAATATATATTTATACACAAATATTTATGTATATACAGGGTGGACCGCTCGAATGGACCTAATTTCAATTGCTTGTTACTGGCAAACGGTTGAAGATAGAAACTTAAAACAACGTTCATATTACAGAAAAACTCACCAAGTTTTGATATCCAGATCACCACATCTCTATATGAGCCCCAGCAGTCACTGTGACGATATCAAAGCGATGAACAATTTCTTGCCAAGTACGTTGGAGTATGTCTTCTGGAATGTTCTCAATAGCCTCTATGATGCGCTCACGAAGATCACGAAGGTCTTTGACTGGGGTGGTGTAAACTTTATCTTTGACATAGCCCCAGAGAAAGAAATCCAGTGGTGTTAAATCGGGAGATCTCGGGGGCCACGCGATTGGTCCTCCCCTACCAATCCAACGGCCAGGGAAAATGTTGTCCAAAGTCGTACGAACTTCATTGGACCAGTGGGGAGGAGCACCATCTTGCTGGAAAACGATGTTAGGCTGCAGTTGTTCAATTTGTGGAAAGAAGAACTGCTCCAGCATGTCAAGATATGTGGTACCACGAACAGTTTTCTCGGCGAAGAAAAACGGTCCAATGACCTTATTATGTGACAAACTGCACCAAACATCATTCATCTTCGGACTATCACGAACATGCTCTTGAATAGCGTGAGGATTCTCCGATCCCCAGATCCGCACATTATGCCGGTTTACCTTGCCTGACAAATGGAAAGTGGCTTCGTCCGAGAAGAAAATCTTGGTCATGAAGTCAGGATCAGCGCCGAGACGGTCCAGCTTCGTATTGGCGAATTCCACTCGTTTCGGCATGTCATTCGGCTCCAGACGTTGCACTAACTGCACTTTATATGCGTGCAGTTTGAGGCGTTTGTGGACAATCCGTTGTAATGTCGATTTTGGTATTTGAAGTTCCCGCGAAGCTCTTCTTAATGACTTCCGGGGGCTTCGCTCAAATGCGGCTTGAACATTTGCTACCATTTCATCGGATGCTCTGCGACCACCACCATGCTTCTTCAACACAGATCCTGTAGCTAATAATGTATCACGCCACTTCTTTATGCTTCTAGCAGTTGGAGCATCACGGTTAAACACACGCCGGAACTCCCTTTGAACTCTAATGATTGATTTAAACTCCGCATACCACAAAACAGCTTGCGCTTTCATCTGCGGAGTCGCCATTTTCACAAACAATTAAATCTAAGAACGAGAAACGTATCTTTGTGCCATCTACCGACAGGATTCGAAACTTGGTGAGTTTTTCTGTACTATGAACGTTGTTTTAAGTTTCTATCTTCAACCGTTTGCCAGTAACAAGCAATTGAAATTAGGTCCATTCGAGCGGTCCACCCTGTATATGTATATATATATATTTATACACATATATTTATTTATATATATTTGCAGATATATATATATATATATATATAGACAGATAGAGAGTTAGAGAATTGTATAGAGTAATTACTTATAACTCCGGCAGAAAACATATTTGCTGACGAAAAAAACAACCGAGTCAATTCTCCAGGAGTTCAAAATCAGATATATCCATCCATCCATAGTAATTCTGCCCGAAGACAGGTCCTTCACTGCAACCATAGCATTTTCATGCTATGCTTGTAGCTTTACAAGGGAATTGTGTAGGTGTGGTAGCTTCCCGTTGCTTTCCACACCGGTGAAGGATGATGATAATGATTAGGATGATGATGATGATGACCATATGATTTCGGGGACCGTTTGGGCCTTAAAGGTTTCCTGACATTTGTCTTACAGGTGAGGAAAAACCCTGATAAAAGCTTCGCCCAGAAAAATTGCCCCGACCGGGGATCGAACCAGGGCCCGGTGCGTGACAAGGCAGCACGCTACCTCGAGATGACAGCGGTGGACATCAGATATATATATATATATATATATATATATGTGTGTGTGTGGGTGTGTGTGTGTTTGTGTGTGTGTATCTGGTTATATATACATTTCACATAGTCGACATATGTAAATCAAATTGATATTACGCACTTTCAATCGAATCCATCTACGAAACATTCGTTTCTAATCACTCAGGTACGTACTGGAGGTTACAGAAATAATTAGAAGACTTAAAATCGTTAGCGATGATGAACATTTTATTACCTTTCTTGTTATTGTTTGTTTTCCTCAGTCATTATTGGCTAATGAAACATTTCAAAAGCCACTGCATTAAATAAATAAATAAGAAATACTTACGTTTTCCTTGGGATATTTCAGGACAACCTCTGAATATTATATACTTATTTTCTTTTGCTGCTACTATACGATAAACTGCATCCAAATCAGCTGCAAAAAAAATTGGCATTCTACATTAATAAAATCAATAAAGTAAAAGGAAATAAGTGCTTTATATGCGACTTGAAGCTAATATTCGTTTCCTTAAAGGACGAGAATTATGATTGGGACAAGTTAACAAGTAAACGCCTAATTCATTTTTATTCTTAGCATTTGCTCGATTCTTATCGTCTTCTTTGTCATAAGTAACGCCACGAGTGATTTCCAAATTATCGATAAATTCACGACTCACGAAGAGAGGAGTGAATTTATCTAAAGAATTTGGAAATCAAGAGTATTTAACGAATAAAATCAAGCTGTTTACTCACAAATCATTATTTAACTATAGTTATTTTAAAATATTTATATTAATGTAAACGGCGATGTTTGAAAACAAATGAGAAACGATAGGTACGTTTCATCTGCTTCTTTTGTTTATCACTGGAACCAGATCATACTATTTATTGCCAAAGGAACGCAATATTGTAAGAGTGCTCTCTAGTGGAGAAGAAATGAAACGCATCAAACTGTATGTTAATTCATTTCTGATGTCCTATGAAGTAAATATGACAATTATATTTTTCTGGGAAAAAATACATTTAAGAAAGTGCAAACAGTGGTTTCTCTTTTTGGTGGTATAATCAAATGCCACAAATGTTTTTATATTAACTCCCGCATTATGTTGACATTCATGCACTATATATAGCCTACAATCTGGTAGCCGTATTTCTTAGTGAGTTCGTCACTGCAAAGTAATGCTGTGACCTATTCAGAATGTTATAAAAAGTAGGTGCTTTCTTTATGATCACAAACTTGTTGGCGAAACACGACTGTGTTTGCTTGTTGTAACGTGATTGCTCATTGACTCCCACTAGTCATCTTTATTTCTAGTTTCTGCTTTATACATAATTGTTATTAATTTTTCTATATTACATAGTGAAATGTTTTTGTCCCGCACCGTAGCCAAGTTGTTAAGGCATGATCATTTGCCAGAGACTTACCGGACTTACGCTGGTTCGAATTTACATGGAATTCCGGCCGCCTTAGGACCGGTGCCCACCCAGCACCGTGCGGAACGTGTATCTACAATAAGTATTGGCTCCAGGTTAAGAAAACGAGTTATAACGGTTGTGGGACACAATGTGCTAACGACATGTCACCCGTACAGTGGATGGATGATAGTGATTAACACATGTGGATGTGAGATCAGCAAATGTATATTAAGCCAAGGACCTTCAGCGCCTGTCGAACCCTGGAGTTTTTTTTATAGTGCATTCTTTACTCCATTTCTGCACTTAATTGATATGTGAAAACAAGTTTAGACACGTCAAGTGACGTCAAGTTTATTTTCGTAAGTTTTCTTAACCAAGTGTTTATTATGTATGTGTAATATTTGGAGCAATACTTCCTTAAATATTGGTAATTATTTAATTTGTATTTGCAAGGTACTGCTATTTGTTACTGCCTCCTTGGTTTAATGAAAGATTATAGCCTGGTTGGTAAATTAAAGGTTTTACAGTTTGAAGGCCTCGAGAATATTCTATGGCTTCTATCCCCACCAGCCACGCCTGAAAACGCAGCAAAAATAGCTTCTCCGCAAATCTGGACGTTGGACACTTGGAACGCGTCTGCCATCTTCCCGTCCGCCCAACGATGCACATAAATAGTGCAAATAATGAAAATTAACGCTGAAAATATGATAGAATGCAGGCTTTCAGGGCCGGTAAACATAATGTTAAGTGATTCCGGGCTTTCTGGCCCTGGTCCATCATTGTTGTTCCTACCAGACGTTGGTCCCTCAGCTCAGTACGGCGCATTTATCAGTTTGGCTTGTATGTATTTTCTAAGGTGTTGTTTCCTGGTTGGAGGCTCGACTGTGAATGTTGAGGACCCCGATTCTTCCGAAAGGAAACAACATCTAGAAGTGAAGATGCCCTCCGCAGCTGAGGGAGAAACGTCTGGTAGGAACACCAGTGATGGACCACGGCCCGGAATCACTTAACACTGGAAATATGATTTAACTAGTGAAGTGTACAGTTTTATTTATTTAAATAACAAAATTATTAAAATAATCCATTTGCAAAGTGGGATTATTTATACGTCATAATTCAGTTCGTTAACAAGAAGATGATATTCAGAAACATCTGAACCTCCTGAAAACAAGCTCTAAAAATGAAAATTAAAAGATATTTAGAAACAATTATAGTGTATCCACTGTTCGAAGATCCGATCTACATAGGGTGCGAAATGGATTGAAATTACATCGAAAACCTGACCATGGTGAAGAACTAGCGCACCGCTATCTAAATCAATCAACGCGAATGTGCACCCAAAGCCATCGTCTAGAATTATTAATTCCAGAAAACAAGGTAAGTCATGTCGAGTCTATGCTTAAATAATTAAACAGGGTTATTCACAATAAGTGTTACAGACTTCTAGTGGTTGTAGAGTGGGCTTAGTAAGTAAAGTTTTGTTAAGGAACCCGAAATGTACCATTTTATGAAAATACGTTGAAGATCGGAACACAGTGAGCTGATACCGCGTGTATTGTGTTTCAGAATAAGTATTACAAACTTTTAGGGGTTGTATTACAAGTGTGGTTTCATTTGGCGACACTGTTGTTCATTTCATGAAGTGTACCTGCGACGCATGTTTTCATACACACGCCCAACAATACCTAGTGTGTGTTCAATAATTTCTGTTGTCGCCAGAATTCTTGCAAGATCTTCCTCCTACTCGATAGGTGTAGTACGACCCCTAGAAGTCTGTAATATTTATTGCGAAACACAAGACACACGATATCAGCCCATTGTGTTTAGATTTTCAAACTAACTTTACATCAAAATGGTACTTTTCCGAACGTGGGTTCCTTATCAACATTTTATCTACTAAGTCCCCCTAGAAGTCCGTAATACTTATTGCGAATCACCCTGTATAATAGGCAAATATGTGGGGATAATTCCATTAAGATACAGCATAAGCGGAACAGGCGGATTTTATTTGTTTGGATATTGGGAAACGGAATTGTACAGAAGTTAATAGGATGGCGTTAAAAGAGGACAAGTAACTGATGAATCTTCAATTCTTTGAATATATGTGTTCTACAAGCCTTAGCAATTATTTGATGCTGATGTTTGAACAGATATATTTCAGACTTATAAAAAAGTAAGATTCTCTTAGAAACATAGTTTATAATGACTATTTAACTCATGCCCCAAATGGGAGTCAATGACTAATCACGTTTCAATGAATTTTGTTTTAAAACCAATGACAGTCATGTTTCAACTTGCTCTTTATCGATTTCTCTTTATCAGCTTCTGCTTTTGTGATAAAGAAAGCTCCTCCTCTTTAATGTTCTGAACAGGTCAAAGCATTATTTTTCTCCAAGAAATACATTGAATATATCAAATAATGAGCAGATTCCTTGATTTTACTGAGTATTTTACTAAACAAATTAATGAATAACCCGTAATGTTGATTATGATATATAGTTTGATGTGTTTTATTATTTTTTTCCACTTGGGTACACTCTTACAATATGGCGATCTTATTTGGCAATAAATAATATGATCTAGTTGCAGTGAATGAACATAATCTCACATCTGATTTGTTTTCAAACGTCGACGTTTACATTAAGTATGTAAATATTTTAAAATAACTATATTTGAATAATGATTTGTGAGTAAACAACTTAATTTTATTCGTTAAATAGTCCTAACAAATGACAGTCTTTATTTCCATATTCTATGGATAAATTGGAAAACACTCGTGGCATTACTTATGAATATTGAATTTTGAAACTACGTTAAATGACTCCCTGAGTTAAGATTTTCTTGACAAAAAATATTTTAATATGCTTTCGCTCCTCTGAACAGTTTATCTACGGCTATATATTTAAATGCGGAAGTTACCTGCGTTTCTAAAGCTTTAATATGTTGGTTTGTATATTCTGTTTGTTATGTCTGTGTATTAGATAAATGTACATTTTATTTATAGAAAACACATTATGCTTTAAGAATAAAGATATGATTTTAATTTGTAATATAGTTCTTACTTCATTAAAGAGGTTAGGTTAGATGTACTTCCTACATAACCAGCTGGTAGTTTTCGAGACATATACTCTATGTGTGAGATCTGGGTTGACATTTGGAGGACAACTGGTACTGTCAGACACGTATACTCTATGTCTGAGCTCTGGGTTAATATTTGGCGGACAGCTGGTACTGTCAGACACGTATACTCTATGTGCGAGCTATGGGTTAACATTTGGCGGACATCTGGTACTGTTAATCACGTATACTCTATATACAACCTCTGAGTTAACATTTGGCGGACAGCTGGTACTGTTAGACACGTATATTCTATGTCTGAGCTCTGGGTTAACATTTAGCGGACAGCTGGTACTGTTATACACGTATACTCTATGTGTGAGCTCTGGGTAACATTTGGCGGACAGCTGGTACTGTTAGACACATATATTCTATGTGCGAGCTCTGGGTTAACATTTGGCGGACAGCTGGTACTGTTAGACACGTATATTCTATGTGCGAGCTCTGGGTTAACATTTGGCGGACAGCTGGTACTGTTAGACACGTATATTCTATGTGCGAGCTCTGGGTTAACATTTGGCGGACAGCTGGTACTGTTAGACACATATACTCTATGTGTGAGCTCTGGGTTAACATTTGGCGGACAGCTGTTACTGTTAGACACGTATATTCTATGTGCGAGCTCTGGGTTAACATTTGGCGGACAGCTGGTACTGTTAGATACGTATATTCTATGTGCGAGCTCTGGGTTAACATTTGGCGGACAGCTGGTACTGTCAGACACATATACTCTATGTGTGAGCTCTGGGTTAACATTTGGCGGACAGCTGGTACTGTTAGACACATATACTCTATGTGTGAGCTCTGGGTTAACATTTGGCGGACAGCTGGTACTGTTAGACACGTATATTCTATGTGCGAGCTCTGGGTTAACATTTGGCGGACAGCTGGTACTGTTAGACACATATACTCTATGTGTGAACTCTGGGTTAACATTTGGCGGACAGCTGGTACTGTTAGACACATATACTCTATGTGTGAGCTCTGGGTTAACATTTGGCGGACAGCTGGTACTGTTAGACACGTATACTCTATGTGTGAGCTCTGGGTTAACATTTGGCGGACAGCTGGTACTGTTAGACACATATACTCTATGTGTGAGCTCTGGGTTAACATTTGGCGGACAGCTGGTACTGTTAGACACATATACTCTATGTGCGAGCTCTGGGTTAACATTTGGCGGACAGCTGGTACTGTTAGACACATATACTCTATGTGTGAGCTCTGGGTTAACATTTGGCGGACAGCTGGTACTGTTAGACACGTATACTCTTTGTGTGAGCTCTGGGTTAACATTTGGCGGACAGCTGGTACTGTTAGACACATATATTCTATGTGTGAGCTCTGGGTTAACATTTGGCGGACAGCTGGTACTGTTAGACACATATACTCTATGTGCGAGCTCTGGGTTAACATTTGGCGGACAGCTGGTACTGTTAGACACGTATATTCTATGTGCGAGCTCTGGGTTAACATTTGGCGGACAGCTGGTACTGTTAGACACATATACTCTATGTGCGAGCTCTGGGTTAACATTTGGCGGACAGCTGGTACTGTTAGACACATATATTCTATGTGCGAACTCTGGGTTAACATTTGGCGGACAGCTGGTACTGTTAGACACATATACTCTATGTGCGAGCTCTGGGTTAACATTTGGCGGACAGCTGGTACTGTTAGACACATATATTCCATGTGCGAGCTCTGGGTTAACATTTGGCGGACAGCTGGTACTGTTAGACACATATACTCTATGTGCGAGCTCTGGGTTAACATTTGGCGGACAGCTGGTACTGTTAGACACATATATTCCATGTGCGAGCTCTGGGTTAACATTTGGCGGACAGCTGGTACTGTTAGACACATATACTCTATGGGTGAGCTCTGGGTTAACATTTGGCGGACAGCTGGTACTGTTAGACACATATATTCTATGTGCGAGCTCTGGGTTAACATTTGGCGGACAGCTGGTACTGTTAGACACATATACTCTATGTGCGAGCTCTGGGTTAACATTTGGCGGACAGCTGGTACTGTTAGACACATATATTCCATGTGCGAGCTCTGGGTTAACATTTGGCGGACAGCTGGTACTGTTAGACACATATATTCCATGTGCGAGCTCTGGGTTAACATTTGGCGGACAGCTGGTACTGTTAGAGACATATATTCTATGTGCGAGCTCTGGGTTAACATTTGGCGGACAGCTGGTACTGTTTGACACATATACTCTATGTGCGAGCTCTGGGTTAACATTTGGCGGACAGCTGGTACTGTTAGACACATATACTCTATGTGTGAGCTCTGGGTTAACATTTGGCGGACAGCTGGTACTGTTAGACACATATATTCCATGTGCGAGCTCTGGGTTAACATTTGGCGGACAGCTGGTACTGTTAGACACATATATTCTATGTGCGAGCTCTGGGTTAACATTTGGCGGACAGCTGGTACTGTTAGACACGTATATTCTATGTGCGAACTCTGGGTTAACATTTGGCGGACAGCTGGTACTGTTAGACACATATATTCCATGTGCGAGCTCTGGGTTAACATTTGGCGGACAGCTGGTACTGTTAGACACATATATGCTATGTGCGAGCTCTGGGTTAACATTTGGCGGACAGCTGGTACTGTTAGACACGTATATTCTATGTGCGAACTCTGGGTTAACATTTGGCGGACAGCTGGTACTGTTAGACACATATACTCTATGTGTGAGCTCTGGGTTAACATTTGGCGGACAGCTGGTACTGTTAGACACATATACTCTATGTGTGAGCTCTGGGTTAACATTTGGCGGACAGCTGGTACTGTTAGACACGTATATTCTATGTGCGAGCTCTGGGTTAACATTTGGCGGACAGCTGGTACTGTTAGACACATATATTCTATGTGCGAGCTCTGGGTTAACATTTGGCGGACAGCTGGTACTGTTAGACACGTATATTCTATGTGCGAGCTCTGGGTTAACATTTCCCACATAAGCAAGTCTCAAACATATTTAAATATACAGGGTTTAGACACTGTTTTAAAACATATCATAATTATCATTAAGTAATATGATCGCCTGAAGTAGTACAAATTGCATTAAAAATATTTGACAATAATAACTACTCTTCTCTAGCGTGGATAAAGTTGTAGGGGTGGCATTAAAAACAAAGAAGCGCATAATATCCTTAATTTGTAGAATACTTACGCAGTTCAGGCACTTTCACATCACGGTCACCATTTTTAGTTATCTTCCACGTGGAGTCATATTTTTTGGGTTTTGTTTCACTGTAAGAAGAAAAATAATTTTAATTCAGAGACAGAGCGAGTGTTTATTGTCAACTCATCCATAATTGAATGTTACGATGCAAGGTTTGGAAGTGGTTTTTACAGAAGCGGGGAAAAATGCTTAAAAACAGAGCGATAGCAAGGTTTTTAATTTCCGATATTCTGTGAAACACTTCATAAACATGCGTTGTACATTATTTATTGCTCCATGGTGTTTTCAAAATAATAGTAAAATAATTGCATCTTTGTTGGAAATATTTGCGTTCATTATAAACAATTCACTAACGTTAAGAGTGTGGGCAATGTTTATTAAACGATACTACATGAGGCCGTGACATCAATCAGTGATACAATGGCGGCAAGTAAATATTTGTTGTTTTATATTGTTTCAAATAAAGTTCAGTTCATTTAAAATTCAGTGATTTATTTCGTATAATATACATTAATATTACCTTTTGGATATTTTCTGTACATACATTGTACGTGGTATACATAGAGGGCAGTGGTTTTACTTCCCACACGTGGCTTTAATTTGTAATATTGCATTATAGTTATTTTATAACATTGTTATTTAGTTTGGCAACCCCGAAATGTAGGAAGTTGAACTTTCAATCATGGTCGCCATTGCTTTAATTACGACAAAATGCTCCATCGCGCATAAAATAATGTACAACGCACATTTGTGAAGTGTTTTACAGAATCCCGGAAATTCACTCCATTTTGTAAAAACCAATTCCCAACCTAGGATCGTAATATACCACAAAATTCATGCTTCAAAAAATATTTTACTAATTCACTTGCATTATCGATTAAGGAATTGATTGCCGTGCGGTCATAAACTGAAGGCCTACATACCTGCCGATCCTGGATTAAAATTTGCAATCATAATCGTTTTATTTCACCTCCTCAAATCAAGGATCAATTTTGTTAGTGGGCGCTATGATTGTTTCTATACAAACATTTTCCATAGTTACACCTCTATTAGTGAGCACTGGTTCATATTTTTTTATGCCAAAGTGCATCCATAAATCTGTACTTTTCCTTCTACTATTTCTACCAGAATTCGCATCATATTTCGATAAAAGAGGCTTCACTATGTTTACTACTCACGGTCTACCTTAAACATTGTACCATCGAGCTCACTTTTATGTAGTTTCCTCCATTCACTTGTTTGCACGTTATCCTCGGCACTAAAATTTACTCATACATTAATATGAAAGTACAATGTATCGGTTATAATTTTCCGGTGTTCAAACAAGGTTAAATCTCTATGTTGATACGATATAACTTGATGGGTTATCGTCCTATATATATTTTAATCCGACACTGTATTTTTTCTGAATACACAGAATGATTCAAAAGTTTCTTGAAATTTTCGTCAAACCAAAGCTAAACTTATTACATATGGAAAGTAATGACTACTGGACGATAAGCTCAGTACATTTCAATGTTGTGGCCTCTAAGTCACGGCACAGACTTCATCTTTCTTGTGTACAGCGAAACAATTTTACCAGTATAGCTGGTCAACTGCCGCTACCGCTGCAGCTATTCGGTTTCTAGATTGCTGTAAGGTGTTGATCTTCACTTCATACACTTTGGACTTAACGAAACCCCAAACAAAGAAGTCTAGTGGTATCAGATCTGGAGAACGGGCCCCCCAAATTCTTGGTGAACCACGGCCGATGTACGTATAAGCGAAAATTTCGTTGGGGTGGTCACGAACAATGATGTCAAAATGGGTTGATGTACCATCTTGCTGGAAAACAACAGTATCTTGTACAGCTTTCTGTGCCAGCTGCGGTTCCATATATTGTTCTAGCATGTCAAGGTGGTTACTTCCAGTTACTGTTGTTTCCGCAAACATGAACGACACGTTAATTTTTGTTTTTGTATCCCCAGCCACACATTTACCTTGGGTGTGTCCCTCTGAAACTCTTGTATGGCGTCTAGCTGATCGCCTGCCCAAATCCTACAATTATGCCTATTGACATGCCCACATGTGTGGAATGTTGCCTCATAATTAAACAACACATGTTCCACGAGGTCTTCATTTTCAATTGCAATTAAAAGGTCATCAGATATAGCTTGTCGAGCTATATAGTCTTGTGCATTGTCTGGATGTGATAAGAGTGGTTGTTCAGTTTGAAGCGCAAGGTACGCCTCACGTGCTTTGGGGCATATCCAACTCTCTGCTGAGTCTTCTGGTTGATGCACCGGGACTTCGTTAGATGGCCCAAACTCCCTCTTCGTGCTTCATCAGCAACAGATCCCTTCCGTTTCATTTTCAGTACCAGATCTCTAATAGCACCTGGTACCTGCCAGCACCTGGTACCTGCCAGCACCTGGTACCTGCCAGCACCTGGTACCTGCCAGCACCTGGTACCTGCCAGCACCTGGTACCTGCCAGCACCTGGTACCTGCCAGCACCTGGTACCTGCCAGCACCTGGTACCTGCCAGCACCTGGTACCTGCCAGCACCTGGTACCTGCCAGCACCTGGTACCTGCCAGCACCTGGTACCTGCCAGCACCTGGTACCTGCCAGCACCTGGTACCTGCCAGCACCTGGTATTCTGAACACTCCAGTGAATTTTTTTTAACCTGCCTGACCGTCATTCCTCGTATACGCGCAAAAACGACAGCTAATCTTTCCTCTATTGTTAGCATAGTTTTAAATTATCTATAAAATACATTAAGGATATAAGGAAACCCTCCGTGGTATCTTTACCTTGTTGTGGTGGAGTGGCTTGCGTGCTTAAATGATCCCGAAAGCTATGCCGGCGGTAGCATCGCTGCCAATAGGGTTACCCATGCCGGACTGGTCCAAGGTGATAAGACAGACGAAAAAAGTACCTTGGTCGAAAGAGTGACGATCTTTCACTGTAAAAATACAACCGTCAAGAAATGCGGACATGGGCTCAACTGGGGTAAAATTTTCCGGAGGTCAAATAGTGCCCCATTCGGTTCTCCGGGCGGGGACTACTTCAGGGAACCCATGCCAAAGGCTCAAACCCAGAGAATGGAGAAGACGACATAACAATGAACTACTTACAGAACACAAATGTCATGTCACATTCAAACTAAGCCCAAGGAACAACTGCTCATAAGAGCTAAGGTAAAGTAAACTAGTAGATGTCACCACAAACGTAAAAGTGGTCAGGGACGTCAGGCGACTCTCACAGTGAGACATGTGCTAAAGTACTCTTACAGCCTTCAAATATATTGCATTAGCATCAACAGTTTTTTTCGATTCAAACTATTTCAAATAACGTATGGGGGAGCAAATGGTTGGTACGGCCTCCAGAAGGGTACAGATGCCGACTATATATACCTTAATAAATCTCGAGAAATACCACTGAGACTTTTTTAGCTGCTCTGCCAGCAAGTCCTAATCCTACGTTCTCGTCGTGCTCCCTGACTGCAGTCGTAATAGACTGTAGCTAACAGATTCGGACGAAAGGCGAGTTCTCAGCGCCTTAAAAATGAGACCTGTCGGCCAAAGGACCTAACCCTAAAAAGAAACTAGGTCCTCCGTGTCGGGGGGTTAGGCGTCAGGCTGGCAACCTGGCCCTGGAAAAAAGTATATCGCTGCGTACTTCAGTAAAATATGTCAGCCGGATGGATTTAAATATGACAGATATAAACTACGAAAACGGACCTTTGCTATTGGCACATGGAATGTTCAAGGCTTGAATACTAAAGAACAAGAAGTAATAGATGAGATTGCAGCAATGAATGCAGATATTAATGTGCTCTCAGAAACAAAATAAGAAAGGTAAAAGACAGGAAAAATTAGGAAATTATACACATATTTGAGTGGAGTACCAAAAACTAGTAGAGCAAAATGAGGTATATCCATTTTGATAAAAAATAAGTAGGTAAAAAATATAGTGACTTGCGAAGAAATTGATGAAACAATTATTAAATTAAATCTCAAACTTTTTGGGATAGAGCTTATAATAGTAAGAGTATATGCCATTAATGAGGATGCAACAACCATAGAGAAAAATGAATTTTTTGACAAACGGTCAGAAATTGTGCACAAAATAAAAAAAATCAAGAAGTAATAATAACAGGAAATTTTAATAGTCGAGTTGGAAGTAGAATGAAAGATGAAGTGATTGGACCATTTGGGGAAAAAGTGGAAAATGACAATGGAGATAGATTGATAAGTTTATGTAAACAACATGGGTATATGACAATAAATAGTTTCTTCCAGCATCGGGGTAAAAGCCAACAAAAAGTCTGAAATCATTAGTTGATTATATAATTGTGAAACAAAAACGTGATATGATAGTGACAGATGTTAAAGTGTATAGAAAACCAGACTGCGGAAGTGATCATTGTATGCTTTTGGGATTATTCATATTAACAAGTAGGAAAAAACAAATCATAGAAGTAACGAAAGACAGAATAAATACAACCCTTTTGAATGAACAAAGATATGTAAGCTTACTCGATGATGAGAGTATAAAATATCTTTCTCAATGAAGATTAAAACAAAAACTTAATTTAAATTTAAATAAATCTGCAGTGGGAATGTATGATCAATTAAAGGAAAGTATATATTCAGCAGCTTTAGAAGCACTTCGGACAGAAAATCTAGTATTAAAAACAAATAATGAATGGTTTAATCACGATATTAAAAAAATAGTAGAAGTAAAAAAGAAAGCACCGATGAATTAGTTATCAGATCACTCAACAACATTTCGAAATGAATATATCACTTTAAAATATAAAAAAAAGGTGGAAATGAGAAGAACAAAAATTAATACTGGGATAATATAAGCTCGAATATATAATAATAATAATAATAATAATAATAATAATAATAATAATAGCTTTATTTTACCTGGCAGAGTTAAGGCCTTAAGGCCTTGTCTACCACTCAACCAGGTTTAAAAAAAATACAAAAGAAAAGTCTTAAATCTAAATTACAATATATATATATATATATATATATATATATATATATATATAAACGATTACAAGTTATGAATACAATACAATTAATATTTATAATGTATTTTGATTTACTCTAAATTTAACGAATTAAATATATAATATGTACAAGATATATAAAAAAACGAGGAAAAGATTAATGACATAGCATAAAATTAAATAAATAGAGAAAAATTAATTATTAGACAACAGGTAACTGTATAAGCGTGACTTAAAGGTGCCAAGTGTGCGGCAACCCCTGATATCTTGAGGAAGGAGATTCCAGGAGCGGGCGGAGGCTACTGTGAAGGAAGTAGAATAGGAGGAAGTGCTATGAAGAGGAATTGTTAGCAGACTGCTATCTTGTGACCTAGTGTCAATGTTGTGGTAGGAGGATAACTTCTCAAATCTGGACGCCAGATAAGTAGGAATGTAGGAATTCAGAAGCTTGAAAAGTAGCGAAAGAGAGTGCAATTTACGTCTGTCAGTAAGACGGAGCCAAGAGAGGTTATTAAAGTGTTCGGAAATATGGTCATAACGCCGGGTATTGAAAATGAATCGAACGCAAGCATTATGAACACGCTGCAGTCTCTGCGACAAGGCATAGTTTAGATCATTATATATAATGTCACAATAATCGAAGTGTGGTAACACAAGATTCTGCACTAGGATTCATTCGATTGGATATGCTAGATCCAAAGAAGCTTGGAAAACATTACAAAATATCAGGAAATGAGAAAGAAAGGAGATAAATATTTAGTTGATAAGACCATCAAAATGGATGCAACATTATAAAGGTTTACTTCAAGAAATAGAAATGAGTTTCAACTTCAAGATACGGAGGTTGAATATAAATTTGACACTCCAGAGATAACAGAAGATGAAGTAAAAAGAGCTTTGAAAGGGGCAAAAAAATGGGAGAGCACCAGGACCAGGAAATATTCATGCGGAACTCCTAAAACATGGAGGATATATTTTAGTAAACATTTTAACAAACATTTTTAATAAAATTGAAATTGGACACGATATCCCAGAAGACTGGAATTTATCGTATATTACTTCTACTTTTAAAAAAGGTGATAAAAAACTGGATTCAATTTTAGAGGTATAAGCGTTTTACTATACTAGTGGGTAAATTATTACAAAAATATTTAACGATTTTTTAACAAGGTGAAATATAAATTGCCACGTGGAAAATAAAATTAATGTAGAGTGGATTTATTGAAAGGTGTGAAAGACCGAGCCAATTGGATGAAGCGGGGTGTCTATCCAGTTTATCGGAGACCAGTTTCATGTCGTTTTCGTCAAAAAAATCAGTGATTTTCTACTACAAACTCACGGCTAAACTCTATCTTACTCACGTTCGATCTCGTGAGCGAGACAGGCTTAAAGGGAGGCGGCAAAGATAATCTCGTGCACCGGTAACAGCAGATGGAGAATGAGAAAACCCGGTATCCTCGCAGTGAGTACGTCATGCAGTGTTCGAGTCTGCACCTCATTACCCTGCATTTACAAGTAAACATTTATTAATAAAACTTTACAAAATATAATAAAAACAATAAAACCAACATAAAAGAATATCAATTATCAGGTGTATATAAATTGAAGTGTGGCACATGTGACAAGGTCTATATAGGACAAACTGGTAGATCTTTTATCTGTCGGATAAAGGAGTCCCGCGCCGTAGCCGAGCGGTTAAGGTAGGAAGCCTTGGCGCAGAGCTACGGGACTTGCGCTGGTTCGAGTCTCCATGGGGGAAGAAATTTTCTCATGGTATTTCGGCCAGAATGGGACCGGTGCCCACCCAGCATCGTGAGGCAATTGGGTAGCTACAATAAGTAGCGGCTCCAGGTTGAGGAACCAGTTATAACGGCTGGGGGACTCGACATGCTAACCACATGTCACCCCTACACTGGCTCTTGACCATCTACCTCTGTGATTGACACATGTGGATGTGAAGGGCCAGCAGCCGGCTGGTAAAAGGGCAACCGCTGAAAAGTGGAAAGACCCTCAATCGGAATCGGATAAAGGAACACATGAGAGCATATAACAGATATTTAGAATATTCAAAATATGCTAACCAGCTATTCCAATTTAATCGTTGTTTCGATCCAAATTTTGAAATTTTACTTGTTTGTGATAAGGGTAAGAAGTTAGATCTTTAGGAGGTTGTAGAAATAAATAAATTTAAAAGTAGTAACAAACTGTTAAATTCCCAACTCGATTTGAATGAATCCCCTTTGTTAAATTTAAAATTTTAAATAAATATTGTTGTATTGTTGCTTAGATCAGTTGGAACACAATTCATAATTTAACATGTCTGAAGAAGGTACAGTGTACCGAAACAGCTGTCACTGAATTATAATACATATGGAAATCAAATAAAACTACGTTTTATTTGTATTTAATTAATAAACATTATTATTATTATTATTATTAATACTAATGTATAAACTGAATTCTCATCTTCAAAAGTTTACATTTCTTTCTGGTGAAGATCTGATCTACGTGTAATTGTGACGTCTCAGATTTATGTATTTTAATTGAAGAGTAATATATCTCGGAATGTATCCATATTTTAAAAGAAGTCTTCTCTATGAAATATATTTCCCAAAGTGCATAGTCACATAATATAAGATTTTATGCACTATAGCTTGATAGTCACCGCTGTGGTCTCGAGGAAGCGTGCTGCCTTGTTACGCAGCGGGCGCGGGTTCAATTCCCGGTCGGTATAATCTCCTGGGTGGTATTTTTTTCGTCGTTTTCCTCACCTGTAAGACAAATGTCAGGGAGCTTAGGGTCCAACGGTCCCCGAAAATCATCCGGCCATCATCATCGTCCTTATCATTATCATCATCATCACCCTTCCTTCACCGATGTGGAAAGCAACGGGAAGCTACCACACCTATAATTCATTAGTGAAGCTGAAAGCATAGTAAGAATGTGCTATGATTGCAGCGAAAGACCTGCTGTCGGGCAGAATTACTCATCATCATCGTCCTTTCAAGTATTAGGCCCAGTGACCCGTTACGGTCTCCCGCCATCTCCGAAAAGGTCGACCCACAGATCTTCTGCCTCGAGGAATGTAGTGAAGAATTTGTTTTGGTATTCTGTGACGATCCATGCGCTGAATATGGGCTAGCCAATTGTTTCTATATTCTTGGAGGTATTCAGATATAGGTACGATGTTTAACTCTCTGGCTATTGTTGAATTTCTTAGGTGGTCTAGAAGGCTATAACCTGCAATGGATGGATATTTCTTTTCTAAATGGTGTAAATTCAACTATTGTACAGTTGACCATTTTAACAATATTATGTAGCGGCAAATGAATGTGTTATTCCGTACTGAACATCTATTTTCAGATTATTTATTCTTTTGGTAGATGAAAGGAAACCTTTTAAATTTAAATTTCCTTAACCCATTCGCTTGAGATTTAAATCCTCAATACATTTCCCCAGAAACCGGATTTAAGTTATAGTAAATAATACTGTACTTTTCAGACATTCAAAAAAAAACAAAATATAACGGTACCTGAGATCACAATAAGGGTGAAGGCTAAAAGACATTCATCTACAATTCAGAAATATTAACAAAAGATTACCCTGCCAAGGGATGTACAAAATATTGCAAAACATATAACAGCAGAGTCAAGCGAGTGTACCTCGTCTTCTGAGTTGAAGGCCATTTAACTGCCGGCGAGTCTACCTCGTCTTTTGAGGCGAATGGGTTAATAATTGCGTATGGAAATAAATTGTAAGCACACGTTTAGTGCTCTCGGTGTACGTTTTACTTATTTTCTTTCAGGTACATTACACAGGCTTATGTTCAAAGTATATGTAGAATATAGCTTCCTTCTGCTGATTTATCCAATGCATTCTCTTAGCTTTTGCAGTGTTTGTATATATTATTTTGTTTATGAAGACAACTGTTCACGGGAAATCTGATCCAATGTTACTCCAAGTTAACTCGCTTGCATTCCTCTCCTGCGCATGCGTTTGGCATTCCCTTCCCACTGCCCTAAATACGACACGCAACGAGACTGGGACTATGTTTGGAGCAGGAGCAAATAATTGTTTTACCGGCTCTAAACACGACATACAATTCAAACACACGGCCCTGTGGATATATCTAACGTTTCTACACCTAAACTTAGATTTCTAAGCTTATGAGGTTAATAATTAAAGTCTTGGGAAAAAAGTGGAAATAAAGTGAGAAAACGTACTTAGTGGCACTATCGAACCCGTAGGTTCATGGCCGCGCGGAAATAAGCTCTCCATACATCACTATCCTGAGCTAATTCTTTCCAATCATTCCCTGTATAATATATTTCCCTCAAATCATGGTTAATGTTATTCTCCCACCTCATTCTTGGTCTACCAACTGGGCGCTTTCCTTCCCTACAAGATGCTTCCATGCAAGTCTTTCATTCCCCATACGTGCAACATGTCCTGCCCACTGCACTTGACGAGACTTAACTGTTCTTATTATATCTGGCTTCCTATAAACACCATGTAGTTCATTGTTACGTGGTCTTCTCCATTCACCTGTCTGTTCATCTCTCTTTGACCAAAGACTTTCTTAAGTACTTTATTCTCAAATACTTGTAATCTCCTTACCTCCATTAAAATAAGAGTCCATGTTTCGCACCCATATAATATAACTGGTAGAATAATAGTTTTATATATTTTCAGTTTAACGTTTTTTGAACTGAGTTGGGACATCAAGAGTGTCTGCAATTCATAATAGCACGCATTTCCAGAATTGAGCCTATGTTTAATTTCTTTGTGCATCTCATTGCTATTTGTGATTATTGTTCCTAGGTATTTGAATTCAGCCACTTCCTCAAAATTTCCCTCATTTGTCATTAGCTGTCCATTTCCATTATATAATGAATTTCTACGTGTGACCATATATTTAGTTTTATTGATATTTACTTCCAGTCCTAATTTCTTAATGTTACTCAATAGTGTGTGCGTGTTGTCCTTTAGTATCTCCTCGCTATCGGCCAATAGTACTACATCATCAGCATAAACTAGCAGCTTATTAATACCATTGATTTGTAAGCCTTGCTCATTCTCGAAAGATTTAATGGCATGCTCTAGTACAAAATTCAATAGTGGAGGAGATAGTGCATCTCCTTGCTTCAACCCGTTCTGGATTTCAAAAGTGTCCGAAAACTGTTTGCCTACACGCACCCTACTCTTTGTGCCATTTAGACACATTCGTATAAGTCTAACTAACTTTTTAGGAATTCCGAACTCCAGCAGGATACTATATAACCTCTCCCTCTTAATTGAATCATATGCTTTTTTGAAGTCTACATATAGTTGATGTACAGTACCATTATATTCCCATTTCTTCTCTAAAATCTGTCTTATACTGAAAATCTGATCTGTTGTAGACCTGTTTCTTCTAAATGCACATTGATGATCTCCTAGAATGTCATCAATATAGGGAGTAAAGTGAACGGAAATATAAATGGGCTCAAACATAGAGGGAAGCTATTCTTATGGAGGCCAAGAATTACATATTTAAACCTCAAGACAGATGACGAAAGTAATATAAATGTTTACTTACTTTTTGAATGTGAGTGTTATAACGGACTCGTAAGTTTCGCCCACCAGTTTGAACTCCATAGATACTCGCTTCAAGTTATCAAATAGAGACGGAGCAGAATAACCCACATAAGAATTTCCTTCAACCTGAAAACAAACATCAACTGAATAAGAATGTCGGTCCTCGGGGAATTATTTAACTGAATTGCTTATGGAGCAGTTAGGTTCAATCGTGCATTCACTAGAGCCCTTTATTGGACCCCATCCTCATAAAATTAAATCAAATTCATATTTCCAATATTTATTTCACTTATATCAATTTGACACAATTTGTTCGCCTACTCATGCCCGGACATTTCCGATTATATCTATCCCAATTTAAAATATGGAAATAATTTATACTAGGATAATGTAGCTATGAATGGACACTTAAAAACTTGTTAAATTCCAAGTGTTGTAGTGTGGCGCATGACTCTTTATTAAAACTCCATGACGCGAGAGGCCTAGAAGGTCCTTGGCTTACTTTCCGACTGCTGGCCTCACATCATCATGCGTTAATCAGAGGTGGACGATCATCCTGCTAATGTAGGGGTGACGTGGTCAGCATGGCGGGTCACTTAGCCATTGAAGTTGGTTTTCTCAACCTTAAGCCGCTACTTATTGTAGCTGCCCAAATTCCTCACGATGCTGGGTAAGCACCGGTCCTATATTGGCCGAAGTTCCATGAGAAAATGTCTTCCCCATGGAGAATCGAACCAGTGCAAGTACCGTAGATCTGCGCCAAGGCTACTTGCCTTAACCACTCGGCTACGGCGCGGGACATGGCTGTTTATAATGACCGAAATAATAATGTTTTGCAACTATTTAGGTCCATGTTTTTTTTAAATGGATATCTTTGTGAATTGAAATAAATTTTTTGAATCATTTGTTTGCAGAACATTAACGTGACAGAAATTTCAGCAATATCCAGTTCAAGGCAACAGTAAAGTGGCAGAAATATCAGCCAGGAACATATGAACAACATAAAAATATTTAAAAAGTTAATTTTATCTCAGTACGTACTTTAGTAGGCCCTTAAGTTATTAAGATAATGAGGGTCCTAAATTAACAGACAGCCGGCATGAGAAGTAAGCAGCAAATTTTCCTCAGTCTATGGTATTCATTTCCGCTAAAATATAAGTTTTAAGGATTTTGTACTCAAATACTCTCAGCAACTCTGATCTGTTTTAAAAAAGACATGATATTTAGCTTCCATGTAAACAGAATAACCATTATTCGGTACGAAGTGCGCCTCAGAAATAAAAGAAAAAAATTGTTTTAAAATGGAGCACACCCTGTTATCTATTTCGGCTTTAAATGTAACATGTGGTTGGGAGAAAACATTATGAACTGAAATTTGTAATTATTTTACTAAACTCAATTTTGGCGATAAACCTGCATGTCCACATATTATAATAAGAAAATAGTGGATCTCTGATAAGCCAACGTTTGCCAACGCTATGAGCTGATTAATAATATTTGTCTTAATATATAAAAATTACGTGTCACGTCGTTTGTCCGCGATAGAATCCTAAACTACTGAACCGATATTAATAAAAGTTTGCACACTTGTTTGATCCAACTTGAGACTTACGGTTGTTTATAAGTAAATTTATAGTCGCATTATTTTTTATTGTAAATTATTTGTTTATTATTTAACAAAGAGTTATAATTATCTGTGAGTTCCATATGATTCTAACAGATGACGGTGTAAGGTAATTGGTTTATTATTTAACCAGGTGGCTGTGCTTTTTGTTGCAACCGCGAATTTCAATTGAATTACAAATATTGATTATTTCATAATGTTTATTTTATTTTCAATATATTGATAATAATATTAATTTCGTTTTAAGTAATCTGGCTGAAAGACAGCAACTTAATTTAAATTTAACTGGACCGAGAAGGCACGTTGAACAATATGGCAAATCATTTCTAGAGACCATGAATGATAAGATATCAAGTGAATTTCCGCAAATTGGTATAGGCCTATGTGACATAAATCTTACATTTAAGAAGAATGACAATTTAAAAAAAACATATGAAGATCCTAAGGAACGGAATAACAGAATTGTAAGTAAGTCTGTTAGTTATAATAATATGCCTAATATTACAGAAACAATCTCCATGCCTCAATTAAATGAAAAACAAGATGATTTTACTATACAGAGACCTCTTGATGATGATGAGAATCCAAACTGCCAACAAGTTCGTAGAAAAAAACGAAAGTATAATGAAATCAGGAAGCCTCCTCAAAATATTCCATCAATAAATGTATATAATCCGTATGATACACTTATGGGTGATACTGAGAATGCAGACAACATAAATTCATCTCAATCAACAAAACCATACGAAAAAATTAACGTAAATATAGTTGAAGGCGATACGAAGTTCGCCGGGTCATCTAGTATTCTTATAAAAGAAACAATCGTTCGAAACGTGAATCAGTTACGTTAGTAATTCCATTACTGCTGTGATGTTACAATTGTGCTCTTCATGAATTGGAGAAAACAAATCTTCATGGTTATCCCGAGACACTCCAATTATATGTATGAGTAGCTTGAATGTAAATATTTACTGTAATGCATAATAGCATACGTGTTCGTAGTTTAGCATACATTTTGTAAAGAGATTTATGAAAGTTTACGCATAGTTGGTCAACATTAAACAATTTCGCGGGCTTTTGTGAGACCTCCGATTTTACAAATCTCACCTTACAGTGTATAGAGTATTCGAGAGTCGCGATTCCACAGTCACCATTCATCATAATCGATTATTCGATATGTTTCTATACATGCATTTCTGTAAGTATCACACTCTCGAATTTTCATTTTGATAATATATTTTTCTGCGTTTCGAGTATTTTGCAAGGCCGGGTTTTCCGAATAGTTGGACCCTTGTATACAAAGAGATTACTGAGAGCAGTGTTGTATTTATAAAATAAGTTCTAACTGCAGGAATATTTATCTCAGAATGACTAAGGTATATAATTTCTTCCTTCGTTCCGGTCTTATGGGTAGTTGTGATTTCTGAGTATCGGTATTCCGTCTTACGTTCCGATTTTTTAATCACAAAAAGTACCCAATTTATTACATAAAGTTCTAAGTGTGGCCATGTAATTAATTAATTGCATTATATTACCATCTCTGGATCATATTTAACCGCTTCACCAAGGTCACATTGACACTTGACACTGGCAAGATGTACAATAGAACACATCAACACAACTGCTGTCCACTCCATAGTTACAATGTAGCCCTAATACTGAAACAAAGCAAGAAGTCATTGAAATAATTTCACGTGAAACCATATTTTCAGATATAATTTCAATGATCTAATACAATTTACACAAACACACAATTGTATGAAAATATATGTACACTTAGCGACAAAAAGAATGGTCTTGATCTTGAATATTTCGAGCATTCTTTCTAAACACAACCAGTAACCGAAAACTTAGCTCAGTGGCTTGATTCGTATGCAAGAGGTTACAGGTTCGGTTCCCGGTATGTTAATGTTTTAAATTAAAATTCTTTCTATCTTATTCCCTATGTCCATTCTTTAAAAAAGTACTAACTATTTGTAAATATTACTATTTTTATTATTAATATTATTTATTAACTTATTTATTTTATACATAGGCTTACATAGACTTATTTATTTATACATAGGCTTGCAGTGTAATAAAATATCTTCCTATACCCAAAGTCTTTTAAAATTTTTATCGTCATTTCTTGGGTACATTTTGAGTTAATTTTAATCCCCAGGTAATTACATAATTTGATACATCCCCTTATTATTATTATTATTATTATTATTATTATTATTATTATTATGGATGATGGATAATAATAATAATTGTTGTTATTATTATTTTTTTTATTATTGTCAATCATCTATGAACTATTATTATGTTGGACTTGACACATATAAACCAAATATTTTAATTGAAGGGTGAAAAACTTTTTCCTCATTAATACGTAATAAGTAAATAAACTGATAAATATATGAAGCTATATTATATTTTATTACATAAATGTATAGCATTATTATTAAAACATAGTATTGCGCACACAATTAAATTTATACCGGTAACTAAATATTGTTACAGAGTTTACGAAGGCAGGAATATTACTTAATATAGTGTAGAGTGAACGTAGATTATGTGGCAGGAATTAAACATTATAGGATGTATTTTGCAAAAATGCAAATGATTAAAAAAATGTCGGAGGATTCGAACGTAGACTTTCCCATATATTTCGTGTCGTTGTAAGTAGTTTAACGATCTACACTACTTGAACGCCGGATACTAGTTGGCGTGTTTACTTCTGTACTATGAACGAGAGTTGAACTTTATTTAACATGTCGCAATTTGAATAATATTGCATTTTGTCGAACACTCGTAAATATCTAGAAACACGTCTCCTTCGCTGTTCTCTAACTATTTAAGACGGTTAAAACCAAATACAGCGCATTTAAAACATTTAACAGTGGTTACCTCGTGAATCACAGCTATGTCTTTTCGAGCATGCGCAGTTGGCCATAACAGGAACTCTACTTTTTGAAGCGGCTCATTCTTTTTGTCGCTAAGTGTACGTTATAATCAGGTGTTTCAGTTCGGCTGATAATTAGTTCCTGATCGAGATTTAGCACGTTTCTGATAAAAGTAAATGAGATCTCTCTCCAGGTAACGGGAAACACTATGGAGTTGTAGAAAGTTAAGGTTTCTCTCGCTTTCAGAAGATGGTCACCAAATATCAGTCTGGTTTGTAGTTATGTACAGCGATATATATACATCAATCCTGCCATTATCTAATTTCAATGGGAATCAAACCTGGTACATTGCGGATTATTGCGTATTGTCTTGAAGGAAACACGGCGGAACCGGGGGAGTTGTAAATTTATCACACAATGTGTGGTGGTGTACAATTTTAAATCGCTAGTTTTTACGTCAGATATCTATATCAGCAGAAACAGAATATGGGATCTAATAAAAAAATTAGGTCTTTCAAATCACATAACAAGAGAAATTCAAAGCTTGTCTGCCGGAACAACTATAAAAATTAAAAATGGATATAGACAATGTACAGCCAATATATAAATAAACCAAGGAATGAGAAGGTGCCGTTTGTGTCCGGCTTTATTTAATTTATATATTGACGAAGTCTTGATAAAATTGCAAAGTATTTTATTAAATAATTTTAGTTTGAACAATAATATATTAAATACACTCCTTTTTGCAGATGATCAGGCAATTATAGTAACGGATGAGGACAGCTTACAAAGAACCAATTTTCGATTAGGGAAAATTCCTGCTGAATGTTAATTACAAATACCCTAAGTAAACCTAAATTGATGGAAATTCATGGGACAAATCCAATAAGAGCCAAAATAATAGTAAATTACTTTTGTAATAGAACTGATAATGGATTTTAATTTTTAGGAGTTTTTCTAGGCAACGATAGAACAAGAGACATTAATAAAAATATTAATATCTTTCAACATATTTGCGGTACAATTAGAAGAACATTAGCAAAGAAAGTTCGTAAAAAACACTCCTAAAGTTTTACAAAGTTTTATCTATTCCTGGCTCGGAGTGTTTGACTCTCATCAAATGTTGAATAAAAAGACTGGAAGTAGCCGAGATGAAATTCCTACAATATGTGACAGGATGTACTCTTTTGGACAAACGGAGGAACGAATATATTCGTGGAAGAATTATAAATAACAAGTGTGATAACTAAAATAAAATAATATAGAAATAAATAGTTTGGACATGTTAGTAGAGTGAATGAAGATAGGATACCTTATAAGATGTTGAACTATAATACACAAGGACATAGAAGATAATCTACAGAAAGGTCTGTATGAACTTAACAAAATTATAGAAGAATATGGATTGAAGATATCTACAGAAAAAAAATTATGGCATTTCAAGGTGTAGATCCTGTCAGAAGTAAAATTGTACTGGACAATACAATTTTGGAGCAGGTGAATAATTTTACGTATCTAGGATGCAATATCTCATATGAAGAAGAAAAGGATGTAAATGCAAAAATATCTGAATTTTTATGAATTTTAGGGTTAATAAATTCTTCAAGCCACAGTTAGTCCAAAAGCATTCAAGATTAAAAGTGTATAAAACACTGGCCATTCCAACTCTTTTGTATGGTAGCGAAGTATGGACGTTGAAACAGAAGGATATACAGAGACTTAGATCTGCTGAAATGAGATACCTTCGGAGGACTGCAGGATACACACTACTAGATCACAAAAATAATGAACACATCTTAGACGAATTACACATGGAACCTTTAGAAAACAAAATTTCCGATTATAAGTCAAGATGGATGCAACATGTTCATCGAATGGAAGATCACAGAATACCCAAACTAATGTTAATATATCAACCTGCAGGAAGAAGAAGACCAGGACGTCCACTCAAAAGACTTTTGAATGGTGTTTCTCTTGAGGCTGAAACAGGTCAACAAATGGCCTAAGTTCGTGAATGTACTATGATGATGATGATGATGATGATGACACAGAAGTCGTGGACAACCAACTAAAAGAAGGAGCGAGCTACTATAATATGGAGCCGGGACAGAATAGAAATGGTCTAAACCGTGATGGTAGATGATGATATCTATATAAAATTTCTATAACACGTACGGTGTATTAGTGTTGAAGAGACATGTACTTTTGATGGGGGTTGTCTTCGGATTTGGTCATTAAATCTGGCAGTCCGTTTCATATATCTTCGGGATTACGCTACGTTTAGGCTCCACCCTACTCCTCGTTAACATTATCTCTAACAGAACACATTTCCACTACATTAACACAATGCAACACTATTCACCAAAAAGTGCACTTTTTCTACATGACTAAGTGGTGCATAAATAAAAAATATACCTCATTAATAACAAGACATCGAAAGGTTAAGCGTACAGTGGTTGGTTATGTAACACGCACACCTTATAATTATTGACCGAACTGTACAACATCCAGAATTACCTAAAAATTCATAAAATTGCTACAATATAAGGCCCACTTTATTGCAATATGTGTTTTAATAATTAATCATTCTTAACGTACTCTCAGAACTAACTGCAACTTGTGTAACGAAGTTATTATAATTGATGCAATATAAAAATATGTTAAAATGAATCTGTCCAAAATATTTCTGCTAATAATATATTACATTTTATCGTTATGTTAGGGGTATTGACTGAAACGCCATGGACCTAGATTCGAGAACCTTTTGATACAATAATTATCTAAGATGAAATATTAACAGGCTTTAACTCTCCAGTAAGCAACATTTCTGGAATTTTAAGGGAAGAATATTTTTCGAAAAACATCTGCACATCTTAGTTTTACACGTTGTGATGGTCGATTGAGGGTGTGGGGACGGCCAGGAGAAAGATTTTCTGCAGAGGCTGTACAGAAAATTGATAGATTTGAAGGAGGTTCCATAATGGTGTGGGCCGGAGTTATGTACAACAATCGTACGGACCTTGTACTTGTTCCCCAGCGACTGAATGCTGTCCGGTATATCGAGCACGTTCTGGAAGAGCATATAGTACCTGCTGCCATTGGAGTAGGCCCTGGATTTCTGTTTATGCAGGATAATGCCAGGGCACATTCTGCGGCTGTCACCAGGGATTTCCTGAGGAGGAATGAAATTGAGGTAATGGAGGACCAGCGGTCAGCCCAGACCTCAACCCTATTGAACACTTGTGGGATCTTCTAGACAGGAAGGTCAGGAACCGACATCAAGTTCCACAAACTCTGCAGCAACTTGGAGATGCTCTGAAGTAGGAATGGCAGAATATCCCACAAGAGGAAATCCAGAATCTTATTGGGAACATGCCACGAAGGTGCCAAAGTGTCATCGAATGTCGTGGAAGCCATACACGATACTAACTCTATATAACGAGTGTTTAACTTTGAAAATTAAGCACAAGATTTAATTGCTTACATAACGGAATTATTTGAAAAGTTAATTGTCAGCGTTATTCATTTGTTTTTACTGGCATGAGCAATAAATAAATAAATAACCACAAATAATGTACTTTATTAAATTCATGTTTGTACCTTTATCTAATGAAAAAAAATTTTGCATATTTCATAGTGTTCCTCTAATTGTTTTATTATTAATTATTTTAATGTGTGATGGTTAAAATTAGAACTAATGCTAATAAATACACTTAAAAATAGCATCATCATGAACAAATTCGTTTTAGGCCATGTGGCCTGTACGGTAAACCTAGCGAAGATGGTCTTGATCTTTCCACCGATGTTTTGGTCTTCCTTGGTCCCATGTCCAGTTGGGGTATGATGGAATGCCAATTTTGGAAGTCTATTTCTTGCCATTCTCCTCAGATGAATTTTCCATTCTTGTTGGTATCTTTGTATTAAAAATAGCATAAAAGTAATAAATTATTGTAAACTCTTTTTTGCAGTGACGGATGAAAAAGTTTTCCTTTAGCTTTTCGACTTCCGCTGTGTGATATAAATCACAAGCTATGTAGAGTAACATCTCTGAATGTTGAACTTTCTCACGTTAGTAAGTTCTTCAAGACGCACGATACATCTCGCCTTTCCTTCATATTCAGTAAATAAGTATACATATTCCCGTTGCAGATTAAAATAAACAATTAGAGATGACGAACACCGTTTGAAATCTGCTGCATGATCCGGTATGATTACACCGAGAATCCTAGCAAACTGGCCTTAGTTTAGACCAGAAAGCCGCATCAGTAACGTGCCGCCGCGTCCCTCCCCGTTATCCATTCTTTAACCCTTATTTAAATATGTATCCTATTGGATATAACTAACTCACCCACTGGCACTAACAAACCCTTAAGTTCATTGCCGCGCGGACATAAGCTCTCCATATATCCCTATCCTGAGTCAAAATTTTCCAATCATCCCCTGTATAATCTACTTCCCTCAGATCATAATTAATGTTATTCTCCCACCTCATTCTTGGTCTTAAAACTGCGCGTTTTCCCACTGGTTTTCCTACAAGAATCTTCCATGCACGTCATTTATTCCCCATTCGTGCCACATATCCTACCCATCGGAGTCTACGAGACTTAACTGTTCTAACTACATCTGGCTTTCTATAAAGACCATTTAATTCACTGTTATGCAGTCTTCTCCATTCACCTGTCTGTTCATCTCTCTTTGGTCCAAAAATTTTCCTAAGTACTTTATTCTCAAATACTCGTAATCTCCTTTCCTCCCTGAAAGTAAGAGTCCATGTTTCGCAACCATATAATTTAACTGGTAGAATAATAGTTTTATATACTTTCTGTTTAACTTTTTTGAAAGGAGTTGGGAAGTTAAGAGTTTCTGTAATGCATAATAGCATGCATTTCCAGAATTGAGTTTATGTTTAATTTCCTTGTGCATCTCATTCCTGTTTGTGATTACTGTTCCTAGGTATATGAATTCAACCACATCCTCAAAATTTCTCTCATTTGTCATTAGCTGTCCATTTCCATTATATAATGCATTTCTACGTGTGATCATATATTTAGTTTTATTGACATTTACTCCTGGTCCCAATTTCTTTGCGTTACTGAAAAGTGTATGCGTGTTGACCTTTAGTATCTCCTCGCTATCGGCCAGTAGTACTACATCATCAGCATAAACTAACAGCTGATTAATACCATTGAGTTGTAGGCCTTCCTTATCGTCTAAACATTTGATGGCATGCTCTAGTAGAAAATTAAATAGTAGAGGAGATAGTGCAGCTCCTTGTTTCAACCGATTCTGGATTTATAAAGTGTGCGAAAACTGTTTGCCTACACGCACCTTACTCTTTGTGCCATTTAGACACATTCGTATAATTCTAACTAACATTTTCGGAATTCCGAACTCCAGCTGGATTCCATCGCGGACAAACAACGTGACACGAAATTGGTATACATTAAGATTTAGTTTAATTGAGAAATTACATAACATTATTTTTAACAGTTACGCGGAAAGAGAAGTATTGATTTAACCGTGAATGAACAAGTTTCATTACAACACTGTATTAATTAGAAGGAAATGTGCGAATAAAGTAACAATTGCTGCTAATTAGTTTTAACTAAATACTTTCTAGATTACTTAACTTTCCCCCAATTTAATTTCCTTACGAACTTCATGAAAGCAATCATCAGAGTTCTGCCGATCCAAGCCTTCGTTACATCTCAAACAACAAAATATTCTCGTTTAGTATTTAAAAGAATAGAGTCCACTGCTGTATCTCGAGGTAGCGTGCTGCTTTGTCATGCAGCTGGCCCTGGTTCGATTCCCGATCGGGACAAGCTCCTGGGTGAGGTGTTTTTTTTCGGGGTTTTTCCTCACCTGTAAGACAATTGTCAGGAAACTTAGGCCCCATGGTCCCCGAAAATCATCCAACTATCATCATCATCCTTTACCGGTGTGGAAAGAAATAGGAAGCTACCACACCTACAATTCCCTAGTAAAGCTGCAAAGCATAGCATGAAAATGCTATGATTGTAGTGAAAGATCTGTCCTTGGGCAGAATTGCTATGGTTGGATAGATAAACTATAGAAATTTGATATAGTATAAATTAACCTATTTTAATTTAGGACTATATATACACATATGTATATTATTGTGACGAAACCGATAATAATTGAATACAAGGTTATTGTAAGTTCTAATTAAAATATGTCAGACTATACGTGAGGCATCGCCTAAGTGTTAACTTATATAAATTGCCACAGATAAATAAAAAGTTGCAATACTTTACTATTACTGTATGTAGAGTGTGGTGTAGACTTGCTTTACTGTAGTTTGGTATTTGTGCTGTCCATTTTATAGTAATACATGGTACCTAGAAAACGTTAGTTTTAAAGATAAAGAAGTGTTTCGACATTGTAGATTATTTTGCACAAGGTAAAGATATGGATAATTTTCATAAATACGTTACATTAACTTATCAAAAAGACAGATAAGAATTATATCTAAATAATTATATTCTCACACATATTGTATATTGTAGACTTTTCCATGCAGATAGCCCACAAGTATTTTTTTTATTTTAGTTTGAACAGACTAGTAACCACCTTAAAAAAATTAAGCTAAAAACAAATAACTTGTTAACTGTTAGGATAACAGGGTGGAACCCTTGAAAGAGGTAGTCCACTCCAGGGAGTAGGCGCCCCTGCCCTTTTGTGAGCTCCAGGTCCCACTCGCCCAGTAGGTAGTACCTGGGTAGGGCCCCGTCCACAGGGTTACATGGGGAGAAGAGAAGTCCCCAAAGCCGTAGTGAAGGCAATTTCTCTAGGAGACGAACACTCCGAAATTGCAGTTCCCTGCCCTCCAGGAAGAGGTTTGGCTAGAGGCTGGTAACCTCTACTAGTAAAAAATAACTTACTCATAAACAATTATTATACGCTGATGACCAAGTGTTAATATCAAATACGGAAGACGAACTTCAAAGTAATATTTTTAAACTACACAATATATGTGAACAATATAATCTCAAAATATCCATAGAAAAAACTAAGGTAATGGCATTCCAAGGGAAAAATCAAATCAGATCCAAAATAGTAATAGGAAACAAAATCATAGAACAGGTGAACCATCTCCATTATCTAGGATGTAACTTTTCATTTAATTATGATAATGATATAACTAATAAAATATCAAAATTCCAGGGAATATGTGGTACGATAAATCGATCACTAAATAACAAAACAACAAGAGAGACCCAATTGAAATTTTATAAAACGTTGGCAGTACCGGTACTGCTCTATGGTTCAGAAGCCTGGATACATAAAAAACAAGATCTAAGTAGGATAACGGCGGCAGAAATGAAATTTTTGAGATGTTATAGGGTGCACTAAGGAATACAGAACCAAGAACACAGAAATAAGACAGGAACTTGAAATATTTGCAATAACTGATAAAATAGATACATATAGACAAAAATGGAAGCAAACACACAGACAGAATGAATGAAGATAGATGTCCAAAACAAATAACAAAATACAAACCTAAATGCACCCGAGATGTGGACAGACCTAGAAACAGATGGGCTGAAGTCGGAACGGGTCAACAGAACTAATCATGATTACTTGTTAACTGTAAGGAAGGGTACAATTGATATGTAACCACTGAAAGAAAACAGTGAAAAGCATATTATTCTTCTTACTATAGTTTTCTAGTTTTTACCATCCGGAATGGATTGATACAAGGATGTTGAGTATTCAATTATCCTTTTGAATAAATATAAATAAATGTTACTTACAAAAGTATAGTTTGAAAATAAAAAGTGGTTTTATGAAGTTTTGGTTATGACTATGTTGTGAATATAAGAGAATATAACTTCACGTTGATAAGGTAGATGGGAACGTAGTGGCTTTTCTTCAAGAAAATGATTGGCGGTCGAAGGAAGAACCGTATATTACGACAGCCGTAAAACTCTCACATAACTGGCTTCAGTTACTTCATAAACAAAGCATGAAATTCATAAATATAAGTAAGAAATGGATGGCGTTAGTAAGGCAGAAATGGTTTCCTGATGAACGAATAAATATAAAAAATAGTGCATTGAGACATTTTATGTTTTAGACAGTGCAGTTGTTGATGCCAGAGATGCTGGAAATGAGTTAAAAGTAAATGAAGATAATTGTTTATCTAAATGAACTAAGAACAAAAAGGGCTAAACAGAAATTACAATGATGGAAAAAGTGTGAACAGATACAGATTTGTACTTAGATGGATACAATACATATATATATATATATATATATATAAATGGTATGATAAGAAAAATAAATGCCTGGACGGGATTCGAACCCGGATCTCTGAGTCTGTACCTCAGCTTGATATCCATTACACTACCAGGCGAATCCAATTCAAACACTTATTTTTCTTATATATGTATTATATTCTCCATTATTACTAGATGTCGCGAGAACTCGGTCTTCACTGCCATCTAGTAGCTGACTATAACAAGTAAGCAAATTAAAGAGAATATTTTTACCTTATAGCAGTGACGCTTTATAGATGTTATAATTAAATTTTTAACATTGAGCAATGCAAGCTTAATATGGTATGATAAGAAAAAAATGAATGCCTGGACGGGATTCGAACCCGGATCTCTGAGTCTGTACCTCAGCGTGATATCCATTACACTACCAGGCGAATCCAATTCAAACACTTATTTTTCTTATATATGTATTATATTCTCCATTATTACTAGATGTCGCGAGAACTCGGTCTTCATATATATATCTTAATATGTAGAAATTACGTGTCACGTTGTTTGTCCGCGATGGAATCCTAAACTACTGAACCGATTTTAATAAAATTTTGCACACTGTGTGCGGTTTGATCCGACTTGAGACTTAGGGTAGTTTATAACTACATTTATAGTCGCATTATTTTTATTGCAAATTATTTGTTTATTATTTAACAAAGAGTTATAATTATCTGTGAGTTCCATACGATTCTAACAGATGGCGGTGTAAGGTAATTGGTTTATTATTTAACAAAGAGACATCCAGATGGCTGTGCTTTTTTTGCAACCGCGAATTTGAATTGAATTACAAATATTGATTATTTCATAATTTAAGTATGTTCAGTGTTTATTTTATTTTCAATATTATTGATTTCGTGTGTAAGTATTAGTTTTAAGTAATCTGGCTGAAATGCAGCAACTTAATTTAAATTTTTAACGGATACCTTAGCCACAGCAACGCGTGGCCGGCACTTCTAGTATATATATTTGCACATTTAAAAAGCTTTAGTTCTTATAAAATCTTTCCCCCCATTTTTAAAATTGCAATTTTAATGCTCATCACATTGGCTTTTTAATGGGCGCCGCATATGTGCTGACGTCACTTTAATCTACGGCTCCGATACTAGATATGCATTTTTCTGTAGATATTGAGAACAATATTTTAAAGTTCCCAGTCCTTTTCAAAATAAAGTTGCAGCGACTCTGTAGAGGAAAATTTGGTGTGTGCCAGCTTGTGCACATATTAGAAACCTTAGTAATCACAGCAAAACATAATGAAGAAAGTATACATTGAAATGTTCTTAGATTTCAGTTCATTTCTGCAATATGTGCAGTAGAGTTGATGATAGTGGACCTGCCGCAACAAGTAAAAGACCATCTAAAAATTTATTAGCTGCCACGAAAATATATGTGGTCCCCCAAAACTTCCAAGAAACTGAACTACCACAATTAATATATTCTATGCCTATACCATCAACATCATATAATGCGGTAATATAAGCCAACAAAGAGTGAGTAGAAATTATGTATATCCATGAAGTAATAGAAAATGTCGGGAGTTAATAATAATTATCAGTAAGTGGCGGATTTCTGTGACATAAGAATGGAAAATAGGCATACATTTATGACTTAAAAAAAGGTTTAAATATGACCTTATAATAGAATGAATTTCTTCACCCATAGCATATTGATTGTTCATTCATACACATTTTCAATTGTATCACAAGAAAACGGAAATCTTTTTCTATTGGCCAGGGCCAACATTTGCTACCTGTTAACAGAAACAAGTGAACTGTGAAACAGACGATGTTTATACTGATACAATGTTGGTTATTTCCAATCGCCTGATGACTAGGCTATTAAAAAACCCCAAAATATGACTTCATCATAGAAATAAGCAGAAGTGTGGCCAAAAATCTGAAAAAGTGAGAAATATCACTTATAATACACAATAACACCATTTAATATTAATAATAAGGCACATATAAATGTTTTTACTTACTTGAAGCTTAGAATATAGACTTTGGTAAAAGTTTAACACGTCATAGGAATCCGCCCCTTAATCATCAGTGTGTCATAATGAATACACGACAGTAGTACATGTTGGTACGTACCGGGATGTGAAATTACGTTTTCAAGTGTTTGAAGTATAACAAATGTGGTAACCAGATTTCAGCTCCTTACATTGGAGTCAATATTAATAAAATTTATTATTAAAACCGTTGAGGTGGAGAGTCATAAAATAAAATAAGTTAAAATATACCTTCTTAGGTAAAATCCGTCGTCCTCAACTTATAAAATATGTAATCTTTATGCCTGTAGGCCTTTCAGAACATCCGTTCCATCTTCAGCAGTTCATTATTCGCTACAGCATCAACCATCATACTGGATGCTGTAGCGAAGAGGGACCTGCTGAAGATGGAACGGATGTTCTGAAAGGCCTACAGGCATAAAGATTACATATTTTATAAGTTGAAGACGACGGATTTTACCTAAGAAGGTATATTTTAACTTATTTTAATTATGACCTTACATTGGAGTTTTAGCGCGTTTCTCATCTACTCACGCTGTTAAATGCACAGAGTGTAATTACATTTGTACATAAACACACACCAGAGAACGACAGGTAAACTCTGAATTTTCTCAAGCACATTATGAAGCAAATAAGAACATGTTTGAAGTTTTTTTTGTAGCCATACGTAAAGGGCACGGTGCCATGGAACCATTTTGAATTTATATGAAAATGTCCTAATGAGCTCCTATATTTTTTCAATTGTCATAGAAAAGTATTGTAAGACAAATGTCAGGAAAACTTTAAGGCGCAACCGGTCCCCGAAATCATATGGGCATCGCAATCATCATCGTTCATATTCATCTTCGGTTAATCATAGGATTAGGGACTCTCCTGACGCACCTTTATCATCATATCACCCATCATATCATCGGGACAACGTAACCCCGCGTTCCAGGCGCCCCAACCTCAGAAGTGGGTTACAAGTACGCCATGCCAGGAGAGAGACCAGGAATGTCGAAAGAAAAACCTCGGGAATTTGGAAAAAAAAAAGTATTGTTAGTAACTAAACATGAGTTCTGGAAGAATTAGTACAACTGCAAGTTTATCGACAAAGAGCCAAAACATATACATAGCCCAATTGATAATACAACACGATGCTTCTTAAATCGATTAAATACGAAAGAGAAGGCAGAAGGAAGCGTAATACTTAATTTTAACCTGTGGTTGCCGACAAGATAATGCTTGTTGTTCGAGGATGGGCTGCAAGTCAAATATTAGAAAACTCCTCGAGAGGAGAAATACAGTATTCTAATAAACACTTGAAGAGCGTCATGTGGATTAAATGTCCTAAAGTTACATTTTTGTCGAAAACGGACATTGAATATAGACACGTGGAATGTACGAGGAATTAGAAACAAAGTTAATGAAGTAGCAGGATAATTATTCCAGAACAATATAGATATTGCAGCAGTGACGGAAACAAAAAAGAAAGGATCGGGAAATTCATATTTAGGAAACTACATACAATTTTGGTCAGGGTGTAAATCAATCACAAAGAGCTAAAGCAGGAGTATCAATATTTGTAAAAAAGAAATACAGTAAAAACATAACAGAATATGAACATATTAATGAAAGATGCCTAAAGATTAAAATGAAGCTTATGGGAAGAACAATGGTGTTCTTAGCAGTCTACGCACCAACAGACGATGCTGAACAGAGTCAGAAAGAAAAGTACTATTCAGTATTAGTGGAACAATAGAGAAAATACGAAGTAATGAAGAATTAATACTAATGGGGAGATTTAAATGGGAAAGTGGGTAGAAGAAACAATGACGAAGCAGTAGGAAAATATGGGGAACAAGAAGTCAACGATAATGGAAATAGAATCATAGAGATGTGCAAACAACATAAATTAAAGATAGTAAACACATTTTTCGACCATAAGGATATTCATAAATTTACTTGGGAACGACCTAGTCTCAATCAGAAATCAATAATAGACTACATAATTGTAAAGCAAAATACTTCCCTATTTATTAAGGACTCAAGGGTTAAAAGAGGAGCAAATTGTGGTTCTGACCCACTATCTACTCAAAGCACAGATCATCCCCCAAATTCCCTACAGGGAAAAAAAGTGCATGATGAAGCAAGGGAATCAACAATGCAACCGAAGCAAGCAGGAAGAAAATTTAAAAACTGTATTTATTTTAATCAGGATAGTATCAAAAAACTTATATAAAGAAAGACTGAGGATTAAAATTGAGAATTTGGATTACAAGGAAGACGTAGAAGAAGAATATAATCAATTAAAGGAAATAATACATTC
Organism: Diploptera punctata; assembly: GCA_030220185.1. Taxonomy (NCBI): domain Eukaryota; kingdom Metazoa; phylum Arthropoda; class Insecta; order Blattodea; family Blaberidae; genus Diploptera; species Diploptera punctata. Next base: position 221,298 of record JASPKZ010004213.1, on the reverse strand, counting down.
GGCAGCAAAAGAAGCATTAGGAACACAATAAATAAAAAACAAAATACCCAAGATTGGGTGGAATGATGATAATTGAAGAAGTAACCAAAAAGAAAAAAAAAATGCTACTTAGAATGGTTGGCAAATAAAAACAACAAAAAATTGGGATAGAATACAAGAGAACAAACGCCAAAGTTAAAAGGAAAGTGATAGAAGAAAAAAACAAATTATGGAAAAGCAAATGCCAAGAAATAGAAAGTTATATAGGAGGATCACAATCATCAGAAGTATGGAGATTTTCTAAAAACACTGAAAACCAACCAAGGACCCCAGCAAGATAAATTTGTTAGCAACATCAGACGCAAGAAAAACATTACAAAGCTTTACTGTCAGAAACTAGAAATGAGTTTATGGAAACAACAAGAAAATCCATCCATAGAAATGAACGCCCTGGAATTTGATACAATAGATATAGAATTAGAAAATTCAAAACCTAAAGAATAAAAAAGGCACCAGGGCCGGGAAACATACCCAATGAGTTAATTAAATATGCCCCAAAAAATTTAATAGGTAGATTGAGGGACTTGTATAATTAGTGCATTGGCAATACAGAAGATTCCTGATGAATGGAAAATAAGCTACATAGTACCAATATACAAGAAGGGCGATAGAAGAGACGCAAAAAAACTACAGAGGACTAAGTAAATAAAACACATTATGATAAGAATATTTACGAAGTTATTAAAAACAAAGTTACAAAAAGATGTTAAAGACAAATTAGGAGAAGATCAAAATGGATTCAGACCAGGAAGGTCATGTGTTGACAATATATTTGCAATACAACAGTTAATTGAAAAACGGACTGCAGTTGGAGAAGAAACCCATTTGACAATGATAGATTTAGAGAAAGCTTATGACTCAATTCCGAGGAACAAATTATGGGAAGTATTGGAGAAATACAATATTGACAGAAACCTAATAGAAATTATTAAACAAATCTATAAAGATAACTCCGCTTATGTTAAAATGGGAAATATAATGTCTAATCCTATAAAAACCTCAAAGGGATTGAAACAAGGGTGCAGTCTATCACCAATTTTATTTAATATTTATGTAGAATTTATATAACGAAATGGAAACAAAGCTGCAAAGGTATGGGTATCCCAATAGGCAACAGATTTTTGCTGACATTACAATTTGCCGATGATCAACTGGTTTTAGCGCAAGACAATTTTGATATGGAATTCATGATAAGAAGGTTGAAAAACACATATGAATCATGGGGTCCTCACAGTAAATTTACAAAAAACAGAATATCTGGCAATAAATAGCAATGAAAGAGAAAATTTAATATTGGAAGAAGGAATCCAAATAAAGCAAGTGAAACAAACTAAATATTTGGGAATGATTATGGATAACATCGAAGGTATAGACAAAGAGAACATAAAACATAGAATTGAATTGAGTAGCAAAATAATATCATCATTAAATTCCATATGGTGGGATAAGCATATTTGGAAAGACACAAAAAATATATTGGTAAAACATTGGTGGAATCTGTTGCAATGTACGGAAGTGAGGTATGGACAATCAATAAGTACTACAAGAATAGACTAATAGCTCTAGAAATGGATTATTTACGAAGAAGTGCCAGAAAGTCTAAATTAGAACGTGTCACAAATAAGGAAATTAGAAACATAATGGAAGCAGAAGAAAGCATAATTGAAAGAATTGAGGAAAAGGAATTAAAGTGGTTAGGACATGTTTTAAGAATGGAAGATGAGCGATGGCCGAAGCAACTATATGAATGGCATCCGAACAGAAAGAAGAAAAGAGGAAGACCAAGGTTAACATGGAAGGAAAACATGAAGACAGTAATGCAAGCAAGAGGGCTAAGCATCGAAGATGCCCAAGACCATAGGCTTTGGAGGTTTGGCACGGGAAGACGGCAGCAGCTGTAAAAACCCGAAGATAGATAGATAGATAGAGATGGAAAGTGAAGTGATTTGTGTTATGAGCAACCTCTTAATAATAATAATAATAATAATAATAATAATAATAATAATAATAATAATAATGTTTTATTTATTCTGGCAGAGTTAAGGCCATAAGGCCTTCTCTTCCACTCAACCAGCACAAATACAAATAAATATTTGACAAATATAGATATACACTATACTAATTATAAACAGTTAATGATGCATTAAATATAGCAATGTAAATTCCATGTACAAACATTTTATACGATAATAACAATAATAATACTTACAACAATAATAATAATAATAATAGTAATAACAATAATAATAATAGTAATAATAATTATAATGATAATATAATAATATAAGGATGATGATGATCATAATAATAATAATAATAGTATAAATATGATAAATTATACGGGAAACACCAATTAATATATACATCTTACACTGGGTAATGATGAAGTCGAGGTTAGAGCAAATATACATTTAGATTTCTTTTAAAAGTTGTAGGAATCCAAAAAATGATGGAAGCTGTGATTGGAAAAATAAAAACTTAAGTCAGTATCCCTAAACCTGACACTACCAGGGAAAACTGAGGCAAAAAGAATAGTAAAAATAAGATGATAAAAACAGTAAACTAAGTAGAAAAAAAAATCTGCGTTTTACAAGGACAGTAAAGCAGGAGGCATTGAAGGCAATCAGAATGTCCTAAATATGGAGCTGGGCTATTTTAAACGACAAAATGTTGAGTGAATTAATAAAAATGTTTTTTTTCTCAATTCACGTTTTTTCTAGATATACCCACATTAAGATTGTTCCTTACATTACAATGTCTAATAAATTGCTATGACATTTTAAACAAGAACCCTAGAGGCATAAATAAATGAAACTTTTCGTATAGATTTTCAAATAAGCAGTTGTATAAATACTTATGCCTTAGATATTATTGTTCATTTTTAAAGTAAAACTAAGAAAAATAAGAACAATTTTTTCTGTAATAAGAGTTAAATTTCATTACACATGTGTTACATTTTTAATTGAGCTGTCTATACTTAAAATGAAGAGTTTCATTCCAAGTATTTTTAAATTTAGCTTTACTATTATTATTATTATAATTATTATCATCATAATTATTATATTATTATTATTATTTTATCATTATTATTATTATTATTATCGTTAAGTATTATTATTTTTATTATCGTATAAAATGTTGTTTGTACATGAAATTTACATTGTTACATTTATTGCATCTTTAACTGTTTACAATTAGTATAGTGTATATCTATATTCCCTCCATGGTATCTTTACCTTGTCGTGGTGGAGTGGCTTGCGTGCTTAAATGATCCTGAGAGCTATGCCGGCGGTAGCATTGCTGCCGATAGGGTTACCCATGCCGGACTGGTCGAAGGTGATAAGCCAGACGAAAAAAGTACCTTGGGCGAAAGAGTGACGATCTTTCACCGTAAAAATATAACCGTCAAGAAATGCGGACATGGGTTCATCTTTGGTAAAATTTTCCGGAGGTCAAATACTCCCCCATTCGGTTCTCCGGGCGGGGACTACTTCAGGGAACCTATGCCAAAGGCTCAAACACACAGACATGTTCCTAGGAACATGGAATGTTAGGACTTTATACAATAGCGGGGCACTAGAGATATTAACGCGGGAATTAGATAAATCGCCCTTGGATATAGTCGCTTTACAGGAAGTTAGGTGGCGAGGAGAAGGTAGTCAGGAATCAGGAGGCTTTGCATTATACTACGGGGGTGCAGAAAGACCTGCATTTGGAACGGGTTTTTTAGTCAGAAGGAGGATCCTATCCGCTATCCGAGATATTAAATTTGTTAGTGATAGGATATCATACATAATTATAAAGGGTAAACGACATGAATTAGAAACTTGGACTCTTACTTTAAGGGAGGAAAGGAGATTACGAGTATTTGAGAATAAAGTTCTTAGGAAAATTTTTGGTCTAAAGAGAGATGAACAGACAGGTGAATGGAGAAGACTACATAACAATGAACTACATGGTCTTTATAGGAAGCCAGATGTAGTGGGAGCGGTTAAGTCTCGTAGACTGCGATGGCCAGGACATGTTGCGCGTATGGGGAATGAAAGACGTGCATGGAAGCTTCTTGTAGGAAAGCCAGAGGGAAAACGCCCAGTTGGTAGACCAAGAATGAGGTGGGAGAACAACATTAACTATGATTTAAGGGAAGTAGATTATACAGGGAATGATTGGAAAGCATTAGCTCAGGATAGGGATGTATGGAGAGCTTATGTCCGCGCGACCATGAACCTTCGGGTTCGATAGTGCCAGTAAGTAAGTAAGTATATCTATATTTGTCAAATATTTATTTGTATTTGTGCTGGTTGAGTGGAAGAGAAGGCCTTATGGCCTTAACTCTGCCAGAATAAATAAAACATTATTATTATTATTATTATTATTATTATTATTATTATTATTATTATTATTATTATTATTATTAAGGACTCTATTTATTACAGGTTCCAAAACAAATATATTGATCTGAAATTTTCACGAATTTTTGTGTCCATTATATCTGAAGTCATTCGCTTATAAAATTCTCAATTTGTATATTTCACAGTTCGATACCCAGCCCATATTAGGTGATAATATGAAATATCAACGTATAAGAAATAATCAATTGAGTTGGTGTTTACGTGATGAAAATCCATATTTATTAATTAAATATATTATCTGCGCTATCCAAATAATGAATGTTTGACAACAAATAGTGCTGACTTCTATTATCAGAATTAAAAAATAATGATATAATATCAAATTGGTATTAATGACGTAAGACTTACACGTTTCCCTCTAAGACCTTTAACTTTTTTTTGTCTTACAATAAAAGAAAATCTCCAAAAATTATTTTCCACAAAATTGCAAGCGTTGTCTAAAAACCCACATATGTTTTACTTTATGTAAAGTTGTATAAAGACACCATTATCCTGTGTGTAATTTATTTTAACTAATTCCCCAGAAATATTGAATCTGATCATTTATATCCCTATTCCATGCCACATGAGCATTACAACAGGTAGACTTACCTGCTGTTATTACAAAATTAACTTTACGTAGTGAATTCAAGGTTACTGTAATGTACTATGATTCATTCAACTGTTTGTATATTATACGACGCGTCGATCCAACAACTACAATTCAGTGAGGTAAAACACAATAACAAGGTAATCTGTAAACAAGTAACAAGGTAATCTGATGGAAAAATATAAATATTGGTGAATTTGTAACAAAGATACAATATTTTAAGTTAAATTTTCTATAGTAATTTTGTTGGTTCTTCACGTTTGACATTAATTTTAAAAAACCTCATTTGCATGTACTAGTGATAATGTCTTCTTTTAAATGATAGTTTTTTTGTGTAGTTTGTGCCTCTAAGGATGATATAACAAACTAACCTTCACATAACTGTTAAGTAATGCGTGAAATTTATCGCATTCAACTTTTGAAACTTGTAATTTATCATATTCATATGATAATTTATCTGTCATAAACAAGCACACTCATGTCTTAGTGATATCAGTACACAATGAGACACATCACCTTACAATAACACAACATTATTGGAACTGGATATAAATTAAACTTCATTACTGTATGTCAATACCCGTATAACTAAATTCTAGTCAAAAGTAGAAATGTATCATGAAAGAAAAATTGTCAGAAAACAAATAGTGGGGTGAATTTTTATTAAAATAATTCAAAACCTAATTAACGAAATATCTCGCAGACACTATCGAACATTTATATTCATAATCGTGTGGAAATAATCTCTCCATGCATCCCGATCCTGGGCTAATATTTTTTAACCATTCCCTGTATATATAGCTCCCTCATAATTTTCTTTAATATTTTTCTCCCACCCCATTCTTGGCCTAACATTCATTCTGTACACTATATACAGGGTGTTTCATAAAGGATGGCGCAAACTTATATAGTTGAAAGTACACGATAATAGAAGCAACAATGTCCCAGTAAACATAGGTCCGCAAACGAGCCGTTTGCGAGATAATTACGAATGTATGGTTACAAGCCGCTTCTGACGTCATTTTTGTAATATCGTACCAGGTGATTTCTCATTGGGCCACACATTCTTGCATTAAAACGTAATGGACGGAGGTACCTTAGGTTTCTGCGGCGCCACCTTCCAGGATTGCTTGAGGATGTTTCCTTTCAACAACGTCGGAGTTTGTGGTACATGCATGATGGAGCTCCGGCACAATTTGCTGCTGCTGTGAGACGGCACCTAACCCGCAGATACGGCCAAAGATGAATAGGTCGAGGCGGATCTGTACCTTGGCCTCCAAGATGAATTGATCTAAATCCTTTGAATTTTTATGTCTGGAGTCACCTCAAAAGCGAAGTGTACAGCACACCCGTTAACACGAATGAAGAACTGGAGCAGAGAGTTGTACATGCTTGTCAAAAATTCAGAAATGATCCTGGGGTTTTCGAAAGAATTCGACATTCATTGCAGAGACGAGCTCAGTATTGCATCCAGATGCAAGGAAGACACTTTAACATCTCCTTTAACAGGTAACCCACAAGTAAGTGAGCTGTTAAATGGGAACTAAATGAGATGAAAAATTAATAGTAAAGTCTAAATTAAAATAAATTTTTACTAACTAGGACGATGTTTACCATGAAGTCAGTGGCGGCTTGTAACCATACATTCGTAATTATCTCGTAAACGGCTCGTTTGCGGATGCATGTTTACTAGGACATTGTTGCTTCTATTATCGTGTACTTTCAACCTTGTAAGTTTGCGCCATCCTTTTTGATACAACCTGTATATATATATTAGCTGGACCGGCGAACGTCGTATCGCCTTTAAATATTTTTACGTTAATTTTTCCGATGTTTTAATAGTTATCTGCTATTCGGGGCGGAAACAAATCCAACAAATCAAAGATCATAAAAATCGGTCCAGCCGTTCTTGAGTTATAAATAGTGTAACTAATCCGACTTTGTTTTATATATATATATATATATATATATATATATATAATATAGCCACGCGTTGCTGTGGCTAAGGTATACGTTAAATTATGTTTGTAGTAAACTAAGTGAGAAATCTAAATCAGAAAGTTTTTGTTTTACACAATTTTTTAGTTCTGGTACGTTAACTACACCCGGTATAAATATGGGTGGTGGTTTATGTGGAAGTGGTTTTGTTGATTGAGATGAATTTATGTTGTCTGCATTCTCAGTATCATCCATAAGTGTATCATAAGGATTATATACATTTATTGATGGAATATTTTGAGGAGGCTTGCTGATTTCATTATACTTTCGTTTTTTTCTACGAACTTGTTGGCAGTTTGGATTCTCATCATCATCAAGAAGTCTCTGTATAGTAATATCATCTTGTGATATATTATAGTCATCTTGTTTTTCATTTAATTGAGGCATGGAGATTATTTCTGTAATATTAGGCATATTATTATAACTAACAGACTTACTTACAGTTCTGTTATTCCGTTCCTTAGGAACTTCATATGTTTTTAAATTGACATTCTTCTTAAATGTAAGATTTATGTCACATAGGCCTATACCAATTTGCGGAAATTCACTTGATATCTTATCATTCATGGTCTCTAGAACTGATTCGCCATATTGTTCAATGTCCCTTCTCGGTCCAGTTAAATTTAAATTAAGTTGCTGTATTTCAGCCAGATTACTTAAAACTAATACTTACACACGAAATTAATATTATTATCAATATATTGAAAATAAAATAAACACAAACACACTTAAATTATGAAATAATCAATATTTGTAATTCAATTGAAATTCGCGGTTGCAACAAAAAGCACAGCCACCTGGTTAAATAATAAACCAATTACCTTACACGGCCATCTGTTAGAATCGTATGGAACTCACAGATAATTATAACTCTTTGTTAAATAATAAACAAATAATTTGCAATAAAAATAATGCGACTATAAATTTAGTTATAAACTTCCCTAAGTCTCAAGTTGGATCAAACTGCACACAGTGTGCAAAATTTTATTAAAATCGGTTCAGTAGTTTAGGATTCCATCGCGGACAAACAACGTGACACGTAATGTTTATATATTAAGATATATATGTCTATTTATTAATATATTAATTGTTATTAATTGTAACATCGAAATATAGAAGCATCACTACTACAAATTAAAATTATCTTTAATTAGCTTACCTGTTATAGTGGATACTAGAGGGCAGTGAGACCGGGTTCCCGCTATATATATATATATATATATCCATCCATAGTAATTCTGCCCGAAGGCAGGTCCTTCACTGCAACCATAGCATTTCCATGCTATGTTTTGCAGCTTTATTAGGGAATTGTGTAGGTGTGGTAGCTTCCCGTTGCTTTCCACACCGGTGAAGCATGATGGTGATGATGATAATGGTAAGGATGATGATGATGGCCATATGATTTCGGGAACCTTTTGGGCATATATATGTAAAGAAAAATAAATATGTTTGTACTAAATTCGTTTGGATAACGTAACTGGCAGTGCATTGAAGTATCAATTCAGAGATCCGGGTTCAAATTCCCGTCCTAGCATTTATTTTTCTGTTCATGTCAAATATATATCCTTTTTTTATATTCTCAAAACAATTGATTTTACTTCCATTTTCTTTTGTATAACATCCTTGGAAATAATATAATACTGATTTTTCAATTTACACGTTACCATGTTGAAAGTAATTTTTGATCGCCAAGTAATTGCGTTAAATCTCAGACATCTATTTACGAAAACTTGGAATTTCTTAAAAATCGCTTCTCGTGCTTTCCATTACTACATATCAGTATAGATTAAACATTTCTGTTATTTTTTGGTCTTCAATTTAAAAGAGACTTGTATAGATTATCATAAGTAATGCTACGAGTGATTTCCAAATTGTCGATAAATTCACGACTCACAAAGTTATTTTAAAATATTTATATATTTAATGTAAACGGCTATGTTTGAAAACAAGTGAGAAACGATTGGTAAGCTTAATTTACTTCTTTTGTACGTCACTGCAACCAGATCATATTATTTATTGCCAAAGGAACGCAATATTGTAAGAATGCACTCTAGTGGAGAAAAAATGAAACACATCAAACTGTATATTAATTCATTTATGATGTCCTATTATTTAAATATGACAATTATATTTTTCTGGGAAAAAAATACATTTATGGAAGTGCAAACAGTGGTTTCTTTTTTTGGTGGTATAATCACTTGAAGGGTCCAGGGGAAAAACGATAAATGTCACAAAATCACAAAAACTGAGGTTTCATATTCTTAGTGTTTGTGCTGTTCCCTAGTAACATTTAAAAGGCGAAAACTGTTTAAAGAAGCTGTGGGTTACGTTTTATAAGACTTTGAAAATAATGTGTACAGGGAAATGTTATAGCGTTTCAAAACTTCATTTATCTCAGTTTGAGTTTAATGTGACATTCATTGTTTTTCGCCTGGACCCTTCAATTGCTACAAATGTTATTATATTAATTTCCGCATGCTGTAGGTGTTGACATCCATGCACTATACATACAATCTGGTAGCCGTATTTCTTAGTGAGCCAGTCACTGCAAAATAATGCTATGACCCATTCAGAATGTTAAAAAGGAGGTGCTTTCTTTATTATGATAAACTTTAGTTGGTAAATTTTAGGCGAAACACGACTGTGATTGGTTGTAAATAAAAAATCATTGAAATGCGATTGGTCAGTGAATCCCATTTGAGGCATGAGTTAAATAGTCATAACAATTTGTCCAAAGGGAGAAAACCCATCTTGATTAAAGTAATATTTTACCGCTAGATATGGTTAATATAATAAAAATGATTTATGAAAATCATACAAACCAATGACTCGAAATACAATTTTATCTCGTAATATCACTGCAGCGTGAATCATTTTAGATAGAATTTAGTATTGCAAACCACTGCAAATTATGCAATGATTTCAAAATTGATGTCCTAAGCTTCTGTGTTTTTAAAACAACAGTTGTCGATATTCTATATCACATTATAAGATCATCCATGGTTATAGTGTGAGAGGTTTTCCAGTTCATGAGGAAATTTAAGGATTTGCTACTATACTCTGTCCAGCGTAACAAACACACATCAGGAAAATAAATGGGGCAGGTAATTCAAGAAGCGTATTACTGCTGCAGTTACTGCGATTGATTCATGGCCAAAGCACAGTTCAGAGGAAACGAAAAGAAATATGTACTCGATTAATGTAATTACGTATTTAAAGTTATTTGTAGTATTAGTAGGTCTTTATTAGACAATAAGTAAGATATTTACAATATTATTTACAATATTATTTACAAATATGGGCTGCACGGGCAGCTGTTGACAGTCCGTTACAATAAAGTAATAATTGGTAATAGTATAAAGAATAAAACATTACAATTACTTAAAGAAAACAATTATTACAATTAAATAATAATACAATAGCATTATACATTAATTAAGTTATGTATAATTATTAAGAATTAATGGTATTGCATTTTCATAACATATATTTATTCATGAATGAGAGTTTTTCCTATTTTCCGTTAACCCTTAAATTAGCAAAACACTAATTTCTTCTGTTACTTATTTGAATGTGGCGGACCGCAGTGAAAACGGAATCTTGTGTAACTGTTATTATTAGATATATTGTATAATTAGACACATATTTAAGTGTTATTTTTTGTTCGTTTTCTTCTCATTTACTAAAAATATTAAATTAATTGAACCAACTGATGTATCCAAAAGGATACATTACGAATTTAAGGGTTAAGTATAGTGATCAGAATACAGTATACACCTTCGAAGGTCGGACAGTAATTAAAAATTCGCACTTGTTTGAAACTCAACTATTCTTGAGAGGAAGTTGAGTGTCAGTCACAAATATGGCGGCTGTTTTATAGTTTATGGTAACTGAACTCGGTGATAATATGTCTGAGCAAAATTATAAAAAGCACTCTAAAGGGAAACTGTTAAACTTTGATGGAAAGCAGATGGCATTAAATTTAATTTGTAAGTTTATTGAGCATAATCCTGGCACTCTAATGGATGATATAGTTAAATTAACTGCAGAATATACTGTTGTGTCCAGCACTGTGCCTCGAGGTAGTGTGCTGCCTTGTTACGCAGCGGGCCCGGATTTGATCTCCGGTCAGGACACGTTTTCTGGATGAGGTTTCTTTTAGGGCTTTCCTCACCAGTAAGATAAATGTCAGGAAACATTAAGGCACAAATTGTCCCCGAACACTTACTGGCCTTCATTATCATCAATATCATATTCTCCTAATTAGCTTCAGTTTAGTTTAAGGTATCTCCTGGCACATCATTGCCATAATCATCAACTCTCATATCATCGGGACATCGTTAACCCCAACTTCCAGGCGCCCCAACCTCAGAAGTCCATGCCAGGAGAGAAAACCAGAAATGTCTAAATGACAACTTGGGGCATTTAAAAAGTATTAATATATCCTGGTGTGTCGGAGAATAGTGCTGTATATATTCGCAGGAAACTAAAAAAACTAGTAATATCAAAACGGCCAACAAGAAGAGGAAAAGGCCTAAACCTGTATTAAGACAATTTTGTGAAGTGTTTTTTATTTTATTACTGTAAGTGCACTTACTTTAATTTGATTTAAGTTAATTTGTTTAATATTAGCAATTATAGTATAATTTATTTTGGACATACCATTGTCTGTGTGAATAAAACCTGCAACATTAAATATTAAAATTATATTTGCGCATTAACTGCAGGATTTGTTAATATATTTACCTAATGCCTTGTATAAAAAGCGTAGATTAATTCATTGTAGTGTTTTTTTTCTCTTCTTTTTATGCAAAGTAGATTCGAGCTGTTATTCCTTTTTTATTCATTGTATCATTAATTTAATTTTAATTGTATTTAGTTTCATTCTATTATTAGACATTAATTTCATTATTATTCAATATGACAGATAATGAATTGTTCAATAACTATTATTGTAACTTTTTTTTGTATTCATATGTAACATGTTTGTCCTGTCTAATATGACTACTATTGTAATTTTTTTGTATTCATGTGTAACATATGTTTGTCCTGTTTTATATGACTATTATTGTATTTTTTTGTATTCATATGTAACATATGCTTGTTCTGGTGAGTGGAAGAGAAGGCCACATGGCCTTAACTCCACCAGGCTAAATAAATAAATAAATAAATAAATAAATAAATAATTTATCGGATTGTAACAAACAGCTAACAGAGTACGCGTGAACTTATAGTACGTGCTGCGCGGAGTAATACATTTCGAAAGCTAAATGTTAAAGTGCGTTACATTAGGCTGGACAGACAATAGCAGGAGTGGAACAAGAAAGAATATACGCCATCAGAAAACAAGCACTGTCATTATTTTGAATTCAACAATTGTTATAAATCGGCAGCAACCAGCCGGGGAAGATTATTGAGGGTAAGAAGAATATATATATATATATATATATATATATATATATATATATACTGTATATCGAAATTGGATAAGGTAAGAAATAATACAATAAGAGAAATAATGAATGTAGAAAAGGATATAGGACAAGGGATTGAAGAAATTCAACTAAGATGGAATGGACATATAATGAGAAGAAGGGACACAGAAACAAACGAAATATTGAAATGGATACCTCCTGGTAAAGGAAAACGTGGTAGACCAAAGCCAACATGGTTAAAGGAAATTCAAGATAACATTTGTATTGTAAGCCCATGTTTTCCCTTTACAGATATTTAGGCGCTCTCCTCCTACAGGGAAGAATTTGAACAATCATATTAATTTAGTTACACTTGTTTTCGTATAGATGTCATATTGAGTGGCCCGTGGTCAGCGTTCCGCCTCATACTGACATCTAGGAAACTAAGGTAGTACTAGGACGGGAAAATTCGGTATATTTTGCTTAGAGGCCTTTTCATTCAGGCTTAAGGATTTTTTCGAGCCTGAAAATCTTCAGACTCAGGACCCACGGCTTAAAGTCCCTCCCGGAGAACTTGCTCCTTGGAGTTTTCCGTCCTAAAAATTCGCGACCCTCGGGACCAGAGGCAAGGAGCATAACCACCAGTCCACCGCGGCAAGATAACATGAAGAAGAAACTATGACAGAAGCAGACATGCAAGACCGGGAATTGTGGAAGAAAAAAATGTATATTTTGGTTGAGGATACCTCCGTAAATAATAAAAACAATCCTGAAATAAAAAATACATCTATATATACATTAAACAGCAAGATAATATAAAATCAATGCGATTTAGAAGACATAAAGGTCGTCGGGAATAAATCGATGCTAAGAGCAGTTCACATTGTTCGGGTACCGATTTGCTCCAGATTCTTCTGATCAAAGTCGTATATGTTTATTTGCCATTTGAAGTAACAATGTCCTCAATGGAAGCATTATTTTTGTTTTAATTTCATGAGATCATTATCCAAAATGTATTAATTGATAACTGATTCAATTATCAATTTCATATTTTACATGCGATTTGTCTTTGCAGAGGCTCTTGATGTCCAATCTCCTTTAAAAAAACGTTAAACTGAAAATATATAAAACTATTATTCTACCAGTTATATTATGTGGGTGCGAAACATGGACTCTTACTTAAAGGAGGAAAGAAGATTACAAGTATTTGAGAATAAAGTACTTAGGACAATTTTTGAACCAAAGAGAGATGAACAGAGAGGTGAATGGAGAAGACTACTTAACAATGAACTACATGGTCTTTATAGGAAGCCAGATATAATAAGAACAGTTAAGTCTCGTAGACTGCGATGGGCAGGACATGTTGCACGTATAGGGAATGAAAGACTTGCATGGAAGCTTCTTGTAGGAAAAAAACAGAAGGAAAACGCCCAGTTGGTAGACCAAGAATGAGGTGGGAGAATAACATTAACTATGATTTGAGGGAAGCAGATTATACAGGGAATGAGTGGAAAGCATTAGCTCAGGATAGGGATGTATGGAGTGCTTATGTCCTCTCGGCTATGAACCTACGTGTTCGATATTGCCAGTACATGAGTAAGTATTATTATTTATATTATTATTATTAATAATAATATTAATATTACCATAGATAAAACATCAAAGTATGGTCAATTTAATCTGGCCAAGGGACCACATAGTATCGCAGCGCTAGGAATTGTCGACGCTTTGAAAATGAGTGTCAGTATCTCTCCAATGTGAGCCATGTTAAATCGGAATAACACCCAATAACAAAGTTCGTCATGTTTTAATGTTCTGCACTCTTGGAGCAACACTTGCTGTCACTCAGTCAGATCATCACTTCCTATTAATAAACATTCACGGGGGAAGTAAATTAACTTGCTACTGTGCCTGTTAGTACTATCAGATGGATATAAGTTTACGCACGTGAGGTAATACCTAAGTTCTACAACCCATATGAATCTCAAAACAATGAATCCGGGGACATCATTGTGGATGAGAAATATATCTGCATTAAAACTGGAGATTATTGTAAAACCATTATGATTTGGAGAACACAGAAACCATTTCCTCAATGTATTCACGTAGACTTTCACGGCCGGAGTTATTATGATGATCTTTATGAAGATTTTCGGGCTGTAGGCCGTGGTCATGAGGCTTGTAGTTCCCCGACGTTTGGCCAAAGACTGCGTCTGGCATCCTCAAGGGTTGTCTTCAGATTGAGGATGCCAGACGCAGTCTTTGGCGAAACGTCGAGGAACTACAAGCCTCACGTCCACGGCCTACAGCCCGAAAATCTTCACCAAGATCATCATTTCCTTAATGATCAATGATAAATGCAGAGATCATTCTTCAGAACTCCGTCATCTTCATTAGAATTCACCAACATCTGGCGGTGCAAGTGACTAAGTGAACATCTGGCGGTGCAAGTGACTAAGTGAACAGTTTTGAAATTCATATTAAAGCTCCGTTCAAGTTATGTAATGAGATGTTAATTATATAACTTTTTACCTGGTAAGTCAGTCGTCCTCAACTAAGTTATTAAACTTCAAGTTATTCTAATATGGAGGCCTTTCAAAATCAATGTTTCATCGTCTGCATTTTATCCGGAACTGATGGTGTTGTATAGGTTGTATAATGGATTTATGCCTGCGGTCATGTTCTCGTTGAGCAGGTCTTCATTCCTTGCTTCTTTCAGAATCTGAAGCCATTCAGTTCCAGTTAAAACGCAGAAGATGAAACATTGTTTTCGAAAGGCCTCCATATTAGAATATGTTGAAGAAGTTCAATAACTCAGTTTAGGACGACTGACTTACCTCCAGGTAATAAATTATATAATTAACATGTTAGGTGAGTAAATGTTGAAACGTTTTTCATAAAAGAAGTAGCATTAATTGTAACAATTTATTTCTCTATAAGAAAACAATTACTACAATTATTTTTTATTTTGATATGATTGTAACTTTAACAACTACTTATGTAGGCCAATGTCCCTATTTCTTTTCTAGGGAGGTTTAACATTACAGTAAAATAAAATATCACCATTACCAGAATATAAAGTTATCAACTTAAAAGCAAACAATACATTTAGTATCAAGTTTTGTGTTAGTCGCATGCTTATTGATCTTACGTAGTTCAGCAATTGACTGTTTTGTCTCTAGTAAAGTTCTCGAATTTATAATCCAAATTCAAGTCGTCTACAGCCTTCTTCAACACCGTTTCATCAGGACATTCTTTTCTTGTCTCTATAAACATAAGTGCTGCAAAAAAAGAAAACTTGATCTTAATTTCATACCAATAATATTATAAGAACTATTGTTCTTATTAGACAAAAATTATTCTATTTTCTTTAATCCGAATCTATGATCAGGAACATGTTTTGAACCATGTCATGCAGAGAAGAACTCTCTTATTTTCGTGAACTGAGATTTGAGTTTTAGCGTGTTGTACATTTATTTTTCATGAATAATAGACAAACATCTCTCATAACCTCAAACGTATACCCAGACCGAAGCCTTTCCATTGTAAAATCATGCAAAGCATGTTAAAATAAATTATAAATTTCCCAACAACTATGTGAATTGATGCCAGTTCAGTATGAAGTGTTTAACTTATTTAAATGAATGGTTACAACCTTCTCCTCCATACGCACTTCATTTACACTTCGTCTGCATAGAACCAGGAAACTCTAACTGTATTATATTTAATTTTCTCGAGAGTTCATGTGTGATTTGAGTACTACCTAATTCACAATAATAGCACTGTATTGAGGAAATGAGTTTCACTATTTCTGATCCAATGTCTACAAAGTTGTGAGTGAAACTGGCATGCAATAATAACACGGATACAAAAAATAGATAATTTAATTGTATTCAGCTAATTATTTATATATACATACATATATATAGACTGATAGAGAGAGGTAGATAGACAGAGAGATAGAGAATAGTGTACAGTAATAACTTATAACTCCGGCAGAAACCATTTTTGTTGATGAAAAAACAACTGAGTCAATTCTCCAGGAGTTAATTTCAAGTATATATATATATATATATATATATATATATATATATATATATATATATCATGCACAGATAATATATTTTGCATAACACAAATGATAGACGAAAAGAGCTACTAACAGAGATTTACATTCGCTTTTTGTCGATTTAACCAACGATATGATAGTATTCCCCAAAAAGTGTTATGGGAAACTTTAGACAATTCTAACATTACCAAAAAATTAGTAGATGCTATAAAAGCATTATACAGAGGATATATTTCGAAAATAAAAGTTGGAAGTCATATAACAAAGGGATTTACTATTACAAAAGGTTTAAGGAAGGTTGCAGTTTATCCCCAACTCTATTTAAATTTTATCTCGAAACAGTACTAAGAGACTGGAGGAAAAAATGTCAAAAAATGGGCATACCCATCCACAATACACACGTATATTCACTACATTTTGCAGATAACCAGGTATTAATAGCACAAGACCACGATGACATAAAATATATGGCTAAAAAACTAAAAGAAGAATATGAAAAATGGGGACTTTTTATATAACCCTTGAGAAAACTAAATACCTATGTATAGGAGAAGGAATGGAAAATATAAATTTCAACAATGGAGAAGAACTAAAACCTAGTAATGAATGCACTTATTGAGGAACAAAATTAGACCATTCAGGCGATAACACAGTGGAAATTAAAAATAGAATCGCACAAACAAAACAAGCAATACATGCTTTAAACTCTGTTTGGTGGAGCAAAAATATTACAAAAAATAGAAAATTACAAATATATCAAACCATAATTCAGAGCATTTTAACATATGGTGCAGAAGTCTGGCAAATTCCTACCAGGGAAATGAAAAGAATGTTAGGTATTGAAATGGATGTTTTGTTTTAAGAAAATCAGCTGGAAAATCTAGAATGGATAGAACAGGAAATAAAGAAATAGGGGAAATTATGGGTGTACAAGAGGAGCCGGACATCACAGACATTATAGAAAAGAAAATATTACAGTGCTATGACCATCTCAAAAGAATGCCAGAACAAAGATTGCCTAAAATTGTTATGGAATGGATCCCAATGGAAAGGAGGAAGAGAGGAAGACCGAAGAAAACTTGGATAGAAGGGGTACAAGCAGCTATGAATATCAGAGGAATGGAGGAAGATCAATGGATGGACAGAGAGGAATGGCATTTGGCTTCTAGAAGACGGCGGCAGCTGCCATGATACCGGATGATGATATATATATATATATATATATATATATACATTTCACATAGTTGACATATGTAAATCAAATTGATATTACGCATTTTCAATCGAATCCATCTACGAAACATTCCTTTCTAATCACTCGGGTACGTACTAGAGGTTACGGAAATAATTAGAAGACTTAAAATCGTTAGCGAAAACTGATATAAATTCTGGATATGGAATGGTTCAATCATGCAGTTTATGCTGATACTGATGTGTGTGTGTATAATGTAAGTATTTCCTATATTGAGATCAAAGCTACTGCTAATGTCATATAGATTCTAGATCTCGCATCACTGCAGCAAGTTGAGCGAATGGAGTGAGAGCGGATTACACAGAAACCTGACTTTGAGGCGACTGTAGATATTCAGAGGACTTTAATATACGTGTTTACATTATTATGACTGAATAAACTCTGGTAATAGTATTCCAAAATAAGATTATGTTTCTATATGACTGAGGAAATTCAGGGAAATTTGTTCACTCTATTTCTTAACTACTCGGATGTTACCCGATGAACATTAATCGGTGGATGAGCAAGATGTCTTAAAGGATATGGTTCTATAGATCGGTAGTTCAGTATATTGGTGAGTGAAGGATGGAAGGTTTTAAGGGTAGAGAGATTGATGAAAATGTATGTAGTTTATTTTGTGGGCAAATATTTGGACTGGGGTGAATGCATGAATGGAATGATACAGGTGAGTGGAAGGAGGATGTGATGATATTAGTGTCTGCTAACTGTAAATATGTTATAATACTTACGTTTTCCTTGGGATATCTCAGGACAACCTCTGAATATTATATACCCATCTCGTTCTTTTGCAGCTACCAAACGGTAAAGTCCATTGAATTGAGCTGGAAAAACAAATTGGCATTCTACATTAATAAAATCAATAAAGTGAAAGGAAATAAGTGCTTTATATGCGACTTGAAGCAAATATTCGTTTCCTTAAAGGACGAGAATTATGATTAGGGGGGACAAGTTAACAAGTAAACGACTAATTAAGTTTTATTCTTAGCATTTACTCGATTCTTATCGTCTTCTTTGTCATCTTTATTTCTAGTTTCTGGTTTATACATAATTTCTATTCGTTTTTCTATATTACTTAGTGGAATATTTTTTGTCCCACACCGTAGTCAAGTGGTTAAGGCATGATTACTTGCCAGAGACTTACCGGGCTTACGCTGGTTCGAATGTCCATGGAATTCCGGCCGCCATAGGACCGGCGGTGTCCACCCAGCACCGTGAGGAATTTGTGTAGCTACAATAAGTATTGGCTCCAGGTTAAGAAAACGAGTTATAACGGTTGGGGGACACAATGTGCTGACATGTCACCCGTACAGTGGATGGATGATAGTGATTAACACATGTGGAAGTGAAGTCAGCAAATGGATATTAAGCCAAGGGCCTTCAGGGTCTGTCGAGCCATGGAGTTTGTTTTTTATAGTACATTCTTTACTCCATTCCTGCATTTAATTTATATGTGAAAACAAGTCTAGACATGTCAAGTGACGTCAAGTTTATTCACGTGAACATTTATTTCGTAAGTTTTCTTAACCGAGTGTTTATTATGTATGTGTAATATTTGGAGCAATGCTTCCTTAAATATTGGTAATTATTTAATTTGTATTTGGAAGGTATTGCTATTTGTTACTGCCTCCTTGATTTAATGAAAGATTACAGCTTGGTTGGTAAATTAAAGGTTTTACAGTTAGAAGGCCTCGAGAATGTTCTATGGTTTCTATCCTCACCAGTCACACCTGAAAACGGAGCAAAAGTAGCTTCTCCACAAATCTGGACGTTGGACACTTGGAACGCGTCTGCCATCTTCCCGTCCGCCCAACGATGCACATAAATAGTGCAACTAATGAAAATTAACACTGGAAATATGATAGAATGCAGGCTTTCAGGGCCGGTAAACATAATGTTAAGTGATTCCGGGCTTTCTGGCCCTGGTCCATCATTGTTGTTCCTACCAGACGTTTGTCCCTCAGCTCCGGAGGGCATTTTCAGTGGCGAGTATTTCTAGGTGTTGTTTCCTGGTTGGAGGCTCGACTGTGAATGTTGAGCCTCCGACCAGGAAACAACATCTAGAAGTGAAGATGCCCTCCGCAGCTAAGGGAGAAACGTCTGGTAGGAACACCAGTGATGGACCACGGCCCGGGATCACTTACCACTGGAAATATGATTTAACTAGTGAAGTGTACAGTTTTATTTATTTAAATAACAAAATTATTAAAATAATCAATTAGCAAAGTGGGATTATTTATACGTCATAATTCAGTTCGTTAACAAGAAGATGATATTCAGAAACATCTGAACCTCCTGAAAACAAGCTCTAAAAATGAAAATTAAAAGATATTTAGAAACAATTATAGTGTATCCACTATTCGAAGATCCGATCTACATAGGGTGGGAAATAGATTGAAATTACATGCAAGACCTGACCATAGTGAAGAACTAGCGCACCGCTATCTAAATCAATCAACGCGGATGTGCACCCAAAGCCATCGTCTAGAATTATTAATTCCAGGAAACAAGGTATCTCATGTCGAGTCTACGCTTAAATAACTAAACAGGGTGATTCACAACAAGTGTTACAGACTTATAGGGGTTGTATTACAAGTGTGGTTTCATGTGGCGACACTGTTGTTCATTTCATGAAGTGTACCTGCGACGCACGTTTTCATACACACGCCCAACAAGACCTAGTGTGTGTTCAATAATTTCTGTTGCCGCCAAAATTCTTCCAAGATCTTCCTCCTACTCGATAGGTGTAGTACGACCCCTAGAAGTCTGTAATATTTATTCTGAAACGCAAGACACGCGATATCAGCCCATTGTGTTTCGATTTTCAAACTAATTTTACATCAAAATTATACGTTTCCGTTCATGGGTTCCTTATCAAAATTTTATCTACTGAGTCCCCTTTACAACCCCTACTTATTGCGAATCACCCTGTATATTAATAGGGAAATATGTGGGGTCAATTCCATTAAGATAGCATAAGCGGAACAGGCGGATGTTATTTGTTTGTATATTAGGAAACTGCATTTTAGAGAAGTTAATGGGATGGCGTTAACTGAGGACAAGAAACTGAAGAAGTCTTCAATTCTTTGAATCCATGTATTCTACAAGCCTTAGAAATTCTTTGATGCTGATTTTTGAGCAGATATATTTCAAACTCATAAAAAGTAAGAATCTCTTAGAAAATAGTTTATAATGAACATTAAAATTTAAAACTACGTTAAATGACTCCAAGAGCAATTTTACGATTTTCATGACAAAAAAAAATATTTTAATATGCTTTGGCCCTTCTGAACAGTTCATCCACGGATATATTTTTAAATGCGGAAAGTTACATGCGTTTTTTAAAGCCTTGAATACATTCTGTTTGTTATGTCTCTGTATTAGATAAACGTACATTTTATTTACAGAAAACACATTATGCTTTAAGAATAAATATATGAGTTGAATTTGCAATATAGTTCCTACTTCATTAAAAAAAGAGGTTCTACATAAACATATTAATATTTTAGTTAAATCCATAGTTTTTAGGTGAACTAGTGATGTAACTTTTGTGTTTACTTTTATTGGAAGGGGAGGGGGTTGATCTTAATATAAAATTGTGTACGTTAGGGATTTAAAAACTCATTACTTCGTTTTTCTTTCTTCATTTGCTAATTGTATATGAAAGTGGGCATATGTCTTCCGTAACAAATCATTTTATTCTTCCATATATATGTGTGCGTGATGATGTGGTGAAGATTTTGACTAGTTGGGGATACAATTACATAAATATGTTGGAAGAGTAAGTGACATTAAGAACAGAATAAATAAATATAGAGCAGTAATAACAACATTAAATATTGTTCCATGGAATAACATACAAAACATATAAACAGGAAAATAATTTACAAGTATGTATTTCAGTAGTTACAATTAATGCCAGATACGGAGCTCAGCATGAAAATTCAACAAAAACGTATATCGATGGAATTTTTTTTTTGAGAGTAGCAAGATGTTCAAAATTGAAAAAAATAAGAAACAAGGTCATAGAGATAAAATTAATATTAAATATTTATTAGATGATTATATTCTGTATAAGCAGTCAAATTGATACGGGCATGTACGACGAATGCAAGAAGAAATGTAATTCGAAATAACATTAAATTTTTGTGTCCAGTAGGAAGTAGCAAAGAAGGAAGACCTCCAAAACTCATGGATGCAACAAATAACTGGTATGAGAACAAGAGGGCTGCAGTGCATGGATTGAATGAATAAGGTCGGAAAGTAGACCTTTTGTTATTTGTTCAATATCACCGGTTTTTATTCTGACATTTACGGTATTCTCTCCTGGCTTAGGTGTATTGTAACCCAGGCACAGAATGTTGTATAAACATTGAAAATCTGCTTCTAGTTGAGATTGCGACATGCCTACTTTTCCTTTTCAGTAGATCTAGGTTCTGTAACCAGCAATATTAAAAAATATTAATTGTAAAATGTACAATCCATGTGACAAAAACACAAATTGTAACAGCTAGAACAATATGCATAATTGGCTACAATGTGTTCAAAATCATCTTGTAGTGTATTTATGTCTATTTGCTTTACATGTTTGATTTGAAAATTATTTATATATTTAGGTTCTTTACTGCGATCATATTAATTAATAATGTGTCATTTTACCAGTAGTATATACTTTAATAACTAATTTCTTTATTATTTGTGTGACCTAGAGCTGTTTACTAGCTAATACCCGGCATGCGCTGCTACGCCTAAATAAATGAAAACTAATATGCTTATATGTTTAGTTGAATAAGTGCAGATTACCAAATAATAATAACAAATTCAGAAGATAATCTACAGAAAGGTCTGTACGAATTTAACAAAATTACAGAAGAATATGGATTGAAGATATCTACAGAAAAAACAAAAATTATGGCATTTCAAGGTGTAGATCCTGTCAAGTAAATTATACTGGACAATACAATTTTGGAGCAGGTGAATAATTTTACATATCTAGGATGCAATATCTCATATGAAGAAGAAAAGGATATAAATGCAAAAATATATAAATTTTTAAGAATTTTAGGGCTAATAAATTCCATCTTCAAGCCACAGTTAGTCCAAAAGCATTCAAGATTATAAGTATATAAAACACTGGCCCTTCCAACTCTTTTGTATAGTAGCGAAGTATGGACGTTGAAACAGAAGGATATACAGAGACTTAGATCTGCTGAAATGAGATACCTTCGGAGGACTGCAGGATACACACTACTAGATCACAAAAAAAATGAAGACATCTCAGAAGAATTACACATGGAACCTTTAGAAAACAAAATTTCTGATTATAAGTCAATATGGATGCATCATGTTTATCGAATGGAAGATCACAGGATACCCAAACAAATGTTAAGATATCAACCTGCAGGAAGAAGACTTCTGGATGGTGTTTCTCTTGAGGCCGAAACAGGTCAACAAATGGCCTAAATTCGTGAATGTACTTTGATGATGATGATGATGATGTATGAGGAGAAATAATTATAAATGTATATATTTAGATACCCCATGCTAATTACCAGGTGTTGCCCGGGAATCTACTTATCTCGATCTTCTAGGCATAAATGAGCTAAAAGACAAAATTCGTTATTGTGAGTTATACGTAAGAGATAAACATGCTGTTGCGGACGTTTTGATAGAGATTTTTGAGATATTCAATGTGGTGTATTTGTTATGGTTTAGGCTGCGTAAGCCATTTAATTGTCCAAAGAGCTACTTTTTTCGCGTTTTCCACTACAAAGGGCGATTTTTATGGGTGAAATGATTGGAGTATCATAACTTTCTAATAGCCTATGTTCATGCCGGAAATCTCCTGAACACTTTGTAAAAAGCCCCATCACAACCGATTCAACGGTAAGGCTGCGCATAAAGTACGAAAAAACAAACAATCAAACATTCATTTCTATATAATAGATGGAACCAATAGATTAGCCAATACATTACTTTTGATTAATTACAACTGCGTGACAGAAATTCAATGCCTAAAGTTTTTAATTCACCACGTGCATGAACTGAAGCAATAAATTATTAAAATATTATTTCATTTTCCAGGCGACCAACACTGCAAATAACGATTGATTCGTGGCAGGATGCATGTTAATCATGGCGGACAGCTGGCTCTGTTCGACAAGTATTACTCTATGTGCGAGCTCTGGGTTAACATATGGCGCACAGCTGGTATTGTTCGACACGTATATTTCATTTATTATTTACTTATTTATTTTACCTCATGGAGTTAAGACAGGAAGGTCTTCTCTTCCACTTCACCAGTATACTCTATGTACGAGTTCTGGGTTAACTTACGGCGCACAGCTGGTACTGTTCGACACGTATATTTCATTTATTATTTACTTATTTATTTTACCTCATGGAGTTAAGACAGGAAGGTCTTCTCTTCCACTTCACCAGTATACTCTATGTACGAGTTCTGGGTTAACTTACGGCGCACAGCTGGTACTGTTCGACACGTATATTTCATTTATTATTTACTTATTTATTTTACCTCATGGAGTTAAGACAGGAAGGTCTTCTCTTCCACTTCACCAGTATACTCTATGTACGAGTTCTGGGTTAACATACGGCGCACAGCTGGTATTGTTTGACACGTATGTTTTGTTTATTATTTACTTCTCTATTTATATATTTTACATCATTGAGTTAAGACAGGAAGGTCTTCTATTCCACTTCACCAGCATACTCTATGTACGAGCTCTGGGTTAACATATGGCGAATAGCTGGTAGTGTTCGACACATATACTCTATGTCATAGCTCTGGGTTAACATATGAAGGACAGCTGCTAGTGTTCGACACATATACTCTATGTGCGAGCTCTGGGTTAACATATGACGAATAGCTGGTAGTGTTCGACACATACAATCTATGTCATAGATCTGGGTTAACATATGGAGGACAGTTGGTAGTGTGCGACATGTATACTCTATGTGCGACCTCTTGGTTAAAAAATGGAGGACAGCTGGTACTATTCGACATGTATACTCCATGTGCGAGCTCTGGGTTAACATATGGCGGACAGCTGGTAGCGTGCGACATGAATACTCTATGCCGGAGCACTGAGTTAAAATATGGCGAATAGCTGGTAGTGTTCGACACATATACTCTATGCCATAGCTCTGGGTTAACATATGGAGGACAGCTAGTAGTGTTCGACACGTATACTCTATGTGCGAGCTCTGGGTTAATATATGGCGGACAGCTGGTAGCGTGCGACATGTATACTCTATGTGCGACCTCTTGGTTAACAAATGGAGGACAACTGGCACTGTTCGACACGTATACTCTATGCGCGAGCTCTGGGTTAACATATGGCGGACAGCTGGTAGTGTGCGACATGTATACTCTATGTGCGACCTCTTGGTTAATAAATGGAGGACAGCTGGTACTGTTCGACACGTATACTCCTTTTGCGAGATCTGGGTAACATATGGCGGACAGCTGGTACTGTCGAGAGGTATATTGTATGTGCGATCTCTGTGTTAAGATATGGAGGACAGCTGTTAGTGTTCGACACGTATACTCTCTGTGCGAGCTCTGGGTTAACATATGGAGGACAGCTGGTACTATCGACACGTATACTCTTTTTGCAAGCTCTCGGTTAACATGTGGAGGACAGCTGTAGTGTTCGACACGAATACTCCATTGCGAGCTCTGGGTTAACATATGGCGGACAGCTGGTACTGTTCGACACATATATTTTAATTATTATTTATTTATTTATTTTACCTGATGGAGTTAATACCGTAAGGTCATCTCTTTCACTTAACCAGTATACTCTATATGCGAGCTGTGGGATAACATATGGAGGACAGTTGGTACTGTTCGACACGTATATTTAATTTATTATTTATTTACGTATTTATTTATTTATTTATTATTTAACCTTATGGTGTTAGGAGGGTAAGGTCTTCTGTTCAAGTTCACCAATATACTCTATGTGCAAACTCTGGGTTAACATATGGAGGACACCTGGTATAGTTCGACACGTATACTCTATGTGCGAGTTTGGGTTAACATATGGCGGACACCTGGTACTGTTGGCATGTATATTTTAATTATTATTTATTTATTTATTTTACCTGATGGAGTTAATACCATAAAGTCTTCTCTTCCACTTCGCCAGTATACTCTATATGCGAGTTCTTATTTAATATATGGAGGACAGCTGGTACTGTCCGACATGTATACTCTATGTGCCAGCTCTGGGTTAACATGTGGAGGACGGCTGGTAGTGTTCCACACGTATACTCTATGTGCGAAATCTGGGTTAACCTATGGAGGGCAGCTGGTAGTGTTCGACACGTATACTCTATGTGCGAGTTCTGGGTTAAAATATGGAGGACAGCTGGTACTGTTCGACACGTATGCTTTATGTGAGAGCTCTGGGTTAAGATATGGCGGACAGCTGGTACTCTTAGACACGTATACTCTATGAGCGAGCTCTTGGTTAACATATTTCGGACAGCTGGTAGTGTTCGACACGTGTATACTATGTGTAGGCTGGGTTAACATATGGAGGGCAGCTGGTACTGTTCGACACGTATATTTTATGTGCGAGCTGTGGGTTAACGTATGGCGTACAGCTGGTAGTGTTGGACAGGTATACTCTATGTGTGAGCTCTGGGTTAACATTTCCCAGATTTACAAATCTCAAACATACTTAAATATACAGGATTTACGCACTCTGTTAAAACATAACATATTTATCATTAAGTAATGTGGTCGGTTGAAGTAGGACAGATTGTGTTAAAAATATTTGATAATAATAACTAATCTTCTCTAGAGTGGATAAAGTTGTAGGTGTTTCAGTAAAAAGTAATTAGCGCATAATAATCTTAATTCGTAGAATACTTACACAGTTTAGGCACTTTCACATCAAGGTCACCATCTTTAGTTCTATTCCACGTGGATTCATATTTTTTGGGTTCTGTATCACTGTAAGAAGAAAAATATGTTTAATTCAAAGACAGAGCGAGTGTTTATTGTCAACTAATCGACAACAGTATATTACGATGCGAGGTTTGGAAATGGTTTTTATAGAAGCGAGGAAAAGTGCTTAAAATCCGAGCGATAGCAAGGTTTTTAATTTCCGAGATTCTGTAAGACACTTCATAAACGTGCGTTGTTCATTATTTTTTGCGCGAGGGTTTTTCAAAATAATAGTAAAATAATTACATGTTTGTTGGAAATATTTTCGTTCATTATAAACAATTCACTAACGTTAAGAGTGTGGGCAATGTTTATTAGTTGATACTACATTAGGCCGTGACACCAATCAGTGATAAAATGGCGGTAAGTAAACATTTGTTGTTTAATATTGTTTCAAATAATATTCAGTTCATTTAAAATGCAGTGATTTATTTCGTATATTATATATTAACACTACCTTTGGATATTTTTTGTATATACATTGTATGTAGTGTACATAGAGGACAGTTGTTTTACTTCCCACAGGTGGTTTTTAATTTGTAATATTGCAGTGTAGTTATTTTATTACATTGTTATTTAGGTCGGCAACCCCGAAATGTAGGAAGTAGAACTTTCAATCTTGGTCGCCATTGCTTTAAGTACGACAAAATGCACCATCGCCCAAAAAATAATGTACAACGCACATTTGTGAAGTGTTTCACAGAAACCCGAAAATAAAAACCTCGCTATCGCTCGGTTTTTAAGCATTTTCCTCCATTTTGTAAAAACCAATTCCCAACCTCGGATCGTAAAATACAACAAAATTCATGCTTTAATAAATATTTTACTAATTCACTTGCATTACCGATTAAGGAATTTGATTGCCGTGTGTTCATAAACTGTAGGCCTGTACCTGCCGATCCTGGATTAAAATTTGCAATTATAATCGTTTTATTTCACCTCCTCAAATCAAGGATAACTTTTGTTAGTGAGCGCTATGATTGTTTCTATACAAACATTTTCCATAGTTATACCCTTGTTAGAGAGCACTAGTTTATATTTTTTTAGTGTCAAAGTGCATCCATAAAGCTGTACTTTTTGTTCTACTATTTCTACCAGAATTCGTACCACATTTCGATACAAGAGGCTTCACTATTTTTACTACTCACGGTCTACCATAAACATTGTACCATTGAGCTCACGTTCAAGTAGTTTCCTCCATTCACTTGTCTGCACGTTACCCTCGGCACTAAAAATTTACCTATAAATTTATATGAAAATACATTGTATCGGTTATATTGTTCCGGTCATCAAAAAGGGAACAGTCTCTGTGCTCATTTGATATAATTTGATGAGTTTTCGCCCTATATATTTTAGTTCGATGCTGTATTTGTTCTGGATATACAGGTTGATTCTAAAGTCTCTTGACATTTTCGTCAAATCAGTGTTTTATGACAAACTTGTTATCACATATGGAAAGTAATGACTACTGGACGATAAACTCAGTACATTTCAATGTGGTGGCCCTCTACGTCACGGCACAGACTTCATCTTTCTTGTGTACAGCGAAACAATTTTGCAGTATAGCTGGTGGACTGCCGCTACCGTTGCAGCTATTCGGTTTCTAGATTGCTGTAAGGTGTTGATCTTTACTTCATACACTTTGGACTTAACGAAACCCCAAACAAAGAAGTCTAGTGGTATCAGATCTGGAGAACGGGCCACCCAAATTCTTGGTGAACCACGGCCGATCACGTATCAGCGAAAACTTCGTTGAGGTGGTCACGAACAATGATGCCAAAATCGGGTGATGTACCATCTTGCTGGAAAACAACAGTATCTTGTACAGCTCTCTGTGCCAGCTGCGGTTCCAGGTATTGTTCTAACATGTCAAGATTGTTACTTCCAGTTACAGCTGTTTCCGCAAAGATCAACGGCCCGTAAATTTTTGTTTTTATATTTCCCAGCCACACATTTACCTTTGGTGTGTCCCTCTGAAACTCTTGTATGGCGTTTAGCTGATCGCTTGCCCAAACCCTAGAATTATGCCTATTGACATGTTCACAAGTGTGAAATGTTGCCTCATCATTGAACAACATATATTCCGTGAGGTCTTCATATTCAATGGCATTTAACATAGTCTTGTGCATTATGTGGATGCTATAAGGGCGTTTGTTCAGTTTGAAGCGCAAGGTATGCCATATAGAGCTTTGGGATATACCCAACTCTCTGCTGAGTCTTCTGATTGATGCACCGGGACTTCGTGAGATGGCCCGATCTCCCTCTACGTGCCTCATCAGCAACAGATCCCTTCCGTTTCATTTTCAGTACCAGATCTCTAATAGCACCTGGTACCTGCCAGCTAGGACCTGGTTTTCTGAACTTTCTAATGAATTTTTCTTGAACCTATCTGTACGTCAATCCTCGTATACTAGCAAAAACGACAGCTAATCTTTCCTCTATTGTTAGCATAGTTTTAAATTATCTATAACAAAAGTACATTAATTAAGGAGATAAGGAAAATATCAAGAGACTTTTGAATCACCCTGTATTGTCTTCGTATAGAAAGGAATCTTAAACGGATCTCAAGCTGTTGTTTGAAACTTAAATCCACTTGATAAATAATACGACATTCTATCGTCTGAATCAATTTGCTTGGAAATTTAATTTTGGTAATAGTAAATGTTTGCTACTGTTTAATAATAAATGACTAAACAAGGGACAGATTAAATGTGGACTCGAGAAATAAAATTTCGTTTTCAGACCATTGGCCATTTAATTTAATTTTACGTAACATTATTACAAAAGTAAGATCAATAGGGTAGAGTTTTTCCTTGTTTGACAGATTTAATACATTTGAGAATGTACTTAATTCTTGTAATAAAATCAATCTACATAAAATTTTTAATATTTAATTGATATTACAAGCAAATAAGAGATCTATGTAAATTTCTAAGTCAGACAGATATTTTAATTACATTTAAATGTTCTTACGATGATTTAGTAAAATAAACTGTTTGAACTATATGAACATGTATAGACTTACAAATATAAGATGTTAGATAAAAAATTGAAGGCTTACAGAACACAAATGTCATGTCACATTCAAACTAAACCCAAGGCACAACTGCTCATAAGAGCTAAGGTAAAGTAAACTAGTAGATGTCACCACAACCGTAAAAGTGCTCAGGGACGTCAGGCGACTCTCACAGTGAGACATGTGCTAAAGTACTCTTACAGCCTTCAAATATGTTGCATTAGTATCAACAGTTTTTCACAGTTTTTCTCGATTCAAACTATTTCAAATAACGTATGGGGGAGCAAATGGTTGGTACGGCCTCCAGATGCCTACTATGTATACCTTAATAAATCTCGAGAAATGCCACTGAGACTCTTTTTAGCAGCTCTGCCAGCAAGTCCTCTTTCTCGTCGTGCTCCCTGACCGCAGTCGTAATAGACTGTAGCTAACATGATGGGACGAAAGGCAGTTCTCTGCGCCTTAAAAATGAGACCTGTCGGCTGAGGGAGTAAACCCTAAAAACAAAACAGGTCCTCCGTGTCTGGGGGTTAGGCGTCAGGCTGGCAACCTGGCCCTGGATAAAAGAATATCGCTACATACTTCAGTAAATTATATCAGCCGGATGGATTTAAATATGACAGATAAATACTACGAAAACAGACCTTTGCTATTGGCACATGGAATATTTCAGACTTGAATACTAAAGATCAAGAAGTAATAGATGACATTACAGCAATGAATGCAGATTTATTGTGTTCTCAGAAACAAAAAAGAAAGGGAAAGAACAGGAAAAATTACGAAATTATACACATATCTGGAGTGGAGTTCCAAAAACTTGTAGAGCGAAAAGAGGTATATCCACTTTGATAAAAAATAAGCTGTAAAAAATATAGTGTCTTGGAAAGAAATTGATGAAATAATTATTAAATCAAATCTCAAACTTTTTGGGATACAACCTTATAATAATAGGAGTATATGCCATAAATGAGGATGCAACAACCATAGAGAAAAATGAATTTTTTGACAAACTCTCAGAAAGTTTGGACAAAATAAAAAAAACAACAAGAAGTAATAATAGCAGGAGATATTAATGGTGGAGTAGGAAGTAATGAAAGATGAAGTGATTGGACCATTTGGGAAAACAATAGAAAATTACAATGAAGATAGATTGATAAGTTTATGTAAACAACATGGATATATGATAATGAATAGTTCCTTTCAATATCGGGATATACATAAATACGCATGGGAACATCCAAAATAAATCTCAAATCAATAATTGATTATATAATTGTGAAACAAAAACGTGATATGATAGTGAAGGATGTTAGAGTGTATAGAAAACCAGACTGCGGAAGTGATCATTGTATGCTTTTGGGAATATTCATATTAACAAGTAGGAAAAAACAAAACATAGAAGTAACGGAAGATAAAATAAATACAACCCTTTTGAGTGAACAAAGATATAAAGTAAGCTTACTTGATGATGAGAGTATAAAATATCTTTCTCAATCAAGATTAAAACAAAAACTTAATTTAAATTTAAATTTAAATAAATCTGTAGTGGAAATGTATGATCAATTAAAGGAAAGTAAACATTCAGCAGCTTTAGAAGCACTTGGGTCAGAAAATCTAGTATTAAAGAGAGATAATGAATGTTTTAATCACGGTATTAAAAAAATAGTAGAAGTAAAAACGAAAGCACGGATGAAATAGTTATCAGATCACTCAACAACATCTCGAAATTAATATATATCTTTAAAACATAAAACAAAGGTGGAAGTGAGAAGAACAAAAAATGAATACTAGGGTAAAATATGCTCGAATATAGATCATTCGATTGGATATACTAGATCCAAAAAAGCTTGGAAAACATTACAAAATATCAGGTAATCAGAAAGAAAGAAAATAAATATAAGTTGATAAGACCATCAGAATGGATGCAACATTATAAAGGTTTACTTCGAAAAATAGAAATGAGTTTCAACTTCAAGATACGGATGTTGAATATAAATTTGACACTCCAGAGATAACAGAAGATGAAGTAAAAAGAGCTTTGAAAGAGGCAAAAAATGGGAGAGCACCAGGCCCTGGAAATATTCAGACGGAACTTCTAAAACATGGAGGAGATATTTTAGTAAAAATTTTAACAAAACTTTTTAATAAAATTGAAATTGGAAACGATATCCCAGAAGACTGGAATTTATCGTACATTACTCTTATTTTTAAAAAAGGTGATAAAAAACGTGTTCCAATTATAGAGGTATACGCGTCTTACCTTCAACAGCTAGGATTTTTAGTAAAATTATAAATTTTAAACTTAAGGAGAAAAAAGATAACTTAAGAGAAGAACAATGTGGATTCCGGAGGGGAATATCATGTATTGATAATATTTTCTGCTTTAGACAATTACAAGAGAAAATCCTAGCAAAAAGATAAAGAACTACATATGACGTTTATTGATTTAGAGATAGCATATGATAATGTACCTCGACAATTTTATTGTTATGGACGGCAATGCGGAATGTGAATATCTGTGATAAATGGATTAATGTTGTTATGAGGATCTATAGTTTGGACCAAAGAGAGATGAACAGACGGGTGAATGGAGAAGACTGAATAACGATGAACTACATGGTCTTTATAGGAAGCCAGATGTAATAAGAACAGTTAAGTCTCATAGATTGCGATGGGCAGGACATGTTGCACGTATGGGGAATGAAAGACTTGCATGGAAGTTTCTTGTAGGAAAACCAGAGGGAAAACGCCCGGTTGGTATACCAAGAATGAGGTGGGAGAATAACATTAACTATGATTTGAGGGAAGTAGATTATGCAGGGAATGACTGGAAAGCATTAGCTCATGATAGGGACGTATGGAGAACTTATGTCCGCTAGGCCATGAACCTACGAGTTTGATAGTGCCAGTGAGTGAGTAAGTAAGTAAGGAGTATTTATAGTAATACGAAAGCTAAAGTAAAACACAAAATAATTTAACAGAGGAATTCGCAGTGAATAAAGGCCTTAAGCAGGGATGCAGTTTGTCACCAATTCGTTTTAGCATTTATTTAGACCAGGCTTTTAACTTCTGGTATAAAAAAATGTTGTGAAATGGGCATTCCTATAGGAGGAAAAGTACTACATTCATTGTTGTTTGCAGATGATTAAATAATGTTTGCAGAGGATGAAGGTGATATGAAATATATGATAAGTGAACTAATGTAAGAATATAAAAAATGGGTACTGAATATAAATTTACAGAAAACAGAATATATGTGTTTTTCGAAAGGATGTGGATGACCTCATATTCGAAACAGGGAAAATAAAAAAAAAGTAATTTTTTAAAAATATCTTAGGTCAATAATTACAAGTTCAAGTACCTGTGAGAGAGATGTACAAACTAAAATTGCAATGACAAAAAATGCAACTAAGACATTACACGGAACAATTTGGAACAAATATATTACGAAGGAAACTAAAATGAAAATTTATAAGAGCATAATACAGAATATTTTGTCATATGGATTGAAACTTGGTCTTTGACGGAATTACAAAAGAATAAAATTAGAACAGTTTAATTTGATTATTTTAGAAGAAGTCTCCAAAAAAACAATACACGATAAAATAAGAAATGAATTCCTTTGAAGAGAAATGAATGTCACCACATCTGTTGTTAAGAGGATTGAAAATCAAATGCTTAAATGGTATGCCCATGTACAAAGAATGGAAAATGAAAGATGGCAAAAAATATATATATACCAATGGTCACCCCCGGGAAGAAATAAACATAGCAGACCAAGATGGAAATGGCAAACCTTAGTCAGAACTATAACGGATGATAGGAATTTGGAAGAGGGAGATTGGAATGATAGAGATAAATGGAAACTTAAGACGGCAAACCTGTAAGTGGGGGAAAGCCAAAGAAGGAAGAAGAAATAACGTATGTCGTGAGAAGGGTTTTATATCGATCAGTGAATGATGTATCTACAAATGGACGTACGTGTGGAGCCTAGAAAACTTGTACTGTTATGACAGGAGATTACAAAATTATATTATGATAAAAGTAACTAAACTTAATTTAAAACACACATGAACTATTCCTCTCTAAACAGGGCTCATATATTTTTGTTTATGTCCTTCTATAATTGAATGTGTCATTTCGAAAAGGGATCATGTATTATTTTATGATTTTCTATAGTTTTCCATATTTACATAACCTACTTAAATTGTTTCCGCGTGAGAACGGATCAATTACACTCTTTCTTTACCTCTTTCTGACTTTATTCAGTGGCAACCTAGCATGCACATTGTGCGCATTTCCTATTATTAATATTAATTTCAGATTCAATGCTTCATCCTGAATACGTTGAATCAGTTCTTTGCCCTCTTCTATAAAATTTGATCAGTTGTAGATAATCCCTTTTTGAAATAACTCATTCAATTTTATTCCGGGAATCTCTACTTGACTGATAGTACATCAAATGCCATTTTACTAAATTCCTGAACTTATATGTAAAGATTTCAGATTTATGTAACGCAATATAATATATTAATCAAAATTTGAAATATTTCGTGTGATATATTCTAATAGTCCACCGCTGTGGTCTGGAGGTAGCGTGCTGCCTTGTCACGCAGCGGGCCCGGGTTCGATCCCCGGTTGGGGCAGTTTTTCTGGGTGAGGTTTTTATCGGGGTTTTTCCTCACCTGTAAGACGAATGTCAAGAAAATTTTAAGGCCCAAACGGTCCCCGAAATGAAATGGCCATCATCATCATCATCATCATCCTTCATCGGTAAGCTGCCACGCCTATAATTCCCTAGTAAAGCAGCAAGCATAGCATGAAAATGCTCTAATTCCTGTGAAGGGCCTGCCTGCGGGCAGAATTACTATGGACGGATATTCGAATACATGCTACATGTAGGATGAGGTGTTTTAATTATATTTTCATTTCTATGTATTTTATTTATATTTTCAAATACAATACGTACTCTTCCGCCTTATAAATGGATAATTTAGTGCGTCATATATCCTTAGTGACTGTACGTACTCTTCCGCCTTATAAATGGATAATTTAGTGCGTCATATATCCTTAGTGACTGTACGTACACTTCCGCCTTATAAATGGATCATTTAGTGCGTCATATATCCTTAGTGACTGTACGTACTCTTCCGCCTTATAAATGGATCATTTAGTGCGTCATATATCCTTAGTGACTGTACGTACTCTTCCGCCTTATAAATGGATCATTTAGTGCGTCATATATCCTTAGTGACTGTACGTACTCTTCCGCCTTATAAATGGATCATTTAGTGCGTCATATATCCTTAGTGACTGTACGTACTCTTCCGCCTTATAAATGGATCATTTAGTGCGTCATATATCCTTAGTGACTGTACGTACTCTTCCGCCTTATAAATGGATCATTTAGTGCGTCATATATCCTTAGTGACTGTACGTACTCTTCCGCCTTATAAATGGATCATTTAGTGCGTCATATATCCTTAGTGACTGTACGTACTCTTCCGCCTTATAAATGGATCATTTAGTGCGTCATATATCCTTAGTGACTTACGTACTCTTCCGCCTTATAAATGGATCATTTAGTGCGTCATATATCCTTAGTGACTGTACGTACTCTTCCGCCTTATAAATGGATCATTTAGTGCGTCATATATCCTTAGTGACTGTACGTACTCTTCCGCCTTATAAATGGATCATTTAGTGCGTCATATATCCTTAGTGACTGTACGTACTCTTCCGCCTTATAAATGGATCATTTAGTGCGTCATATATCCTTAGTGACTGTACGTACTCTTCCGCCTTATAATGGATCATTTAGTGCGCCATATATCCTTAGTGACTGTACGTACTCTTCCGCCTTATAAATGGATCATTTAGTGCGTCATATATCCTTAGTGACTGTACGTACTCTTCCGCCTTATAAATGGATCATTAGTGCGTCATATATCCTTAGTGACTGTACGTACTCTTCCGCCTTATAAATGGATCATTTAGTGCGTCATATATCCTTAGTGACTGTACGTACTCTTCCGCCTTATAAATGGATCATTTAGTGCGTCATATATCCTTAGTGACTGTACGTACTCTTCCGCCTTATAAATGGATCATTTAGTGCGTCATATATCCTTAGTGACTGTACGTACTCTTCCGCCTTATAAATGGATCATTTAGTGCGTCATATATCCTTAGTGACTGTACGTACTCTTCCGCCTTATAAATGGATCATTTAGTGCGTCATATATCCTTAGTGACTGTACGTACTCTTCCGCCTTATAAATGGATCATTTAGTGCGTCATATATCCTTAGTGACTGTACGTACTCTTCCGCCTTATAAATGGATCATTTAGTGCGTCATATATCCTTAGTGACTGTACGTACTCTTCCGCCTTATAAATGGATCATTTAGTGCGTCATATATCCTTAGTGACTGTACGTACTCTTCCGCCTTATAAATGGATCATTTAGTGCGTCATATATCCTTAGTGACTGTACGTACTCTTCCGCCTTATAAATGGATCATTTAGTGCGTCATATATCCTTAGTGACTGTACGTACTCTTCCGCCTTATAAATGGATCATTTAGTGCGTCATATATCCTTAGTGACTGTACGTACTCTTCCGCCTTATAAATGGATCATTTAGTGCGTCATATATCCTTAGTGACTGTACGTACTCTTCCGCCTTATAAATGGATCATTTAGTGCGTCATATATCCTTAGTGACTGTATTCTGACAATCAACATTTAGGACTTGTAAATATTTTAAGTGGATGTACACAAAACTAGAATAATAAATAATTGTTTAAAGAACTAAAACAACACTATTTATTAGGAAACCGAGCTAAAAAATAAAAAAAAATAATGTAATTTCCAACACGCTTGGGATAAAATTAAAGTGGTCAACAAAAAAATTTTCTCCAACACATCTAGAATAAAACAAAGAGTTATGTAAAAAAAATTACAATCAAAAGCGTGGGGTGCTCTATATCAATTAATATATTTGATAATAAACAGATATTGGTGAAAGTAAAGTCTCTAAGAAGAAAACGTAAAAACCATAAAAAGCACCCCACGCTTTTGAAGTTTAATTTTTTTTTGTAGATAACTCTAGTTTTATTCTAGATGTGTTTGAGATGATTTTTTTAGTTGACCACTCTAATTTTATCCCAAGCGCGTTGGAAATTAAAATATGTTTAATATTTTAGTTCGGTTTTGTAATAAAGCGTGTTGCTTTAGTTTTTTAAACTATTAAGTAAAGTGATCCCACAACAGGCCTCAGGAGGCCCTTGGGGTAGTAGGAGGTTAAGGCTCCCACTTTTTCTAGACAATCGGCACTTTATGTCAGCCGGGTTGTCAGCCCTGCGTGACGGCCGCCTTTACCCCAGAACAAGCGTCTGGTACTCATTTCAGTTACAGGCTGAGTCGACCCCAGGGCCATAGTGCCGCCAGAGGGTTTGGGTCAGTTTAAAAATCCTGACCCCAACGGGACTTGAACCCTCGACCCTCCGGCTTGTAGCTCAGTGCCTTAACCACTACGCTACGGCGTGCCCCCTTTTTAAACTATTATTTATTTTTAATTTTTTAATTTTAATATTTTACAGAATAAGATAAAAATGTAAATACCTTTAAATTCGATACTATTGTAGTATGAGCTAAAAGTAATACTCTTCTAAAAAAGCCTCCGGGCTGGATTTGAGCTAGGGACCTATGTATTACTGAAATTATATACCACTACAGTCCACCACTCTACCAACCGAGCTACCAGAGGATATAATATTAATTTCTTACAATGAAGGACTAAAAAATCGATAAGTCCGCATCCTATTATACGAAAAAAAATGAAATTATTGTATTGTCATTGGTCCTTTACAAGTATACAAAGGTCATGTCAATCTAATGTTTTTAAGTGGGTGAAAATCGTGTTGAAAAATTCCGTTATGTAGATAGACAGATACTGGTGAAGCTAATACAAAGCGTGTAAAAATAAATAGGAAAATAGGACTGTACAAGTGGGAAAATTATTACAAAAATATGTAAACGATTTCTTAACAAGGTGAAATATTATATGCCACGTGAAAAATAAAATTTATGTGGAGTGGATTTATTGAAAGGTGTGAAAGACCGAGCCAGTTGGATAAAGGGGATGTCTATCCAGTTTATCGAAGACCAGGTTCATGTCGTTTTCGTTACAAAATCAGTGATTTTCTACTACAAACTCACGGCTAAACTCTATCTTACTCACGTTTGATCTCGTGAGCGAGACAGGCTTAAAGGGAGGAGGCAACGAGAAACTCGTGCACCGGTAACAACAGATTGAGAATGAGAAATTCCGGTATTCTCGCAGTGAGTACGTCATGCAATGTTCGTGCCACATAAGAAATGTTTACTGCACCTCATTACAAGTAAACATTTATTATTATTATTATTACTTTAAATTATAAAATTAACTCGAATCTTCAAAGTTTACATTCCTTTGTAGTGAAACGTGAATGTTCGCTGAACATTTAATCTACGTGTAATTGTGAAGTCTCATATTGATGTATTTTAATTAAAGAACAATACGTGGTACAGTCATTAAGTTTTGAGACTGAGCGCTTAGTGGCGCTGTATTACGCTATAGCGCATAGATGGCACCGTGGTATGGTAGCATATCAGTTAGTCTCTCGTCCCAGTAAGAGACAGTTGAGTGCACTCACTGCAAGCAGAACTACGGCCTTTTCCGTGACGGTGATTTGAATGCACATGTCGGAACTCGAGATGTCACAGTTAGAGCAACATCAAGTTCTGTCAGGATTTGGGCGAGACCGCTGCCGAAACGTTTCAAATGATGCAGTAAGTTTACGGATCGAGTCGCAGTGTTGTGTTTAGGTGGCACCGACGTTTTTTTGCAAGGAATATAAGGTTTGGAAGATGATGTGTGTACCGATCGGCCACAAACAATTCGAAGTAAACGCAAGACCGAACAAGTTGTGACGTTGGTGTGTGCTAACCGCCACCATTCAGTAGACGATCTGGCAGCAATGGTAGGGGTCAGCCATGGTACTTGTTACAAAATTCTGTCTGATGACCTGGACATGTCTCGTGTTACCCAGCAATACCAACGTGATGATCATTTGACGATTTATTTCTCTTTCCTCGCACGAAAGCAATCCTATGTGGGCGTAAATTTCATTTCTCCGAAGAGGTCATGACTGCCACAAGAAAAGCCATACGGGACCTTCCCACCAACATCTTTCAGCAGTGCTTCCAACAGCTATACCTACCACCGTTGGCAAACAGGCATGACGGCCAAATGCGACTATTTTGTGGAAAGGTGTGATTCTATTTAAGTGTACGCCTAGTTATCGGCATCTTGCGAGACACTCAGATTCTTGTGGGTGCCTATCTTCAGGCGTAAGGTCTCACAAGATAATGGAATTTATTGCCTTTTTCTTCAGAATAAAGAAAATACATATGCATTTACATTGCGCACGGGCCTGCTTGGTCGTACGTGCATTATTTTTCCATGAATAAAAAATGAAACTAATCATGATATAAACAAATACCTACAAATACACCTGTATCAAAAAACAATAACAGGCTACATATAAGTAAAATTTATGTACTTAATGACTGTACTAGTATATCTGTCAATTTAACCTATTTTTAAAAGAAGTCTTCTCTATGAAATATGTTTCTGAAAGTGTAATTACTGCCAGAAATTCAAAACATAGTCACATAATATAAGATTTTATGCACTATAGCTTGACAGTCCACGCTGTGGTCTCGAGGAAGCGTGCTGCCTTGTTACGTAGCGGGCGCGCGTTCAATGCCCGGTCGGGACAGGCTCCTCGGTGAGTTTTTTTTTTCGTGGTTTTCCCTCACCTGTAAGACAAATGTCAGGGAGTTTAGGACCCAACGGTCCTCGAAAATCAACTGACCATCATCATCATCATCCTTATTATCATCATCATCATCCTTCATCGGTGTGGAAAGCAACAGGAAGTTATCACACCTATAATTCCCTAGTAAAGCTGCCAAACATAGTGTCAGAATGCTATGATTGCTGTCAAAAACCTGCTCTCGGCAGAATTACAATGGATGGATATTTGATTTGTAAATGGTGTAAATTCAACGAATGTACAATTGACCATTTTAACAATTTTATGTGCCAGATAATGAATGTGTTATTATGTACTCAATATCTATTTTCAGATTATTTATTTTTTTGGTAGATGAAAGGAAACCTCTTAAATTTAACTTTCCTTATTAATTTCGTATGGAAATAAATTGTAAGCAGACGTTTAGTGCTCTCGGTGTACATTTAATTAGTACATTATCAAAGTTATAACATGCATAAAAGAAAGGTTAAAGCAGAAGTCAGGAAAAATAAAAAAGAAATGTAGAATAGGGTATATGGAGAAATCCAGCATACAGTAGGCTATACAAAGTGAGCCCAAGCATGGAGGACAATTAAAAACATGCAAAATGATATGATAAGAGTTTTAATTTAGTACCAATGAAAACTTTTCGGGAATATTTAAAAATATCAAACCTACTATTGAATGCACTTATTTAGGAACAAAATTAGACCATGCAGGCGATAACACAGTGGAAATTAAAAATAGAATCGCACAAACAAAACAAGCAATAAATGCTTTAAACTCTGTTTGGTGGAGCAAAAATATTACAAAAAATAGAAAATTACAAAAATATCAAACCATAATTCAGAGAATTTTAACATATGGTGCTGAAGTCTGGCAAATTCCTACCAGGGAAATGAAAATAATTTCAAGTACAGAAATGGATGCTTTAAGAAGGTCAGCTGGAAAATCTAGAATGGATAGAATACGAAATAAAGAAATAAGGGAAATTATGGGTGTACAAGAGGAGCCGGACATCATTAGACATCATAGAAAAGAAAAGATTGCAGTGGTATGGTCATGTCAAACGAATGCCAGAGCAAAGATTGCAAAAATTGTTATGGAATGGATCCCAATGGAAAGGAGGAAGAGAGGAAGACCGAAGAAAATTTGGATAGAAGGTGTACAAGCAGCTATGAATATCAGAGGAATGGAGGAAGATCAGTGGATGGATAGAGAGGAATGGCGTTTGGTTTCCGGAAGACGGCGGCAGCTGCCATGATACCGGATGATGATGATGATAATGATGACTTTTAACAGAAACTAGGAGAGAATTTATAGACTATGCTACACTGGATAACGGAAAGGGTGACTTAATGGAAGCTATAACTGAAGAGAAGGTAAGAAACGTATTGTGAACAGCAAAAAATGGAAAATCGGCAGGACCAGGAGGAATAGCCATGAAACTAATTAAATATGGTGATTCAGGAATTATAATAATTTTAACTAGACTTTTTAACCATGTGATAGCAGCAGATCCTATTCCAGATGAGTGGAAGTTATCGTATATTAGTGCGATATACAAAAATAAAGGGAATAAAATAGATCCAGCAAATTATAGAGGGATCAGTGTTATGGCAGCAATTAGTAGAATGTTAGGTACGATTGTTAAAATTAGATTGGAGGAACCAATACAAAATTAAATAACAGAGGAACAAACAGGTTTTATAGCAGGTAAATAGTGCCTTGATAATATATTTGTGATTAGGCAGATTACAGAAAACAAGTTGGCTAAAGGAAAAGAAGTTTATATGGCATTTACAGACCTGGAAAAGGCATATGACTCTGTACCCATCAACAAGCGTTGGGTGGCAATGGAGAAATTTGGAATACCTAAATCTCATTTATATATTATAAAAAGAATATATGATTGTAAAGCAAGTATTAAGGTTGGAAATAGAATATCCTCAGAATTTGATAAAACAAAAGGATTAAGACAAGGATGCGGGATGTTACCAACATTGTTCAAGATATATTTAGAAGATGTATTAATGAAATGGAATAAGTCACGTAGGGGAATGGGAATCAACATTAATGGCCATTTACTGCACCATTTATTATTCGCTGATGACCAGTTCATGAGAGGACAAGAAAAATAAGATATAGAATATATGATTAAGAAGCATTTGAGGTAGGTGGACTGAAGATAAATTATACCAAAACAAAATATATGGTAGTTGAATGCAGGCTTTCACGGCCGGTAATCATGATGTTGAGTGATTCCGGGTTCTGTGGCCGTGGTCCATAGTTGGTGTTGATACCAGACGTTTCGCCCTCAACTGCGGAGGGCATCTTCAGTGGCGAGTGCTTCTAGGCGTGTTTCCTGGTCGGAAGCTCTACTTAGAGTGAAGATGCCCTCCGCAGTTGAGGGCGAAACGTCTGGTATCAACACCAACTATGGACCACGGCCACAGAACCCGGAATCACTCAACATCA
Source organism: Diploptera punctata (assembly GCA_030220185.1). NCBI lineage: Eukaryota > Metazoa > Arthropoda > Insecta > Blattodea > Blaberidae > Diploptera > Diploptera punctata. The sequence continues at coordinate 179,194 of JASPKZ010004213.1, read as the reverse complement.
AAATATATGGTAATCGGAGGAAATTCAGAAGACCTACAAATAAATAATATGATAATTAACCGTGTTGAAGAATTTAAATATTTTGGATCTATAATACATAAATCTGGTACTTGTGAAAAATATATTATTAACAGAGTAAATTGTGCAAGGAAGGAGATTAGATCCCTGAATGGTCTTTTGTGGAATAGAAATTTGACCAGAAAAACAAAAAATGAGATTATACAGACAATAATAGAATGTATACTTACATATGGATCACAAAGCTGGACAATAAATGAAAGGATGCAGAACGAATATTGGCGACATAACTGGATGGATTACGGAGAAGTATGAGAATATCCAGGCTACAACATATTCGAAATACATATATCAGACAAGAAATGGATACTAAAAAAATGTTATCGAAAGGATAACAAAGAGAGCTTTACAGTGGTATGGACATGTGCAACGGATGTCGGAGACCAGTGGCCTAAACATGTGTTACATTGGATGGTACCAGGCAGAAGAGAGAGGGGAGAAGAAGAAGAAGAAGAACATGGTATCTGGGAAGATATGATGCCATGATGAAGAGGGGTATGGAAGAATGACAATGGGAAGATAGGAATCTCTGGACAGCAGGAATCAAGGACAAACTGCTGTAAAGTGGAAAGCCTGTATTAAGTAAGTAAATGTGTACATTTTACTTGTTTTGTTTCACGTACATTACACAGGCTTATGGTCAAAGTATATGACATGTAGAATACACGTTCCTTCTGCTGATTTATCCAATGCATTCTGTTAGCTTTTGCAGTGTTTGTATGATTATTTTGTTTATGAAGACTTAACTGTTCACGGTAAATCTGATCCAATGTTACTCCAAGTTAACTCGCTTGCATTCCTCTCCTGCGCATGCGTTTGGCATTCCCTTCCAACTGCCTTAAATACGACAAGCAACGAGACGGGGACTATGTTTGGAGCAGGAGCAAATAATTACTTTACCGGCTCTAATCACGACATACAATTCAAACACACGGCCCTTTGGATACATCTAACGTTTCTACACCTAAAGTCAGATTTCAAAGTTTACGTAATTAATAATTGAAAATATCGAAAAAAAGTGGACATAAAGTGAGATAAACTAAACGAAAATATAAATGGGCTCAAACATAGAAGGAAGCTATTCTTTTCGACGGCCAAGAATTACATGTTTAAACCTCAAGACAGATGACGAAAGTAATATAAATGTTTACTTACTTTGTGAATGTGAGTGTTAAAACGGACTCGTAAGTTTGGCCCACCAGTTTGAAGAAGATAGATATTTGACTCAACAGATCATATACAGACGGAGCAGAATAACCCACATAAAAATGTCCTTCAATCTGAAAACAAACATCAACTGAATAAGAATGTCGGTCCTCGGGGAATTAGTTAACTTTGTAACTAACTGAATTGCTTATGGAGCAGTTGGTTAAATCGTGCATTCACTAGAGCCCTTTATTGGACCCCATCCTCATAAAATTAAATCAAATTCATATTTCCAATATTTATTTCACTTATATCAATTTGACACAATTTGTTCGCCTACTCATGCCCGGACATTTCCGATTATATCTATCCCAATCTAAAATATGGAAATAATTTATACTAGGATAATGTTGCTATGAATGACACTTAAAAACTTGTTAAATTCCAAGTGTTGTAGTGTGGCGCATGACTCTTTATTAAAACTCCATGACGCGAGAGGCCTAGATGGTCCTTGGCTTACTATCCGACTGCTGGCCTCACATCAGCATGCGTTAATCAGAGGCGGACGATCATCCTGCTAATGTAGGGATGACGTGGTCAGCATGTCGGGTCACGTAGCCATTGTAGTTGCTTTTTTCAACCTTAAGCTGCTACTTATTGTAGCTGCCCAAATTCCTCACGATGCTGCGTAAGCACCGGTCCCATATTGGCCGAAGTTCCATGAGAAAATGTCTTCCCCATGGAGAATCGAACCAGTGCTAGTACCGTAGATCTGCGCCAAGGCTACTTGCCTTAACCACTCGGCTACGGCGCGGGACATGGCTGTTTATTGTGACCGAAATAATAATGTTTTGCAAATATTTAGGTTCATGTTTTTTTTAATGGATATCTTTGTGAATTGAAATAAATTTTTTGAATCATTTGTTTGTAGGATATTAACCTTACAGAAATGTAGCAATATCCAGTTCAAGGCAACAGTAAAGTGGCAGAAATATCAGCCAGGAACATATGAACAAAATAAAAATATTTAAAAAGTTAATTTTATCTCAGTACATACTTTAGTAGGCCCTTACGTTATTAAGATATTGAGGCTCCTAAATTAACAGAGAGCCGGCATGAGATGTAAGCAGCAGATTTTCCCCACACCATGGTATTCATTTCCGCTAAAATATAAGTTTTAAGGATTTTGTACTCAAATACTCTCAGCAACTCTGATCTGTTTTAAAAAAGAGATGATATTTAGCTTCCATCTAAGCAAAATAACCATTATTCGGTATGAAGTGCGCCTCAGAAAAAAAATTATTTTAAAATGGAGCACATCCTGTTATCTATTTCGGCTTTAACATGTAACATGTGGTTGGGAGAAAAAATAATGAACTGAAATTTGTAATTATTTTATTAAACTCAATTTTGGCGATAAACCTGCATGTCCAACATTATAATAAGAAAATAGTGGATCTCTGATAAGGCAACGGTAAGAGCTGATTTGTCTTAATATATAAAAATTACGTGTCACGTTGTTTGTCCGCGATGGAATCCTAAACTACTGAACCGATTTTAATAAAATTTTGCACACTGTGTGCAGTTTGATCCGACTTCAGACCTACGGTTGCTTATAACTAAATTTATAGTCGCATTATTTTTATTGCAAATTATTTGTTTGTTATTTAACAAAGAGTTATAATCATCTGTGAGTTCCATACGATTCTAACAGATGACGGTAAAATGTAATTGGTTTATTTTTTAACAAAGAGAGATCCAGATGGCTGTGCTTTTTGTTGCAACCGCGAATTTCAATTGAATTAAAAATATTGATTATTTCATAATTTAAGTGTGTTTAGTGTTTATTTTATTTTCAATATATTGATAATAATATTAATTTCATGTGTAAGTATTAGTTTCAAGTAATCTGGCTGAAAGACAGCAACTTAATTTAAACTTAACTGGACCAAGGAGGGACATTGAACAACATGGCGAATCAGTTCTAGAGACCATGAATGATAAGATATCAAGTGAATTTGCGGAAATTTGTATAGGCCTATGTGACATAAATCTTACATTTAAGAAGAATGTCAATTTAAAAACATATGAAGGTCCTAAGGAACAGAATAATATAATTGTAAGTAAGTCTGTTAGTTATAATAATATGCCTAATATTACAGAAACAATCTCCATGCCTCAATTAAATGAAAAACAAGAAGACTATAATATATCACAAGATGATGTTACTATACAGAGACTTCTTGATGCTGATCATCCAAACTGCCAACAAGTTCGTAGAAAAAACGGAAGTATAATGGAATCAGCAAGCCTCCTCAAAATATTCTATCAAAAAAAGTATATAATCCTTATGATACACTTATGGATGATACTGAGAATGCAGACAACATAAATTCATCTCAATCAAAAAAAAACATACGGAAAAATTAACATAAAAATAGTTGAAGGCGGTACGAAGTTCGCCGGGTCATCTAGTATTCTTATACATGAAACAATCGTTTGAAACGTGAATCAGTTACGTTAGTAATTCCATTACTGCTGTGATATTACTATAGAGCTCTTCATGAAATGGAGAATTCAAATCTTCATGGTTATTCGGGCTTTTGTGAGACCTCCGATATTACAAATCTCACCTTACAGTGAGTCGCGATTCCTGAGTCACCAGTCATCATAATCGATTATTCAATATGTTTCTATACATGCATTTCTATAAGTATCACACTCTCGAATTTTTACTTTGATAATATATTTTTCTGCGTTTCGAGTATTTTGCAAGGCCGGGTTTTCCGAATAGTTGGACCCTTGTATATAAAGAGATTACTGAGAGCAGTGTTGTATTTATAAAATAAGTTCTAACTGCAGCAATATTATCTCAGAATGACTAAGGTATATAATTTCTTCCTTCGTTCCGGTCTTATTGGTAGTTGTGATTTCTGAGTATCGGAATTCCGTCTTACGTTCCGATTTTGTAATCACAAAAAGTACCCAATTAATTACATAAAGTTCTAGGTGTGACCATGTAATTAATTAATTGTATTATATTACCATGTCTGATTCATAATCAACCGCTTCACCAAGGTAACATCACCAGTAGTTCGACACTGGCCAAGATTACTACAATAGAACACATCAATCACAACTGCCTTGTCCACTTCATATTTACAATGTTAGCTTCACTAATACCGAAACCAAAGCAAGAATGGCATTGAAATAATTTAACGTGATTGAAATGAAACCATTATTCAGATTAGAATTTCAGTGATCTAATACAATTTACACAAACACACAATGTATGCTATGAAAATATATGCTACACTTGCCTGACAATAAGAATGGTCTGGATCTTGAATATTTCGAGCATTCTGTCTAAAGCACAACAAGGTAAGCGAAAGCTTAGCTCAGTGGCTTGATTCGAATGCCAAGGGGTTACAGGTTCTGTTTCCGGTAAGGTAATGTTTTGAAATTGTTAAAATGCCTTTCTATCTTATTCCCCATGCTCTTGCTTTAAAAAAGTAACTAACGATTTGGAAGTAGCGACGATGGGTGAGTATTAATAGTGTAATTATTTATTTATTTATTTAATAAAACATCTTTCCTATACCCAAAGTCTTTTAAAATTTCTATCTTCTTTTCTTGGGTAGATTTTGAGTTAATTTTAATCCCCATTTAATTACATCATTTGATACATCCCATTATTATTATTATTTCTATTATTATTATTTCTATTATTATTATTATTATTATTATTATTTATATTATTGTTATTATTATTTCTAATATTATTATTATTATTTCTATTATTATTATTATTATTTCCATTATTATTCTATTATTATTTCATTATTATTATTATTATTATTATTATTATTATTTATATGGATGATGGATAATAATAATAATAATAATAATAATAATAATAATAGTTGTTATTATTTTTTATTATTGTCAATCATCTATGATCTATTATTATGTTGGACTTGACACATATAAACCAAATATTTTAATTGAAGGGTGAAACTTTTTCCTCATTAATACGTAATAAGTAAATAAACTCATAAATATATGAAGCTATATTATATTTTATTACATAAATGTATAGCATTATTATTAAAACATAGTATTGCGCACACAATTAAATTTATACCGATAGCTAAATATTGTTACAGAGTTTACGAAGGCAGGAATATTACTTAATATAGTGTAGAGTGAACGTAGATTATGTGACAGGAATTAAACATTATAGGATGTATTTTGCAAAAATGCAAATGATTAAAAAAATGTCGGAGGATTCGAACCTAGGCTTTCACATATATTTCGTGTCGTTGTAAGTAGTTTAACGATCTACACTACTTGAACGCTGGATACTAGTTGCCGTGTTTACGTCTGTACTATGAACGAGAGTTGAACTTTATTTAACATGTCGCAATTCGAGTAATATTGCATTTTCGAACACGCGTAAATATCTAGAAACACGTCTCCTTCGCTGTTCCCTAACAATTGAAGACGGTAAAAAACCAAATACAGCGCATTTAAATAATTTAACAGTGGTTACCTCTTGAACCACAGCTATGGCTTTTCGAGCATGCGCAGTTGGCCATAACAGGAACTCTAATTTTTTAAGCGGCTCATTCTTTTTGTCGCTAAGTGTATGTTCTAATCACGTGTTTCAGTTCGGCTGATAATTAGTTCCCGATAAAGATTTAACACGTTTCTGATAAAAGGAAATGAGATCTCTCTCCAGGTAACGGGAACACTGTGGAGTTGTAGAAAGTTAAGGTTTCTCTCGCTTTCAGAAGATGGTCACCAAGTATCAGTCTGGTTTGTAGTTATGTACAGCGATATATATATATACATCAATCCTGCTATTATCTCATTTCAGAGGTTCTATCGAATGTTTAATTATATTTAAAAATTGGAAAGTCAATGGGAATGAAACCTGGTACATCGCGGATTATTGCGTATTGTCTTGAAGTAAACACGACGAAACCGGGAGAGTTGTAAATTTATCACACATTGGGTGGTGGTGTACAATTTTGAATCGATAGATTTTACGTCAGATATCTGTATCAGCAGAAACAGAATAAGGGATCTTATAAAACAATTAGATCTTTCAAATCACATAATAAGAGTAATTAAAAGCTTGTCTGCCGGAACAACTATGGAAATTAAAAATGGATATAGACAATGTACAGCCAATATAGAAATACTTCAAGGAGTGAGACAAGGGTGTCCTTTGTCACCCACTTTATTTAATTTATATATTGACGAAGGCTTGAGAAAATGGCAAAATATTTTATTAAATAATTTTAATTTGAACAATAATAAATTATATACACTCCTTTTTGCAGATGATCAGGCAATTATAGTAACGGATGAGGACAGCTTAGAAAGAGCCAATTTTCGATTAGATAATATTGCTGTTGAATATAACTTACAAATACCCCAAGTAAACCTAAAGTGATGGAATTTCATGGGAAAAATCCAATAAGAGCGAAAATAATGGTAAATGACTTTGTAATAGAACAGATAATGGATTTTAATTTTTTAGGGGTTTTTCTAGGCAACGATAGAACAAGAGATATTAATAGAAATCTTAATATGTTTCAACATATTTGCGGTACAATTAGAAGAACATTAGCAAAGAAAGTTCGTAAAGAAACACTCCAAACTTTTAGTAAAATTTTAGCTATTCCTGGCTCGGAGTGTTGGACTCTCACCAAAAGTTGAATAAAAAGACTGAAAGTAGCCGAGATGAAATTCCTACGATATGTGACAGGATGTACTCTTTTGGACAAACGGAGGAACGAATATATTCGTGGAAGAATTATAAATAACAAGTGTGATAACTAAAATAAAATAATATAGAAATAAATGGTTTGAACTTGTTAGTAGAATGAATTAAGCTATGATACCTTATAAGATGTTGAACTATAATACACAAGGACATAGAAGATAATCTACAGAAAGGTCTGTATGAACTTAACAAAATTATAGAAGAATATGGATTGAAGATATCTACAGAAAAAACAAATATTTTGGCATTTCAAGGTGTAGATCCTGTTAGAAGTAAAATTGTACTGGACAATACAATTTTGGAGCAGGTGAATAAATTTTACATATCTAGGATACAATATTTCATATGAAAAGGATGTAAATGCAAAAATATCTAAATTTTTAAGAATTTTAGGGTTAATAAATTCTATCTTCAAGCCACAGTTAGTCCAAAAGCATTCAAGATTAAAAGTGTATAAAACACTGGCTCTTCCAACTCTTTTGTATGGTAGCGAAGTATGAACGTTGAAACAGAAGGATATACAGATACTTAGATCTGCTGAAATGAGATACCTTCGGAGGACTGCAGGATACACACTACTAGATCACAAAAAGAATGAACACATTTTAGAATAATTACACATGGAATCTTTAGAAAACAAAATTTCTGATTATAAGTCAAGATGGATGCAACATGTTCATCGAATGGAAGATCACAGAATACCCAAACTAATGTTAAGATATCAACCTGCAGGAAGAAGACCAGGACGTCCACTCAAAAGACTTTTGGATGGTGTTTCTCTTGAGGCCGAAACAGGTCAACAAATGGCCTAAATTCGTGAATGTACTGTGATGATGATGATGATGATGATAGAAGTCGTTTACAACCGACTAAAAGATGGAGCGGCCAACTATAATATGGAGCCGGGACAGATTAGAAATGGTCTAAACCGTGATGGTAGATATATATATATATATATATATATATATATATATATTTATTTATTTATTTATTTTGACATTTGGCAATGAAGGCAAATATGATATGAAAAGAAAAAAAGAATGCTTGAGTCGGGATTTGAACTCGAGTCTCTAAAGTCTGTACCTTTAGCCCTCTAACCAACTGAGCTACCCAAGAATTCCAATACAAGCATTCAATTTGCTTATACATATAGTATTCTCAATTCACACAAGAGGTAGTGGAAATTTATTCCAACTGCCATCTCGCGGCTAACATAACAGTTAAGCAATATATATATATATATATATATATATATTATATATATATATATATATCAAATTCCTGTAACACGTACGGTGTATTAGTGTTGAAGAGGTATTTACTTTTGAGGGGGGGTTGTCTTCGGATTTGGTCGTTAAATCTGGTAGTCCGTTTCATATATCTTCAGGATTACGCTACGTTTACGCTCCACCATACTCCTCGTTAACATTATCTCTAACAGAACACATTTCCACTACATAAACACGATGCTGCACTATTCACCAGAAAGTGCACTTATTCTACATCACTAAACGTACAGTGGTTGGTTTTGTATCGCGCACAACTTATATTGTTGACATTGCAATGAGTAAATGAGAGTTCTACAAATGATCCAACTGTACAACATCCACAATTACCTAAAAATTCATACAATTACTACAATACAAGGCCCACTTCATTGCATTATATGTTTTAATAAATAATCATTCTTAACGTACTCTCAGAATTAACTGAAAATCATGTAACGAAGTTTTTATAATTATTGCAATATAAAATATGTTCAAAATTAATGTGTCCAAAATATTTCTGGTAATAAAATATTACATTTTATCGTTATGTTAGGGTAATTGTATTGACTGGGACGCCACGGACCTACATTCGAGAACCTTTTGGTACAATTTTCCAAGATGAAAATATATTAACAGGATTTTCCCCCTCCTGTAAGCAAAATTTCTGGAATTCTAAAGGAAGTTATTTTTTCGAAAAACATCTGCACATATTATCTTCCGTATCATATTTTATCGTTTAAAAACACATTACAAGTAAAAAATAGACAGATGAGACAAATTTTTATACCTAAAGATGTCAAGACGCTACGTGACTTTGTTTTTTTTTTAAATGTCCCAGGTTGCCATTCGACATTCTGGTTTCTCTCCTGGCATGGCTACATGATTTTGTTTTTTTTTAAATGTCCCAGGTTGCCTTTCGACATTCCTGGTTTCTCTCCCTGGCATGGCGTACTTGTAACCCACTTCTGATGTTGGGGCGCCTGGAAGGCGGGGTTACGTTGCCCCGGTGATATGATGGGTGATGATGATGATAATAATGGTGCGCCAGGAGAGTCCCTAATCCTAATTTTAATCTAAGATGAATATGAATTATGATGATTGCGATGGCCATATGATTTCGGGGACCGTTTGGGCCTTAAAGTTTTCCTGACATTTGTCTTATAGGTGAGGAAAAACCCCGATTAAAAAACTCGCCCAGAAAAACTGTTCCGACCGGGGATCGGACCCGGGCCCGCTTCGTGACAAGGCAGCACGCTACCCCGTAAGCACAGCGGTGGATTAAAGTGTATAAAATTAATAACATTTACCCACATTAATAGTTATTGATATGTTGCCACAACTTGAAATATTGCCTACAACAGATAACTGAATTAATGAAAGCTGATACATTCTGTAGTGTTTTGTTAAATATAGGAAAATGTAATGTATTTACTACACAAATTAGAAAGTAATGTAAAATATTTATTTAATGTTTTATTCACTTATAAATATTTTCAAAAGTCTCTGTTGGTGTGTTGCCATAACTTGAAATATTGCCTACAAGGAATAACTCAATTAATGAAGGCTGATACATTCTGTAGCGTTTTGTTAAATATAGGAAAAAAATGTAATGTATTTACTACACAAATTAGAAAGTAATGTAAAATATTTATTGAATGTTTTATTCACTTATAAATATTTTCAAAAGTCTCTGTTGGTATGTTGCCAAAACTTGAAATATTGCCTACAACAAATAACTCAATTAATGAAGGCTGATACATTTTGTAGTGTTTTGTTACATATAGAGAAAAAAGTAATATATTTACTGCACATATTATAAAGTAATGTAAAATATTTACTGAATATTATATTCGCTTATAAATATTATCAAAAGTCTTTGTTGGTATGTTGCCATAACTTGAAATATTGCCTACAAGGAATAACTCAATTAATGAAGGCTGATACATTTTGTAGTGTTTTGTTACATATAGAGAAAAAAGTAATATATTTACTGCACATATTATAAAGTAATGTAAAATATTTACTGAATATTATATTCGCTTATAAATATTATCAAAAGTCTTTGTTGGTATGTTGCCATAACTTGAAATATTGCCTACAACAAATTATTTAATTAATGAACGTTTTGTAGTGTTTTGTTAATAATAGGGAAAATGTAATGTATTTACTATACAAATTATATTATGTTCTATACGCCTATAAATATTTTCATCAGGCTCCGCAGGCTTGTGTTCAATTCCGGATGTTAAGTCACATGTGCACCAAATTCGTCTAGGAACTGCGAACTTCTACTGGAAGCTGATACTCGTTCCAAGAAACATCACTTTATATGTAGTTTGTGACTATCTTAATAGACTTCAGGCAAAAGTTGTTTGTTGATTTATGGTTTCCCATAAAACATAAAATACAGCGGTGATGAACTCAGCTGCACTTGCGAAGTGCCGTGTGCACTCACGAGTAAGCAAGAGCATCGCTGGTCGAGAAGTTTCCATTCAGAGGCGGCTAGTCACTACTAAGAGACATCAAACCATTCTTTGGCATCGTGCAGTACTCGATGTTCATGAATATTGAGAATCTATTAATTTAAATAGTTATTATCTATTATTAAATGGATAGAATTATGTCTGGCTTTGGATAAGGTTAAAATAGTTTTAAACTAACATCAAAAATCTATTATTTATTGGTATAATATACGTATTACGTTATTGTTACATATAAGGATAATATATGGAGCCTACCAATTCCACGAATTTCGCAATTTCATCGAGTAACTGGAAGAATCCATTCAACAATTTTCCCTGTCGAGCCATAGCACTCGCAATCAAGATATGTCGAGAACTCTTTGGGATCTGATCATGTTTATTGTTTTAACTACAACACCAAAACTTCAATCTGCAAAACTTTTAACACAAATATTTTCTTAATAAATGATGCGATGAATTCCCCACTGATCTTTTAGTTTTTCTTTGGGACACTATACCCAAGCTACACCCTATCGTAGCCAGTGGATCATGTGTAGTTACAGATACAGATACAGGTAAACTGCAAGAAAGATCGATATTTTCTACAGCTTCTTCTACACATGATGATATGTTAGTGCCCGTTGTTGTATCTCGCATTGGAGCTCGATCTAACAGCTCTTCTGTCGAAGTTTACACCCCTAACATAATAACACGCCATCTGTGCGGGATATATCAATACATTCATTTAGAGGTTAGTAATTTTAATTATATATTGTTAGAGTATTATTAATGTAAGTTTTTAAAATTATTTTGTAGAGTTGTTTATCTTTTTTATAAGTGATTTATAATTGTAAAATATTCTGTATTAGAAGATGGTTAATAATTAAAGAATTCTTCTTTTTTATAAGTGATTTATAATTGTAAAATATTCTGTATTAGAAGATGGTTAATAATTAAAGAATTCTTCTTTTTTATAAGTGATTTATAATTGTAAAATATTCTGTATTAGAAGATGGTTAATAATTAAAGAATTCTTCTTTTTTATAAGTGATTTATAATTGTAAAATATTCTGTATTAGAAGATGGTTAATAATTAAAGAATTCTAACATTTTATTTCGCGGGAATATATATATATATATATATATATATATATATATTTCTTTATTTCAAACCTTTTGCTGTAACGCTTTAATTGAAAAATAATAAATAATTTAGAGATAAAAATAAACAACTTTTCAAGCCAAATACGTTAATAAATACAAGCTAAGGAAAATACAATAAAATTACTTGCATCTTCCATTAACTTGTGACTATATCATCTGCAAAACATAGTATACGGCGAGTAACAAATATGCAAGAAAGATTAATTGCGTCAAATAACTAAATTTGATTTGGGCATAACAATTCAGATGCCATTTTCTTACAGTCATTCATAAATTCGCCATCAGAAAACCTGCGCCGTTATATCCGAATATGCACTGCGATTTTGGTAGCTGACACGAAAAACTGACTCACAAGCATGCAGTTCTGCCTGTAATAACAATAATAATAATAATAATAACAATAATAATAATAATAATAATAATAATAATAATAATAATAATAGCTGACATATATGGGTAAATATAGCGTAAATAAATTAGGTTTAAATATTCAATTATGGAGCAATCTAACTCCAAATGGGGAATAAGATAATAATAATAATAATAATAATAATAATAATAATAATAATAATAATAATAATAATAATATTATTATTATTATTATTATTAACAATTATTGTTATAATTAATTAATTAATAATATTACAATTATATAATCATTAACAATTATTGTTATTATTATTAATTATTATTATAATGTGTGATGGTTAAAATTTGAACTAATGCAAATAAATACATTTAAAAATAGCATAAAAATGATTAAATTATTGTACACTATTTTGTGCTTAGTTTCGGATGAAAAAGTTTTCCTTTAGCTTTTCGACCTCCGCTGTGTGATCTGTATCCCTATAATTCACAATCTCTGAATGTTGAACTTTCTCACGTTAGTAAGTTCTATGCGTTTTGCCTTTCCTTCATATTCAGTAAATAAGTATACATATTCCCGTTGCAGATTAAAATAAACAATTAGGGATGACGAACGACGTTTGATATCTGTTGAATGATCCGGCACGATTACACAGAGAATCCTAGCAAACTGATCTTAGTTTAGACCACAAAGCCGCATCAGTAACGTGCCGCCGCGTCCCGAAACCCCCTACCCTTCATTCCTTTTTAACCCTTATTTAAATATGTATCCTACTGGATGTACCGATTTCATTTATGTAATATTGTTTTTAGATCAACAGAAAAACAAACGGGTAAAATTAAGTAATCAATTGAATGGGTGTTTACTCGATGAAAATCCATAACTTATTTAATTAAATGAAAAATAAAACTTTGTCATATTTATATTTAATTAAATAAGTAAAAATTACTTAAATTGTGCCGCTTCGCTCAGGGTAGAATATGATAACTCAGGGGTGTTTATATTATAAACTTATTACTCCAGTTTATTGAATAATTTTGCATATAGAATTATAGAAGTACAATTTATACCTCACTAATTCGGAGTGGAGTTGATGATATTACTTCAGTCAACGTGTATTTAATATCACTCAAAATTCTGAGTTACTAATTATCTTGGATTTTAAAATATTTAAGATTTTAAAATTTACTAAAGGTCGCGAACGGTTGCTGTAGGACTTGTTTCTTGTAGAACGTATGAGTGTGAGAAAGTTTTCACACGCATCCTCGCCTTATAAAGGTGATGACTCGTCCCATAAAGTAATTTACCCCCACTCCAAATTCACATGTTATTCATTACACCTTAGGGGGGTAGGTACCATTCGTTTGGGGTTCCTATGTTGGTAATAGACTCATGTGCACGTTTGTGCGCCTTCCAGTTATTACTAATAATCGTATAATTATATTTTAGTACTTAGAGTCTATTAATTCTTGCTACGAAATGTATGTCAAATTACGCAATAATGTATAATGATGAGTTTCATTGTTACATTAATTTATTTTCCTTGCGGTCCGGAACATTTAAGTAACTGTCGCGAGAAAATATTGTATTGACAATTTAAGGTTTAATAATTCTTTGAGCGTTCTGCTCTTCCGTCGTGCACACGTGCAGGGAAGAGTGCTCATGCACAAAGAGCATGAGTTGGTCAACGCTGTGCTATAATACTTACTGTTGTGTGTAGAGTCTAGAGCTGATTTCCTCTGTTATGTCTGGAAGTATTCGCTGCGTATTTTATAGTCGTCCAAGTTTCCAAGGGTATATTAATTTTAAAGACAATGACATTTTTTTATATAATATCACACGCCCTACGTCATAAATGACATTAAACATATCAGAATAAATGTAAAAATTTATCTCCCCACATGTATTATCACAGTTTTTAGCTTCATGCAAGAATGGACATATGTAATATTTCCGTGTTCAGTGGAACACGTTTTTTTTTTTGCTACACTTACCAAGAACGTTGCACTGCAATACCTAAACAAACTTAAATAAGTATACCATTAACATTTATGGATGAAAAAAATAATTTTAAGAATTTTATTAATGCAGCTAAAATACTTTATATATTACTGATTGTAACCAGCTTCTCCATGGCTTTAAATATATTTGAATTTCGCTCTCGGGTATGAAATGAGATCAAACTTCATCAGGAACGGTTTGTATTTCATTGTAAAAGGCGGGAACCTGGTACCGATGAACAGAATCTAATAAGAAAATGTATGAGAAATACAAATGCTTTCATTATAAATGAAAACGTTAAGAAGTTAAGAGAAAACATCAGACGATAAAGTGTATTTATTTTATATTATATGGTTTTATTACACGCTTTATATTAGCTTGACCTTTATCTATCTATCTATCTATCTATGTATCGGAATCTTTCAACGCGATTTTCACCCACTTAAAATCATTGAATCGACTTGAAACTTTGTATACTTGTAAAAGACCCATGACACTACAATAATTTCATATTTTGTTTCTAAAATTATGGCCAGAATCATCAGAAAATCAAAAAACGTGTCTTTGTATGTATGTAACGGAATTTTTGAACACGATTTACACCCACTTAGAAACATTGGATCGACTTGAAACTTTATATACGTGTAAATGACCCGTGACAATACAATATTTTCATATTTGTTTCTAAAATCCTGGCCAGAATCGTCAGAAAATCAAAAACGTGTCTTTGTATCTATGTAACGGAATTTTTGAAAACGATTTTCATCCACTTAGGAACATTGGATCGACTTTAAACGTTGAATATTTGTATAGGACCCGTGACAATACAATGTTTTCATATTTGTTTCTAAATTCCCGACCAGAATCGTCAGTTAATCAAAAACGTGTCTTCGTATCTATGTAACGGAATATTTGAACACGATTTTCATCACTTAGAAACATTGGATCGACTTGTAACTTTGTATACTTGTAAAGGACCCGTGACAATACAATAATTTCATATTTTGTTTCTAAAATCCTGGCCATAATCACCAGAAAATAAAAAAAAATAAAAACTGGTATAATAGGTTGCAGACTTGTCGACTTTTTAGTCAATCGTTGTAAGAGCTCTGTTGGTAGAGCGGTGAACTCTAGTGGTATATAATTCCATAGGTCGCTGCAGCTGGGAGTTTTTTTAGAAGAGTCTTACTTTAGCTTATACTACATTAGCATCGAATTTAAAGATATTTACAATTTTATCTTATTCTGTAAAATATTAAAACTAAAAAATAAAAAATAAATAACAGTTTTAAAAACTAAAACAACACGCTTTATTAGAAAACCGAATTTAAAAAAAAGAAAAATAATTTTAATTTCCAACACGCTTGGGATACATAATTTTACCATCAAAAGCGAGGGGTGCTTTTTTTTTATGTTTACATTTTCTTCTTAGAGACTTTACTTTTACCAATATCTGTTTATTATCAAATATATTAATTGATAAAGAGCACCCCACGCTTTTGATGGTAAAATTATTTATCCCTAGCATGTTGGAAATTAATATTATTTTTCATTTTTTGAGTTCGGTTTTCTAATACAGCGTGTTTTAGTTTTTTTAAAAGTATTATTTATTTTATATTGGTATTGACTTTGTTAACATATTATTTTTTGCTTAATTTAATTAAACACTCAGAGGAAATAATGCTATGCGGTAGCACTCGTGGTTAGTAGAGACAAGGAATGTACAAGATATTGATAGATCACCACAACATCTGATTGTGTTCGCCGGGTTGTGTACACGTAAGAAAAGAAAATATAATAAATAATAGTTTTAAAAAACTAAAACAACACGCTTTATTAGAAAACCGAACTCAAAAATGAAAAATAATTTTAATTTCCAACACGCTTGGGATAAATATAAAGTGGTCTACAAAAAAATCATCTCCAACACATATAGTATAAAACTAGAATTATCAACAAAAAGAAAATAATTTTACCATCAACAACGTGGGGTGCTCTATATCAATTAATATATTTTATAATAAACATATATTGGTAAAAGTAAAGTCTCTAAGAAGAACGTGTAAAAATCATAAAAAGCACCCCACGCTTTTGATGGTAAAATTATTTTCTTTTTGTTGATAATTCTAGTTTTATTCTATATGTGTTGGAAATGATTTTTTTGTTGACCACTTTAAATGTATCCCAAGCGTGTTGGAAATTAAAATTATTTTTCATTTTTAAGTTCGGTTTTCTAATAAAGCGTGCTGTTTTAGTTTTTTAAAACTATTATTATTTTTATTTTTTAGTTTTAATATTCTACAGAATAAGATAAGAATGTAAATAGCTTTAAATTCCATACTATTGTAGTATGAGCTAAAAGTATTACTATTGTAAAAAAATCCTCCTCAGCCGGATTCGAACCAGCGACCTATGGATTACTGAAATTGTATACAACTAGTTCACCGCACTACCAACTGAGCTCTTACAACGATTGACTAAAAAGTCGACAAGTCCGTAACCTATTATACCAGTTTTATTATTTTTTTTATTTTATGATGATTCTGGCCAGGAATTTACAAACAAAATACGAAATTATTGTAGTGTCACGGGTCCTTTACAAGTATACAAAGTTTCAAGTCGATCCAATGTCTCTAAGTGGGTGAAAATCGTGTTCAAAGATTCCGTTACATAAATACAAAGACACCTCTTTTGATTTTCTGACTATTCTGGCCAGGATTTTAGAAAATAAATATGAAACTATTGTATTGTCACGGGTTCTTTACAAGTACACAAAGTTTCAAGTCGATCCAATGTCTCTAAGTGGGTGAAAATCGTGTTCAAAGATTCCGTTACATAAATACAAAGACACTTTTTTTGATTTTCTGATGATTCTGGCCAGGATTTTAGAAGATGAATATGAAATTATCGTATTGTCACGGGTCCTTTACAAGTATACAAAATTTCAAGTCAATTCAATTATTTTAAGTGGGTGAAAAACGCGTTGAAAGATTCAGTTACATAGATAGATAGATAGATAGATACAGGTCAAGCTAATATAAAGCGTGTGAAATAGTTTACGTTTGTTGGCAGTTTAATTCACTTTGCCATTATTAGGTTTTGAAGTGCTTCATATACGAGCTTCGTTTACGTTGTAATTATTTTGGGTATTAATTATATACGTTCATAATTCAGCGTTTTTTGTTAGTCTGTGAATATTTGATACAGGGTTAATCATCTGATTAACTAATTCACTGGTTCTATCTAACCCGTAGGTTCACGGCCACGCCGACGTACGCTCTCCATATATCCCTATCCTGAGCTAATGCCTTCCTCTGTATAATGTATTTCCCACAAATCATGGATTTATTCTCCCACCCCATTCTTGGTTTAGAAACTGGGCGTTTTCCCTCTGATTTTCCTGCAAGAAGCTTCCATCCAGCACTTTCAACCCCCATACGTGTCACATGTCCTGACCAACACGAGACTTAACTGTTCTTATTATATCTGACTACCTATACATATCATGTAGTTTTTTTATATATACCTGTCTGTTCACTTATTTTTGGCCCAAAAATGTTACAACGAAATGTATTCTCTAATACTCGTAATCTTCTTTAGAGCATTTGAGAATAAAATTCTTAGGAAGAAGGCTTGATAAAGGCCTATATTTTATAATTCGCCATTGTCATTCTTCATTTATTTCTGTTCCCATTTTTTTTCACTACAATTTTCTTATGAAATACCGCAATATTATAATTATTGTAAATAAGGTTCCATTTATCTCTCTATTCTTATGTTGAATAATTTAGTACTTTTATTCGTACTCAGCCTTGATTACGAGTATTTGAGAATAAAGTACTTAGGGAAATTTTTGGACCAAAGAGAGATGAACAGACAGGTGAATGGAGAAGACTACATAACAATGAACTACATGGTCTTTATAGGAAGCCAGATATAATAAGAACAGTTAAGTCTCGTAGACTGCGATGGGCAGGACATGTTGCACGTATGGGGAATGAAAGACTTGCATGGAAGCTTCTTGTAGGAAAGCCAGAGGGAAAACGCCCAGTTGGTAGACCAAGAATGAGGTGACAGAATAACATTAACTATGATTTGAGGGAAGTAGATTATACAGGGAATGATTGGAAAGTATTAGCTCAGGATAGGGATGTATGGAGAGCGTATGTCCGCGCGGCCATGAACCTACGGGTTCGATAGTGCCAGTGAGTAAGTAAGTAAGTATTCGTACTAGTGGTAATCCTCGAGAAATGATCCTAAAACGGATGTTATTTTATTAGTTTTTAATTATTGAAGTTTTCATATTTCACTTATTCTTAAACATTTTATATTTTTTAAAAGTAATCTTCAGAATTTTTCACCGAAAAACAAACACTTTTTTCACAGTCTCTATCACATCATATTAATAATAAATGTAAAATGAACACAAAATAGAACTTCAATTAATTTCTGGGATGTTTTAAATGTTTCAAATGTTTTGAGAAAGTAAAGCAATTTTGCAATTATTGCTACAAATGTAATTAAAAGAAATTCCTTCTATTAATAATCGAGTGTTTGACCTATGTTCACTAGAGACATAGGTAACTTGAAACAAAAAAAATATATAAATTTTGAAATTTCATTGATTGTTACCAATTGTATATTTTATAATAGTTTTGGAGCCTGACAAGTTTACAAGAAAACTTAAATAAGGTAAATGCATCTTTAAAGGTTAAAAGTATAATTTTTAAATTTATTTTTGATAACGTAAAATGGACTTCCCATGTTTGTGAAAATTACATATAATTATCTTAATTAGTTGTTGATTTATGACTTAGAATATGACAGCTTATTATTTCAGTTTGTCCTTTAATTGCCCTCCATCCATGTGACCTTAAATAAACTTGTTGTTGTTCTTACTGTAACTAGTATTTTTATAATTATCTTCCCTTGTAATCACAAACCCATTCGAGATAATTTAATGAAATTTTACATGCATATTTAGTATAGAGAGGAAAACCAAATGCACCAGAAACCCTCCGGTAACGTTAATACTTTATCTAAAAAAATAATCGTCTCAATGAATTTAAAAAATCCACTATTCGGATAAACAGAAATACTAGTCGCAGAACCAAGTGCATTAGAGGTTGAAATGGCGATAGAAAAATTGAATATATGTATAAAGCATCAGGTTCAGATGAGATCACAGCAGAACTGATAAAATCAGGGGGAGAAAAATTGATGGACAAGATACACCATTTGCTTAGTATGATTTGGGAAAAAGAAGCTCTTCCAGATGAATGGAAAGAATCGATTATCGTACCAATTTATAAGAAACAAAATAAAACTGATTGCAACAACTACAGGTGCATCTCATTACTTTCAACTTCGTACAGAATTGTAACAAATATATTAGTAAGCAGACTTACTCCCTATATTGATGACATTCTAGGAGATCTTCAATGTGGATTTAGAAGAAACAGGTCTACAACAGATCAGATTTTTAGTATAAGACAGATTCTAGAAAAGAAATGGCAATATAATGGTACTGTACATCAACTATACGTAGACTTCAAAAAAAGCATATGATTCAATTAAGAGGGAGAAGTTATATAGTATCCTGCTGGAGTTCGGAATTCCTAAGAAGTTAGTTAGACTTATACGGATGTGTCTAAATGGCACAATGAGTAGGGTGCGTGCAGGCAGTTTTCGCACACTTTTGAAATCCTGAATGGGTTGAAGCAAAGAGATGCACTATCTCCTCTACTATGTAATTTTGTACTAGAGCATTCCATCAAATCTTCAGAGGATAAGGAAGGCCTACAACTCAATGGTATTAATAAGCTGTTAGTTTATGCTGATGATGTAGTACTATTGGGCGATAGAGAAGAGATACTAAAGGACAACGCGTCCACACTATTGCGTAACACTAAGAAATTGCGACTGGAAGTGAATATCAATAAAACTAAATATATGGTCACAGATAGAAATACATATATAATGGAAATGAACAGCTAATGAAAACAGAGGGGAATTTTGAGGAAGTGGCTGAATTCAAATATCTAGGAACAATGATCACAAATAGGTATGAGATGCACAAAGAAAATTAAACATAGGCTTAATTCTGGAAATGCATGCTATTTTGCATTACCGAGACACTTGATGTCCCAACTCCCTTCAAAAAACATTAAACTGAAAATATATAAAACTATTAATCTACCAGTTATATTATATGGGTGCCAAACATGGACTCTTACTTTAAGGGAGGAAGGGAGATTGCGAATATTTGAGAATAAAGTACTTAGGAAAATGTTCGGACCAAAGAGTGATGAACAGATGTGAATGGAGAAGACTACTTAACAATGAACTACATGGTCTTTATAGGAAGCCAGATATAATAAGAACAGTTAAGTCTCGTAGACTGCGATGGGCAGGACATGTTGCACGTATGGGGAATGAAAGACGTGCATGGAAGCTTCTTGTAGGAAAGCCAGAGGGAGAACGCCCAGTCGGTAGACCTAGAATGAGGTGGGAGAATAACATTAACTATGATTTGAGGGAAGTAGATTATACAGGGAATGATTGGAAAGCATTAGCTCAGGATAGGGATGTATGGAGAGCTTATGTCCGCGTGGCCATGAACATATGGTTTCGATAGTGCCAGTGAGTAAGTAAGTAAGTATAGATACTTAAAAAACTAATATTTTGTGTGTGTATATGTATATATGACATGATGAGAAAAATAAACGCCTGGACGGGATTCGAACCCGAACTCTGGGTTGGTACCCCAGCTTGTTGTCCATTACACCACCAGGCGAATCCAATTGATACTCTTATTTTTCTTATATATATATATATATATATATATATATATAGAGGCTTATGTATATGGAATGATATATATATATATATATATATATATATATATATATATATATATATAATATTCTCCATTATTACTAGATGTCGCGAGAACTCGCTCTTCACTGCCACCTAGTAGTTGACTATAACAAGTATATATATATATATATATATATATATATATATTTACATACATGCATATAAAGAAGGGTACAGGAAAAAATAATGATTTTTTTTAGAATTATGAAATTCATGTAGAACAAACCAGTCAACTGAATATATATATATATATATATATATAATTAATAACGTGTTTTTGGGTTTTCCGCGTCATGTGTTCAATATCGACCTCTGGCCACTGTTTCCGATATTTTGGCATGATCCTACGTGTCATTATCATGGAATATGTGCTTCGAGTCACTGATTTAGGTCTTATATAAATTAACACATTGAGTTTTCATAAGTAATGCCACGAGTGATTTCCAAATTATCGATAAATTCACGACTCACGAAGTGAGGAGTGAATTTATCTAGAGAATTTGGAAATCAAGAGTGGCATTTGTTAGGACTATTTAACGAATAAAATTAAGCTGTTTACTCACAAATCATTATTTAACTATAGTTATTTTAAAATATTTATATATTTAATGTAAACGGCGATGTTTGAAAACAAATGAGAAACGATAGGTACGCTTCTACTGCTTCTTTTGTTTATCACTGCAACCAGATCATACTATTTATTGCCAAAGGAACGCAATATTGTAAGAATGCTCTCTAGTGGAGAAAAAATGAAACACATCAATCTGTATATTAATTCATTTTTGATGTCGTATGATGTAAATATGACAATTATATTTTTCTCGATTATTACCTGGGAAAAAATACATTTAAGAAAGTGCAAACAGTGGTTTCTTTTTTTGGTGGTATAATCAATTGCTACAAATGTTGACATGTAAGCACTATTATATACAATCTGGTAGCCGTATTTGTTATAGGCTCAGTCACTGCAAAATAACGGTCAGACCTGTTCAGAATATTAAAAAGGAAGAGCTTTGTTTAATATATGATAATCCTAACACTGATAAATATTTCGTGAAACACGACTCTGATTGGTTGTAAAACAGAAATCATTGAAACGTGATTGGTCATTGACTCCCATTTGGGGCATGAGTTAAATAGTCATTGTAGTCCGTTTCAGCAGAGTTTCTGATGCAACATATGGCTAAAATATATAATGAAAAAGCAAGAATCTACAAGAAATCAATAGAAATTGAGAAAAGACTACATTCTATACACACCACAGATGATGCCCAGAGATTAACATCTACATGAAAACGGCTCTCGCTGCCTACCATCTCATCCCTAGTACAGCGTGTTCTAGGAAGCCGTACAGCCATTCAAGGGTCGACCAAATTCCATGTTGCCCAACCATGGTTATAGTGGAGTTTGTTTGTTTCAGAGGAAAGTTGGTGGTGTCGGTCAGACGCTACACCTCGTGAGCGGTCCGACCGTGTCTCCACATCCTGCCATGTTGGGTGGACAGGGCATCCCACTGTCGTAACATCTAGCCAGCAGCCAGTCTGTCATGACAGGACATCTTTTCACCAGTCAACCCGTCATGCGTCTTCTGGGTTTCAGCATGTACAAGGGAGTGAGTTAACACATTTCTATTTGTAGCAGCCAGTTTATCTTTCAGTTATCATTTTTATTTTACTATCTATCTATCTTCGGGATTTTACAGCTGCTGCCGTCTTCCCGTTCCAAAGCTCCAAAGCCTAAGGTCTTGGGCGTCTTCAATGCTTAGCCTTCTTGCTTGCATTAATGTCTTCATGTTTTCCTTCCAAGTTAACTTCGGTCTCCCACTCTTCCTCCTTCTGGTCGGATGCCATTGATATAGTTGCTTTGGTCATCGCTCATCTTCCATTCTTAAAACATGTCCTAACCACTTTAATTCCTTCTCCTGAGTTCTTTCGATTATACTTTCTTCTGCTTCCATTATATTTCTAATTTCCTTATTTGTGACATGTTCTAATTTTGACTTTCTGGCACTTCTGCGTAAATAATCCATTTCTAGAGTTATTAGTCTATTGTTGTAGTACCTATTGCGTGTCCATACCTCACTTCCATACATTTCAACAGATTCCACCAATGTTTTACAAATATATTTTTTGTGTATTTCCAAATATGCTTATCCCACCATATGGAATTTAACGATGATATTATTTTGCTACTCAATTCAATTCTATGTTTTATGTTCTCTTTGCCTATACCTTCAATGTTATCCATACTCATTCCCAAATATTTAGTTCCTTTCACTTGCTTCACTTTGTTACAACCATTTTATATTATCACATGATCCACTCTAAATACTTCTTTTAGTGTATTGCACTTGTTCAAAATCGGCCCAGTCTGTAGCAAGTTCTTAATTTCGCATTTCAAGTAATTCTCCACTTTTAATGATTTGATTTCATTTATTTTTGGATAATAGCTATCTCGGTTTATTTTAATAGAACATACTGAGTTTCGTTGTGAAACATAGAAAATTGTGACCTTTAGAGCGATATTTAAATTTTCACTTCATGTAAACACCTACACCTAATGGTTTTAGAGGATCCAATTGTGAATGTAAAACATTCAGGGATCCACTCAAACACATCCAAAATAATTAATAAAATCGGTCCAGTCGTACAGGCATTTTTAATTTCGAATTTCAAGTAAACCTCCACTTCTAGTTGTCGCATTTCGCTCATTTTTGGGCAATACCTACCTCGGTTTATTTTAATAGGATATACTGAGTTTCGTTCTGAAACATCGAAAAATGTGAATTTTGGTGCAATATATAAAACAAAAGGGTCACAAGATCGACCCCACAGGATCTAGAACGTTATCTAAAATATATCAATAAAATCCAAAAATCAACCAAAGCAAGTATTTAGTGGTGAATCCCTACTACATTTGAGGCTGAGGTAATTTCGTTAGCGGTATGTTGTTATAAATAAAAAAAATAAACAAATACAATGCAGCGAAACATGATTGAACACGGTACAGTAGGTACAAGTTGGTACTGTTTCCAGGCTAACAATTCAGATTCAAAAATAAACTAAAAATAAATCCTCGTTAAAATTCAAACTATTCGTGGCTATATTGCATTTTGACGTGAACGCCTTTTAATGACACCGAAACGATTAACAGACCACAAATTAGTATCCTAAGGAAAACTTCTACAACGTCTAGCCTTAATAATTGCGTAACTGTCGGTCTCTGAGACGTAAGTCCGACGTTGAGTAAAGCATATGGTAAGTTCGCTGATTTAACATAAAGTTCCAGTCTTTGGCGAGTTTGTTAGGCGGAGAGGCGCTTTTGATTTATAAAAACTGACGCTTTCTCTCCTTTCACTGGATGTGCCTCACGACACATTGTTAGGCGTGATAAGTGGTGGTTCTTGTCATGTGCCGAGTTTGTCGAGATAGGACGACAGAACATTTTTGTCCCACTTCGATGGGATGGATATATTCCGATCTCACATGTACATTTTTGCATTCACTCATATATTCAAACATGTGTATACATACATAGGTACATAAATAATTAAACATACATATACATAAATAAATAATTAAATATACCATTTAACTCATGCCCCGAATGAGAGTCAATGACCAATCACGTTTCAATGATTTCTGTTTTACAACCAATCAGAGTCGTATTTCACGAAATATTTATCAGTGTTATATTTACCATATTAAAGAAATCTCCTCCTTTTTAATATTCTGAACAGGTCTGACCATTATTTTGCAGTGACTGAGCCTATAAGAAATACGGCTACCAGATTGCATATATAGTGCACATAGCGCTAGCAGGAGTTAATATAAAACATTTGTAGCAATTGATTATACCACCACCACTGTTTGCACTTACTTAAATGTATTTTTTCCCAGGTAACAATCCAGAAAAATATAATCGTCATATTTACATCATACGATATCACAAATGAATTAATATACAGTTTTTTGTGTTTCATTTTTTCTCCACTAGAGAGCATTCTTACAATATTGCGTTCCTTTGGCAATAAATAGAATGATCTGGTAGCAGTGATAAACAAAAGAAGGAGTTGAAGCGTACCTATCGTTTCTCATTTGTTTTCAAACATCGCAGTTTACATTAAATATATAAATATTTTAAAATAACTATAGTTAAATAATGATTTGTGAGTAAACAGCTTAATTTTATTCGTTAAATAGTCCTAACAAATGCCACTCTTGATTTCCAAATTCTCTAGATAAATTGACTCCTCACTTCGTGAGTCGTGAATTTATCGATAATTTGGAAATCACTCGTGGCATTACTTATGATAAATATATATATATATATATATATATATATATATATACATATTTATTTATTAATTTATATATATATAGCCTATATTGACTTCATTCATAGTCATAATAATTCCTGTTGAATCCAACCGTTATACAAAGTCAATTCTAGTAAGCCCTAATATCACTGGGCAACAAAAAATAAACTTTTTTTCTGTCTCAGAAATAAATATATGTGATTCTGATAGTATTTTTTCTCTTGAATTCAAATATGATATCGGTTTTTCTCCGTCATGCAAGGTTTCCGAGAGACAGGCATTTTAATTTCCAACACTTTAATATTTTCTACATTCGAAACTACATAATATTCGAACATTCGGACTCACCTAGAAAGTAAGAAATGACGATTTTCTGCTATATTTCGCCTGTGGAGCATCGCCTCTTGATGGTCCAACAATAATCGGCCAGGATATTAGGATTCCATTTGCCTTGAAATCTCTTTTCCATAGCTGAAATCATTTGAGTTAGCTCGCTTGGTTGTACTTCACAATGGACAAATGGACGAAAAAAACATTTATTAAAATAATAATTATTTAAATCCATTAATTGTAATTGAAATAAAAAAATACTTTGGGTGATGGAGAAATTCCGAACACATATTTGAAAACACGATAAAAACTACATTAAGTACAACTATTGGCACTTATGAGACAAAAATCATGTTGATCAGTGTAATTTACGTTTCTTATTTTGAAATGAACATTCTCTCTCCAAACTACTAAATATACAGGGTGGACCGCTCGAATGGACCTAATTTCAATTGCTTGTTACTGGCAAACGGTTGAAGATAGAAACTTAAAACAACGTTCATATTACAGAAAAACTCACCAAGTTTTGATATCCAGATCACCACATCTCTATATGAGCCCCAGCAGTCACTGTGACGATATCAAAGCGATGAACAATTTCTTGCCAAGTACGTTGGAGTATGTCTTCTGGAATGTTCTCAATAGCCTCTATGATGCGCTCACGAAGATCACGAAGGTCTTTGACTGGGGTGGTGTAAACTTTATCTTTGACATAGCCCAGAGAAAGAAATCCAGTGGTGTTAAATCGGGAGATCTCGGGGGCCACGCGTTGGTCCTCCCCTACCAATCCAACGGCCAGGGAAAATGTTGTCCAAAGTCGTACGAACTTCATTGGACCAGTGGGGAGGAGCACCATCTTGCTGGAAAACGATGTTAGGCTGCAGTTGTTCAATTTGTGGAAAGAAGAACTGCTCCAGCATGTCAAGATATGTGGTACCACGAACAGTTTTCTCGGCGAAGACGAAGAAAAACGGTCCAATGACCTTATTATGTGACAAACTGCACCAAACATTCATCTTCGGACTATCACGAACATGCTCTTGAATAGCGTGAGGATTCTCCGATCCCCAGATCCGCACATTATGCCGGTTTACCTTGCCTGACAAATGGAAAGTGGCTTCGTCCGAGAAGAAAATCTTGGTCATGAAGTCAGGATCAGCGCCGAGACGGTCCAGCATCGTATTGGCGAATTCCACTCGTTTCGGCATGTCATTCGGCTCCAGACGTTGCACTAACTGCACTTTATATGCGTGCAGTTGAGGCGTTTGTGGACAATCCGTTGTAATGTCGATTTTGGTATTTGAAGTTCCCGCGAAGCTCTTCTTAATGACTTCCGGGGGCTTCGCTCAAATGCGGCTTGAACATTTGCTACCATTTCATCGGATGCTCTGCGACCACCACCATGCTTCTTCAACACAGATCCTGTAGCTAATAATGTATCACGCCACTTCTTTATGCTTCTAGCAGTTGGAGCATCACGGTTAAACACACGCCGGAACTCCCTTTGAACTCTAATGATTGATTTAAACTCCGCATACCACAAAACAGCTTGCGCTTTCATCTGCGGAGTCGCCATTTTCACAAACAATTAAATCTAAGAACGAGAAACGTATCTTTGTGCCATCTACCGACAGGATTCGAAACTTGGTGAGTTTTTCTGTACTATGAACGTTGTTTTAAGTTTCTATCTTCAACCGTTTGCCAGTAACAAGCAATTGAAATTAGGTCCATTCGAGCGGTCCACCCTGTACTGTAATTGTAATAACCATAATTACAAATAGATACTAAAAGGAAGATCAAAATGCAATATACAAGTCATTAAACAAGATAAACAAATATAATGTTTACAGTTTAAAAATATATCATGATTGCGATGATTTTGAACATTTGAATTACCAGTGGGATTCAACAGAAAGAACTGTACATTTGTTTCAATTACCAACTTAAAAGTTTAAATTTACCAAACAAATATAAATGTGTTATAGCTACGTTGTCATTAATTATTGGAGATCGCGAGCTATTGGATGGTATCCAGTTTAAATTAAATTATAACTTATGCTTTTCAATTCGATATGATTTTTTTAAATTTATAAAGATCATTGTAATGCAATGCCTTTGTAGTGGGAGGTAGACAATCTTGTAAGTTCTTATGGTTTAACTTGTCCCGCGCCGTAGCCGAGCGGTTAAGGTAGGAAGCCTTGGCGCAGAGCTACGGGACTTGCGCTGGTTCGAGTCTCCATGGGGGAAGATATTTTCTCATGGTATTTCGGCCAGTATGGGACCGGTGCGCACCCAGCATCATGAGGCAATTGGGTAGCTACAATAAGTAGCGGCTCCAGGTTGAGGAACCAGCTATAACGGCTGGGGGACTCGACATGCTAACCACATGTCACCCTTACACTGGTTGTTGATCATCTACCTCTGTGATTGACACATGTGGATGTGAGGCCAGCAGCCGGCTGGTAAAAGGGCAACCGCTGAAAAGTGGAAAGACCCTCAATCGGATGATTTAACTTAAATTTTCATAATAGGCCTATATATAGAAGTTATAGGCCTATATATAGAAGTTATAGGCCTATATATAGAAGTTATAGGCCTATATATAGAAGTTATAGGCCTATATATAGAAGTTATAGGCCTATATATAGAAGTTATAGGCCTATATATAGAAGTTATAGGTCTATATATAGAAGTTATAGGCCTATATATAGAAGTTATAGGCCTATATATAGAAGTTATAGGCCTATATATAGAAGTTATAGGCCTATATATAGAAGTTATAGGCCTATATATAGAAGTTATAGGCCTATATATAGAAGTTATAGGCCTATATATAGAAGTTATAGGCCTATATATAGAAGTTATAGGCCTATATACAGAAGTTATAGGCCTATATATAGAAGTTATAGGCCTATATATAGAAGTTATAGGCCTATATATAGAAGTTATTTTCATTGAAATGAAAGTTTGTCAAACCATAGGTAAAGGTACAACTTAAAAATCTAAATAGGCCTATTAAAAATAAATATATTATAATGTTTTGACATTTAATGTAATTTATTGCAGATTTTGGGAAGGGAGTTGTTTGTACAGTTAGAGGTTATAACACTACATGATACTTAGGAAAATTTTTGGACCAAAGAGAGATGAACAAACAAGTGAATGGAGAAGACTACATAACAATGAACTACATGGTCTTTATAGGAAGCCAGATATAACAAGAACGGTTAAGTCTCTTAGACTGCGATGGGCAGGACATGTTGCATGTATGGGGAATGAAAGACTTGCATCGAAGCTTCTTGTAGGAAACCCAGAGGGAAAACGCCCAGTTGGTAGACCAAGAATGAGGTGGGAGAACAACATTAACTATGATTTGAGGGAAGTAGCCTCTAACGGAAATGAGTACCAGACGCTTGTTCTGGGGGTAAAGGCGGCCGTCACGCAGGGCTGACAACCCGGCTGACATAAAGTGTCGATTGTCTAGAAAATGTGGGAGCCTTAAGCTCCTACTACCCCAAGGGCCTCAGGGCCTGTTGTGGGATCAAAAAAAAATTATACAGGGAATGATTGCAAAACATTAGCTCAGGATAGGGATTTATGGAGAGCTTATGTCCGCGCGGCCATGAACCTACGGGTTCGATAGTCCCAGTGAGTAAGTAAGTAATACTACATGATAGAGTCTGCTTTGTTTGTTGTTTTCATGTAAGAAACGACAGTACGATCGACGTGTCTCATTACTGGTATGTATGTATTGTTTGCTATTTCATTCAGGAGAGGTCCAAAATGGAGATGTGCTAACAACTTGGTGACGTTTTATAGAATGTAATTATACAGGATGATTCACAATACGTATTTCAGACTTTTAGTGGTTGTAAAAGGAACTTAGTAGATAAAGGTTTCATAAGGAACCCATGTCCGGAAACGTACAATTTGTATGTAGGGAACCCACGTCCAGAAACGTACCATTTCGATGTAAAATGAGTTTGAAGATCGGAAAACAATTGGCTGATATCGCGTGTCTTTTGATTCAGAATAAGTATTACAGATTTCTAGGGCTGTACTACAAGCGTGGTTCCATGCGGGGACGCTGTTCTTTGTTTCACAAAGTGTACCAGGGACGCATGTTTTAATACACAAGACCTGGTGTGTGCTCAACTGCCGCCGGGATTCGTGCAAGAAGATCTTCCTCTGATTCGACAGGTGTAGTACAACCTCTGTAAGTATGTAATAATTATTCTGAAACACTAGACACACGACATCAGCCCATTGTTTTTAGGTCTTCAAATTTATTTTACATCAAAATGGTACGTTTCCTTACTTGTGTTCCTTACCAAAACTTTGTCATAAGTAATGCCACGAGTGTTTTCCAAATTATCGATAAATTCACGACTCACGAAGTGAGGAGTCAATTTATCTAGAGAATTTGGAAATCAAGAGTGGCATTTGTTAGGACTATTTAACGAATAAAATTAAGCTGTTTACTCACAAATCATTATCTAACTATAGTTATTTTAAAATATTTATATATTTAATGTAAACGGCGATGTTTGAAAACAAATGAGAAACGATAGGTACGCTTCATGTGCTTCTTTTGTTTTTCACTGCAACCAGATCATACTATTTATTGTCAAAGGAACGCAATATTGTAAGAATGCTCTCTAGTGGAGAAAAAATGAAACACATCAAACTGTATATTAATTCATTTCTGATGTCGTATGATGTAAATATGACAGTTATATTTTTCTGGATTGTTACCTGGGAAAAAATACATTTAAGAAAGTGCAAACAGTGGTTTCTTTTTTTGGTGTAATCAATTGCTACAAATGTTTTTTATTAACTCCCGCATGCGGCATGTGTTGACATTCATGCACTATATATACGATCTGGTAGCTGTATTTCTCACAGGCTCAGTCACTGCAAAATAATGATCAGACCTGTTCAGAATATTAAATAGGAGGAGCTTTCTTTAATATGATAAATATAACACTAATAAATATTTCGTGAAACACGACTCTGATTGGTTTGTAAAACAGAAATCATTGAAACGTGATTGGCCATTGACTCCCATTTGGGGCGTGAGTTAAATAGTCTTCTAAATCCCCTTTACAAGCCCTAGAAATCGTATTGTGAATCACCCTGTAGATTGGCTATTAGAGGACTTTTTACGTAATGTTAAGTAGGCACGATGATAAGACACATTGAAATAACTGTTAACTACGTGGTTAGTAAATTAAAATATCTTCGTTCTATCAAACATTTGTGAACACAAGCAAAAAAAAAAAATGGAAAAAAAGGTAAAAAAAGTGAAGTTCATAGATCATTATGTAGATTTAAAGTGAAGTTTAAAAACACATGAAGTGAGTGCAATGGCAACGTAGGTCCCAGGTAAAAACTTGTCGAATAAACTTCAAGGGCGAGTATTGTGGAAACACGGTCATCATTGCAACATTTGAATCTGCTAAAATGCACAAAAGACACGAACACGGTGTTTAGGAATCACATCATATGGTCTGATGAGACTCAAATTAAACTCTTTTGTTGGGATGATAACTATAGAGTTTGCGGAAAGCAAATAATGTCGAAAAAATGAAGCATTCTGCAAAACAACGAGCATTGAGGCGAAACCATAATGGTGTGGGGCTGAATGTCAGTATATGAACTGGAGAGTATTTAATATATTGACATCAATATCAACGTATGGATTTGCATCGGAATTGTGAAGCATGATTTGAAACAAAGTGCACTTAAAATGGGAATTCTGTTCACCCACACATTTCAACAAGAACAGAAGAATCCCCACTATTATTGTACCAGTTATATTATATGGATGCGAAACATGGACTCTGACTTTAAGGGAGGAAAGGAGATTACAAGTATTTGAGAATAAAGTACTTAGGAACATTTTTGGACCAAAGAGAGATGAACAAACAGGTGAATGGAGAAGACTACTTAACAATGAACTACATGGTCTTTATAGGAAGCCAGATATAATAAGAACAGTTAAGTCTCGTATACTGCGATGGGCAGGACATGTTGCACGTATGGGGAATGAAAGACTTGCATGGAAGCTTCTTGTAGGAAAGCCAGAGGGAAAACACCCAGTTGGTAGACCAAGAATTAGGTGGGAGAATTACATCAACTATGATTTGAGGGAGGTGGATTATACAGGGAATGATTGGAAAGCATTATCTTAGGATAGGGATGTATGGAGAGCTTATGTCCGCGCGGCCATGAACCTACAGGTTCGATAGTGCCAGTAAGTAAGTAAGTACAGAAGGAACCCAAAACGTAACATGATACTAATTGAATGTGAGTCTTCTGGAATGTGCCTAAAAACACCGGCTCAATCTCCCGATTTAAAACCCATTCAGCACGTTCCCCCTTGTCGGAATAAGAGTATATACAAGTACAGTTTCATCTTTATAAGAATTGGAAAGTATATTTCTAAAATAATGTAGCGAAATGAGACAGGAAACGTGCCAAAACTCATTAATTCCATGCGAAACTTTCTCTAACACAACATCATACTGAACTCTTGATAAAGGATATAAATTGACATTTGGACTCATTAGTAAAGTAAAGTAAAGTGATCCCACAACAGACCCGGAGGCCCTTCGGGTAGTAGGAGGTTAAAGCTCCCACTTTTTTCTAGACAATCGGCACTTTATGTCAGCCGGGTTGTCAGCCCTGCGTGACGGCCGCCTTTACCCCAGAACAAGCGTCTGGTACTCATTTCCGTTAGAGGCTGAGTCGACCCCAGGGCCATAGTGCCGCCAGAGGGTTTGGGTCAGTTTAAAAATCCTGACCCCAACGGGACTTGAACCCTAGACCCTCCGGCTTGTAGCTCAGTGCCTTAACCACTACGCTACGGCGTGCCCCCTCATTTGGACTCATTAGTATAACAAAATTTCAACTGACAAAATCGAACGAAATAATTTCTTTATATGACAAGATTCTATCTTAATTCTGCAACCTGTGGAGGAATGGAAAAGTTACAATAACGCAGAGGTTCCAATAGATTTAAATGAAAACTGAATTAATCAAATTTTACATCAATTTATGCAAAAATAATGAAGTGTTAGTTGACACCGTGTCATTCACTTCGTTTCGAATATAGTCATTCATTTTATATATTAGATAGAACAAAAAAAAAATATAGAAAACCTGAGTCCGTAAATGGGCCATGTGCAAGATAATTGCAAATATGTTGTTAGAAGCCGTCACTGACTTAATTAATAAACATCGTCATAATTAGAACAAATTAATTTTAAAAGCAGACTTTTAGTTTGAGATCTTATGTTGCCTCAAAGTAGTTTATACAGTGAGGTTGTAAAACATTAGCTCAGGATATAAATGTATGGAGAGCTTATATCCGCGCGCCCATGAACCTACGGGTTACATAGAGCCAGTGGCCAGTGAGTGAGCTAGTTAAAATAATTAGTCACTTCAGGAAAGAAATGTATAAAACTGATATATTTCTAACCAATAATCACCGGATGATGATTAAGTTTGATTGACACATGTTTATTGAAGATAAGCAACTGGAGGGGTGACCAAATATTTTCTAAGGCTCTCACTCCTCGGAGAGTATAAACAATAATGGAACATAATTTAAATCAAAACTGGACACTTGCTGTTATATTGAAGGTAATGTATTTTATTAAATAAATAAACGTAGTTTTATTTGATTTTCATATTTATTATATAATTCAGTGACAGCTGTTTCGGTACACTGTACCTTCTTCAGACATGTTAACAAATTATGAATTGTGTTCCAACTGATCTAAGCAACAATACAACAATATTTATTTTATTTTTTTAATTTAACAAACGGGATTCATTCAAATCAAGTTGAGAATTTAACAGTTTGTTACTACTTTTAAATTTATTAATTTCTACAGCCTCCAAAAGGTCCAAATTCTTACCCTTATAACAAATATGTACAATTTCAAAATTTGGATCAAAACAATGATTAAATTGGAATAGGTGGATAGCAATTTTTGAATATTCTAAATTTCTTTTATATGCTTTCATGTGTTCCTTTATCCGAGAGATAAAAGGTCTACCAGTTTGTCCTATATAGACATTGTCACTTGTGCCACACTTCAATTTATATACACCTGATGTATTTTAATGTTTGCGTCATTTACACATAGATAGATAGATAGATCATCGGTTGATTAATGTCTTTGACATCGTCCGATTCCTAATAGCCAATTTTGCAGGTCCATCCAATCTCCTGGTTGTAGATGTTTCTCCTTCATATATAAACATATTCCCCGACTCCAGGAGGTTTTAGGTCTTCCTCTGCTTCGTCTTCCCTCGGTTTCAATTCCAAAACAGATTTTAGTAGTCGATCCTCTTCCATTCGTTGGACCTGTCCGTACCATCGTAATTGCTGAGTTTTAATATAATCTAAAATAGTGTCTTCAATCTTCATTTTCTCTCTTATAACTGAGTTCCTAATTTTTTCTCTTCTTGAAATTCTTGCGGCCCTTCGTACAAAATCCATTTCCGTTGCCAAAAGGTACTTATTTTTTGTTGTTGTTAATGACCAAAGTTCTGCTCCATAAGTAATAATGCTTTTAGCAATTGTATGATATATATTCATTTTATTTTTATTACTTATATTTTTACCTCACGATATTCCATTGAGGCAAGCAATTGCAAATTTTCCATTATTGTTTCTATTTATTTTATTTCCTCTTCATAACTCCCATTTTTATTTATTTTAATTCCTAAATATGTGATCTCACTACAAGATTTTATTGATTCTCCACTCTCCAAAATTAAATTTTGTTCTGGTTCACCAATTGATAATTTTTTTTTCATGTTCAAAATTAATCCCCATTTTTCATATTCTTCTATTAATTTTCTAGTCATATATTCTAAATCTTCATAATCTTGTGCAATTAACAATTGATCATCTGCAAAATGTAAGTTGTATAAAGTTTTGTTGTTTGAAATAGGAATTCCCAAGCTTGAACATTTTCTCCTCCAATTCTTTAATATTTCAGGTACATATATTTTAAACAGAGTCGGTGATAGACAACAACCTTGACGAAGACCTTTATTTATCGTCATTTACACATGCATGCACAGTAATAGTACGAAATTACCTTCAAGGTAATCGCACCGTATTTGATATGGAACGTCACTAAATATATCTGTTTGCGCAGGTAAACATGACACTAAACTTGTCATAAAACAAAATAAACATCATTCATCGCACATGATACAATGTTAATTGAACATGCAAAAACATGACAAAACATTTTTCTTATAAAATTATCATATTTCATTACATTAACATATTTATACACACTTTGATACTTACGTTTATATTTTACATTTTTATTTTCAAACAAATACCTCAACTGTAGATCAAAACAAACATATGAAATAATACAAAACTTTCACTTCGCATTACATATTAATATTTACAGTATATTAATAAACTTATTTACAGACGCTTTAAGAATTAAGATCAAGTACTACCTCTTTGTCTCTCTATTGGACATGCAAAACAAACAAAAAAAAACAAAAAAGAACAAAAAAACTGTGAATGATATTAATAGAAACTTTCTTTGCTCGTGTAATATTACTATTATATTATTTGCATACTCTTTAACATCTATGGTTTTCATTTATTGATTTATTTAAAATATTTTTAATAGTATTATGAAATCGTGAATATGGCGATCTGGGTCCTGATAAAGTAATTGATCAAATATTTTTGTTTTTCACTCTTGGAAATCAGTACAATACCTCAATCAATATATCCGCACCAATACGTGTACCACAACTCCTTGAAAAGAATCTCGAACGTTACCGCTTGAGCTATCTCACTTTTTGTAATTATATATATATAAATCTAGAATGGATAGAATACGAAATAAAGAAATAAGGGAAATTATGGGTGTACAAGAGGAGCCGGACATCATAGACATCATAGAAAATACAAGATTGCAGTGGTATGGTCATGTCAAAAGAATGCCAGAGCAAAGATTGTCAAAAATTGTTATGGAATGGATCCCAATAGAAAGGAGGAAGACCGAAGAAAACTTGGATAGAAGGGGTATAAAGAGCTAAAAATATCAGAGGAATGGAGGAAGATCAATGGATGGACAGAGAGGAATGGCGTTTGGTTTCCGGAAGACGGCGGCAGCTGCCATGATACCGGATGATGATATATATATATAAATGGATTGCGGACAAATGTGCAAAGATGATAACACAACAATCACTAACACTTTAACTTTGTCTTGCGTAATCACAAATTGTGTTTGTTCTTTGTGTACATGTTTCGATGTGATATCTTTCGCATTTCTCTTCACATACTTAGCATATGCATGACATCTTCGGGTGATGGAATGTTTTATCTCTACACATTAGGTGGTGGAATCCATGCACACTTAATCTTGTGATCACGTGTCATATCTGGAAAATTGCTTCTGTCCAGTTCCTGTCTATCATCGCTCCGGTGCTGAAGAATCCCGGCCATACTTGCTCTCTTTTCCTGCGAAGACTTTGTAGCGCATGTTCATAGAGTAGATATGCTGTTTTCAAGTCCTCGATAAGGAAAGTCTCCCTTACCAGTAGGTACACTAGACGCCTTCTTGTCGTTTTACCCTAACAAATACAGGGGCATCGCTCTTGAAAACGTTCCCTTCAAGAACCTAACAACAATTTTTGTAATTATTGTATCGCATATTACACCATAATTGAATGGAGGACACTACTTACAAGCTTAAAACCAGACGTAAATTATCATCTGTAGTCTGTGTTGTTAACGACATGTGACAAAGCTGAGGAAAATTTCTAGTAGGAAAGGAATGCGTCCAGTAGGTAGATCATGAACGAGTGGAACAAAATATGCGAGAGAGTTGAATTATGAATGGTTGGAGAATATTAACTGTGTCCTCCCCCAGATTCAGAAGTGTAATTTGTATTGTGTGACATCTTGTATGTATGTGGCTGCTGAACAGTATATTGTGTTATCTGATCCAAGTGACCAAATCTTGTATCATTATAATGTAATGAGTAGAGCTAGGAATTTTAGGTGCAAAATTTTGGTGAAAAAGGTGCAAAAAAGTGCTTTAATTTAGCAGAAAAAGGTGCAATTTTTTAAATAAAAGTTGCAAATTTCCCATGTAAATAATCATTAAAGATTACCAAAACCAATTACAACAAGTAACTAACGACACAAAATTCACGCGTGTTGTCTTATATTAAAGAGTCTGTGTAAGTACTTATGTGCTGCGTAACACGAATGCTTTGATGTTTTTCATCAATTGTTATTGAAATATCACAAAGAATGCACCTGATAACAGATCCGTCACTCTGAATTCCATCTGTACCAAACGTTTTAACAATATCACGTAGTTTATAGGAGTTCACTTTCGGTTTCGGTATACTGTATTCTGGTAACTCAGGAAAATAGCAGACCACACTAGTCAAATATTATTTTGAACTGAAACATTTATTCACGCACTCAACAACCTTCTTTACTTGAACAATAACTCTCACATAACTGCGGTGCAATGAGGCGCAAACTAATTTAAAAGGAATACCCTAACGGGATTGCACTGAAGTGGAAGTAATGTGATGTGGACTGATACCACATATCGTTACCAACCCTTGAAATCGTATTTGAATAAATGTAATATATATATTATTTTGGTAATAAAATGTTCCAAAGGAGACAAAAAAGGTTTGAAAAGGTGCAAAATGTGCTTCCATTAAAGAAAAGGTGCAAAAAGGTGCTAGCATTGAAAAAAGGTGCAAACAGGTGCAACTAAAACACAGTTAGGGACATTTATTTAATGTTTTCTTTGCAATACTAGCTAATTTGAACATTATAGTAACAAAAAAAAGGTGTAGCACCTAAAATTCCTAGCTCTAGTAATGAGTTATGCTTTTGGACATTGAAAGCAAGAGACGCCAAGTGACATTTATAAATATTAATGACATGCTTCATTATTACCTTTTTCTATAGGCAAAATATCGACACTAAGTCCAGTTTTTACACCCTTTATATTAGCTTGACCTTATGTAAAGGAAACTTTCAACACAACTTTCACCCATTTAAGAACATTGGATCGACTTGAAACTTAGTATACTTGTAAAGGACCTGTGACAATATAATAATTTCATAAATATTTTCTAAGATCCTAGCCAGGATCATCAGGATATCAAAAAAATAAAGACCGGTATAATAGGTTTCGGACTTACCGATTTTTTAGCCCATCATTGTAAGTTGGTAGAGCGGTGGACTGTAGTGGTATTTAATTTCAATAATCCACAGGTCGCTTGTTCTAATTCGGTCCGGAGGATTTTTTTGTAGAACTAAAAATATCGTAAGCAATTAAATTTTCACGGGATTCCGGTTTATGACAATCGATTAAACTAAAAAAAAATAATAGTTCAAAAATAACTTAAAAAAACATGTTTTATTAGAAAACCAAAATAATAAAATAAAACATAAATAATAGTTTAAAAAATTAAAAGAACACGCTTTATTAGAAGACCGAACTAAAAAATGAAAAATTATTTATATTTCCTACACGCTTGGGATAAAATTAAAGTGGTCAACAAAAAAATCTTCTCCAACGCATCTAGAATGAAACTAGAGTTACGTACAAAAAAATAATTTTACCATCAAAAGCGTGGATTGCTTTTTATGGTTTTTATGTTTTCTTCTTAGAGACTTTACTTTTACTAATATCTGTTTATTATCAAATATATTAATTGATAAATAGCACCCCACGCTTTTGATGGTAAAATTACTTGTTTGTAGATAACTCTAGTTTTATTTTAGATGTGTTGGAGATGATTTTTTTGTTGACCACTTTAATCTTATCCCAAGTGTGTTGGAAATTAAAATTATTTTTCATTTTTTAGTTCGGTTTTCTAATAAAGCGTGTTGTTTTAGTTTTTTTAAAACTATTATTTACTTATACCTACCTTGATGGCATTTATATCCAATTTAATATCTACGATGTTCTTTTATAGTCTTCAATGTTTATCGACTATTTTTTCCGAACTGTTTCCTATAAAATTGTTTGGAAGACATTTTTATGATCAAGTCATAAAAGTAATAATCGGCAGCGGTGTGGACTAGTGGTTATGCTCCTTGCCTCTAGTCCCGAGGGTCGCGAGTTCAAACCCGGCCGGGGTCGTTGGATTATTTAGGACGGAAAAATCCAAGGAGCAAGTCCTCCGGGAAGGACTTTAAGCCGTGGGTCCCGAGTCTGAAGATTTTCAGGCTCGTAAAAGATCCTTAAGCCTGAATGAAAGCCTCTAAGCAAAATGTACCGAATATTTCCGTCCTAGTACTACCTTGGTTTCCTAGATGTCAGTATGAGGCGGAACGCTGACTACGGACCACTCAAATGGCATCTAGACGTAAGCAAGTGTAACTAAATTAGTATGGTTCAAATTCTTCCCTGTAGGGGAAGAGCGCCTAAATCTCGTTAAGGGAAACATGGGCTTAAAAGAAGAAGACTTAAATATAACTTTTTCTACCAATGATTTTGGAGACTATTTAACTCATGCCCCGAATGGGAGTCAATGACCAATCACGTTTCAATGATTTCTGTTTTACAACCAATCAGAGTCGTGTTTCACGAAATATTTATCAGTGTTATAATTACCATATTAAAGAGAGCTCCTCCATTTTAATATTCTGAACAGGTCTGACCATAATTTTGCAGTGACTGAGCCTGTGAGAAATCCGGCTACCAGATTGTATATATAGTGCATGAATGTCAACACATGCCGCATGCGGGAGTTAATATAAAAACATTTGTAGCAATTGATTATACCACCAAAAAAAGAAACCACTGTTTGCACTTTCTTAGATGTATTTTTTCCCAGGTAACAATCCAGAAAAATATAATTGTCATATTTACATCATACGACATCAGTTTGACGTGTTTCATTTGTTCTCCACTAGAGAGCATTCTTACAATATTGCGTTCCTTTGGCAATAAATAGTATGATCTGGTTGCAGTGATAAACAAAAGAAGCAGATGAAGCGTACCTATCGTTTCTCATTTGTTTTCAAACATCGCCGTTTACATTAAATATATAAATATTTTAAAATAACTATAGTTAAATAATGATTTGTGAGTAAACAGCTTAATTCTATTCGTTAACTAGTCCTAACAAATGCCACTCTTGATTTCCAAATTATCTAGATAAATTGACTCCTCACTTCGTGAGTCGTGAATTTATCGATAATTTGGAAATCACTCGCGGCATTACTTATGATTAATGTTTATTTTTCAAAAATCTTTAAATAACGGAAAATATGTGTATAATAATGTAATAAAGGATTAAATAAGTAAGTCTTTAAATA
The DNA here is from genome assembly GCA_030220185.1 of Diploptera punctata. Lineage (NCBI taxonomy): Eukaryota > Metazoa > Arthropoda > Insecta > Blattodea > Blaberidae > Diploptera > Diploptera punctata. The sequence goes on along the minus strand of JASPKZ010004213.1, from coordinate 139,025 downwards.
TGCTTTCGGACTTGAAGCTAATTGTATTAAAAAACATTACAATAATCAGTGACTGCGGAACATACACAAAGAAAATAGAAGCTCCGCAAAACGAGGTTTCAACCAATATTTCTAGGCCTTAAAACATTTAACCACACATTATATTCATAAGTAATGCCACGAATGATTTCCAAATTATCGATAAATTCACGACTCACGAAGTGAGGAGTCAATTTATCTAGAGAATTTGGAAAACAAGAGTGGCATCTGTTAGGACTATTTAACAAATAAAATTAAGCTGTTTACTCACAAATCATTATTTAACTGTAGTTATTTTAAAATATTTATATATTTAATGTAAACGGTGATGTTTGAAAACAAATGAGAAACGATAGGTACGCTTCATCTGCTTCTTTTGTTTATCACTGCAACCAGATCACACTATTTATTGCCAAAGGAACGCAATATTGTAAGAATGCTCTCTAGTGGAGAAAAAATTAAACACATCAAACTGTATATTAATTCATTTCTGATGTACTATGATGTAAATATGACAATTATATTTTTCTGCATTATTACCTGGGAAAATACATTTAAGAAACTGCTAACAGTGGTTTCTTTTTTTTTTGTGGTATAATCAATCGCTACAAATGTTTTTATATTAACTCCCGCATGCGGCATGTGTTGACATTCATGCACTATATATACAATCTGGTAGCCGTATTTCTCGCGGCCTCAGTCACTGCAAAATAATGGTCAGACCTGTTCAGAATATTAAAAAGGAGGAGCTTTCTTTAATATGGTAATTATAACACTGATAAATATTTGGTGAAACACGACTCTGATTGGTTGTAAAACAGAAATCATTGAAACGTGATTGGTCATTGACTCCCATTTGGGGCATGAGTTAAATAGTCCGATAAAAGTGACAGTTCTAAAGGAATGGACTGAAATAAAATGAAATAAAACACCACCAAACCTTACCTTCATATACATATAAACCAACTGAGAAGAGAGATTTGTGAAGCTAACGAGAACAATAATAACTACAGAAGCCACATTTACGAACAGATTGAATACAATCTACTCTGAAGAATTCTACGGTACGCCTGCCATGATAGATAGGAGCTGGTGTGGACCAAACAAGGAACTAAGGCACCAGATGCAGTCCACAAAGTGTGTGCGAATGTCACTTACAATCAAATAGAAGACAGCTGCAGATGTAAACTGTGTGTACAAGATATCATCTGGAATTGTGTTCCAAAGTGACAATGTCATTAGCGCAATACGCCAATTAATTAATTATGCACAATTGTGCGCAATTATATTATTATTATTATTATTATTATTATTATATCACTATTTAATTTTTTACTAGAGCATCTTATCTGCAAAGGAGGGTTCAATTCTAATGTTCATGATTGTGTGACGTCATCATTCACACTTCTTGAGCCACAACAGAACGCTGTAAGAGGTTTTCTTGCGAACTTATTTAATAATATCTAATTATGTCGTAATTGCTGAATTTTATGGTAAAAAAGTAACATATTTTTATCGTCCGCCCATGACATGAGAATTGAACGTTCGGGCAGGACAACGTCTGCCGGGTGTCACGCTAGTTAGAAAATAAAAAATAATAAAAAAGACATTGACGGAAGCATATAGGGAGCGCCGGATTAGAACTCGGATCGCCGATTAGGAAACCCAAAGGAATTTGCCAGACTTCAGCACCATATGTTAAAATGCTCTGAATTATGGTTTGATATATTTGTAATTTTCTATTTTTTGTAATATTTTTGCTCCACCACACAGAGTTTAAAGCATAATGATAATAATGATAATGATAACAATGATAATAATAATGATAATAATAATGATTTAAAAGCTGAAATAATTAAATTTGTACCTGATACCTGAGTCGTCCTCAACAAAGTAAAATTTTAGTTAGAACTTTGAAGGCAGTTCTAACAAAAGTTGTAAATAAAATTTTAATTGGATGAAGTATATTCAAATCTTAGGTACACATTTTGTTAGTCAACCTTTTATTTAATAACCTGCTCTGTGCTTAAAAATGGCTCTTAAAGTATTCAATAATATGAATATAAATAAATAAAGATATTAAAATTCTAAGTGAAGTAACAATTGTGGAGCTGCCTCAAAAACGTTAAGTAATTTAAGACTATTTAAGTTTGATAATTTCTAATGATAAATAACATGTTTGAAAAACTGAAGAAGAGATAAGAATTAAATAGAAAATAAAAAATAATAAAAAAGATATTGACGGAAGCATAAAGGGAGCGCCGGATTAGAACTTGGATCGCCGATTTGGAAACCCAAAGCACTAACCATTGCTCCGTCAGTGTGTAGAGGATGCAGCTCGCCAATATAGCTGATAAGGCGAGCGGCAGCGCAACATCGCATTCACATAAGAATAACTAATGTAAGTATTATTTAATGGAGCTATTCGCAGTAATTTTATTAACATTATCATCGTCGTCGTATTCCTTCCACGATTTTAGGCCATTTATTGACCTCAATAAAATGTATCATTATTTTATTTCAACATCCATTAGAGCATCATAGATGCTTTAGGACGTGTCCAGATTATAATCTGTACATAAATACATAATAAAACTAATTTACATTGCAATTTAAATACGCCATAATACCAAAGGGCAGCAGTTTCACAAGGAAAGAAGGAGATGAAATTCCAATCAAATATTACTTACGTAAAGTAATCCCACTACAGGCCTCGGGAGGTCCTTCGGGTAGTAGGAGGTTGAGGTTCCCACTTTTTTCTAGACAATCGGCACTTGATGTCAGCCGGGTTGTCAGCCCTGCGTGACGGCCGCCTTCACCCCCAGAACAAGCGTCTGATACTAATTTCCGTTAGAGGCTGAGTCGACCCCAGGGCCATAGTGCCGCCATAAGGTTTTAGTCAGTTTAAAAATCCTGACCCCACCGGGACTTGAACCCTCGACCTTCCGACTTGTAGCGCAGTGCCTTAACCACTACGCTACGGCGTCCCCCAATCAAATATTACTTACGATTTTAAATTTAGGTATTCACCCATACTTAATGGTACGTAAGAAAATAAAATGTTCTTTACGGCAAGCTTAAATTGTCAGCCTGTAAGAAGTTTAACATTGGAAGGGAGATGATTATATAGATTGATACCTGTATGTGATAGGCTGTTAATACTTCTGGTGAGTCTGTGTGTATATTGTTAGATATTCTAGTGCTATGTTCATGTAAATCTGAATTTATTTTGAAGAGTTTTAAAATTTGATGAATAAAGCAAACTGATTCTAAAATGTAAATACAAGGAACCGGTAATATGTTTAGTTCTTTGAAGAGTCTCTTACTTTCTATTCGGAATGGTGCTTTCTTCATTATTTTAACAATTCTTTTTTGTAACTTGAGTATTTGAGTAGATTTTGGTTATGATCTCCATAGTATACCACATGTTAACTGTATTCAAATACCATCCAAAAGTATTTTCAAAGTCATGGACGTCTTGGACTTCTTCTTCTTCCTGATAACATTACAAGCAGCTAGGTCGAGGAGGAATATTTCTAACAGCATGCTCACACGCAGACAGGTAAATGGAGGAACACGTGCACGTATGGGGGAAGAAAGAGGTGCGCGGAAGCTTCTGGTTAGAAAACCAGAAGGAAAACGGCCAGTTGGTAGTCCAAGAATGAGGTGGAAGAATAACATTATCCAAGATTTGAGGGAAGTAGATTATACAAGGTATGATTGGAAAACATTAGCTCAGGATGGGGATGTATGGAGAGCTTATATCCGCGCGGCCATGAATCTACGGGTTCGATAGTGTCAGTGAGTTAGTTGACCTGTTTCAGCCTCAGTAGAAATACCATCCAAAAGTATTTTCAGTTGACGTCCAAGTCTTCTTCTTTCTGCAGGTTGATAGCTTAACCCTTTAATTGACAATGTATCCTGTAGGATGCATTAATTGTTTTACTTTATTTAATAACGGGAGAAAACAAACGAATAGAATTAACCTAAATGTGCTGTAAAATTAAAACAGTATACCTAATATTAGCAGTTATGCATGGTTTCGTTATCACTGCGGTCCGCCACATTTAAAGAAACTGACCCGGATAATTAGTTTTATGCCCCCACCAGTAAATTCATTAATCTCTCATCGACCGGGAAGAAGTGAGTGATTAAGAGGATTTCATTCCAATTTGGGGCTCCAGCTGCTTCCTTGCTACTTACTGCCTTCACAACATAAAAGCGTGCGACTTCAAAGGTTCCACAACGTAAACATGGAAAGTTACAAAATTCAAACTCCCTCCATTACAATATCCATCGCGGTGAGACCAATGAGGCTCTCTTATTGGCTCACGGGATACTTCACAAAAAAGCCGAAAACAACAATATAAACAACATTTAAAAAACCAAAACAATATTAATCAACACTAATATGAAAAAACACGCGTTTAAAATATATAAAACATCATATTCGAAATTAAAAACATGAAAAAAATGATAATGATGACTATAACGATAAAGATCATGATAATCATAATAATAATGATCATAATCATAATAATAATGATGATAATGATGATGATAATACTGATGATGATAATGATAATAATAAAAATAATGATAATGATAATGATAATAACAATGATAATAATAATAATAATGATAATAATCATCATCAGGTATCATTCCAGCTGCCGCCGTCTTCCGGAAACCAAACGCCATTCCTCTCTGTCCATCCATTGATCTTCCTCCATTCCTCTGATATTCGTAGCTGCTTGTACCCGTTCTATCCAAGTTTTCTTCGGTCTTCCTCTCTTCCTCCTTTCCATTGGGATCCATTCCAAAACAATTTTTGGCAACCTTTGCTCTGGCATTCTTTTGACATGACCATACCACTGCAATCTTTTCTTTTCTATAATGTCTATGATGTCCGGCTCCTCTTGTACACCCATAATTTCCCTTATTTCTTTATTACGTATTCTATCCATTCTAGATTTTCCAGCTGATCTTCTTAAAACATCCATTTCTGTACTTAAAATTCTTTTCATTTCCCTGGTAGGAATTTGTCAGACTTCAGCACCATATGTTAAAATCCTCTGAATTATGGTTTGATATATTTGTAATTTTCTATTTTTTGTAATATTTTTGCTCCACCACACAGAGTTTAAAGCATAATGATAATAATGATAACAATAATGATAATAATATAGATTTAAAAGCTGAAATAATTAAATTTGTACCTGATACCTGAGTCGTCCTCAACAAAGTAAAATTTTAGTTAGAACTTTGAAGGCAGTTCTAACAAAAGTTGTAAATAAAATTTTAATTGGATGAAGTATATTCAAATCTTAGGTACACATTTTGTTAGTCAACCTTTTATTTAATAACCTGCTCTGTGCTTGAAAATGGCTCTTAAAGTATTCAATAATATGAATATAAATAAATAAAGATATTAACATTGTAAGTGAAGTAACAATTGTGGAGCTGCCTCAAAATCGTTAAGTAATTTAAGACTATTTAAGTTGGATAATTTCTAATGATAAATAACATGTTTGAAAAACTGAAGAAGAGATAAGAACTAAATAGAAAATAAAAAATAATAAAAAAGACATTGACGGAAGCATAAAGGGAGCGCCGGATTAGAACTCGGATCGCCGATTTGGAAACCCAAAGCACTAACCATTGCTCCGTCAGTGTGTAGAAGCTGCAGCTCGCCAATATAGCTGATAAGGCGAGCGGCAGCGCAACATCGCATTCACATAAGAATAACTAATGTAAGTATTATTTAATGGAGCTATTCGCAGTAATTTTATTAACATTATCATCGTCGTCGTATTCCTTCCACGAATGTAGGTCATTTATTGACCTATTTCAGCCTGAATAAAATGTATCATTATTTTATTTTAACATCCATTAGAGCATCATAGATGCTTTAGGACGTGTCCAGATTATAATCTGTACATAAACAACAATATAAAATACAACACATGCGTACATAAATACATGTTGAATCTAATTTATTAATCAAATAAAAATAAAACGTAGTTTTATTTGATTTCCATATTTACTATATAATTCAGTGACAGCTGTTTCGGTACACTGTACCTTCTTCAGACATGTTAACAAATTATGAATGATTTGTTAACATGTCTGAAGAAGGTACAGTGTACCGAAACAGCTGTCACTGAATATACCTTAATAAATATGGAAATCAAATAAAATTACATTTTATTTTTATTTAATAAAGAGATATGGATTTTTCATCAAGTAAACACCAACTCATTTGAAACTAATTTACATTGCAAACAAAATACGCCATAATACCAAAGGGAGCACTTTCACAAGAAAAGATGGAGATGAATTTCCAATCAAATATTACTTACAATTTTAAATTTAGGTGTTCACCCATACTTAATGGTATGTAAGACAATAAAATGTTCTTTACAGCAAGCTTAAATTGACAGAAGGGAGATGATTATATCGACTATTTAACTCATGCCCCAAATGGGAGTCAATGACCAATCACGTTTCAATGAGTTCTGTTTTACAACCAATCAGAGTCGTGTTTCACCAAATATTTATCAGTGTTATAATTACCATATTAAAGAAAGCTCCTCCTTACAATATTGCGTTCCTTTGGCAATAAATAGTATGATCTGGTTGCAGTGATAAACAAAAGAAGCAGTAGAAGCGTACCTATCGTTTCTCATTTGTTTTCAAACATCGCCGTTTACATTAAATATATAAATATTTTTAAATAACTATAGTTAAATAATGATTTGTGAGTAAACAGCTTAATTTTTTCGTTAAATAGTCCTAACAAATGTCACTCTTGATTTCCAAATTCTCTAGATAAATTCACTCCTCACTTCGTGAGTCGTGAATTTATCGATAATTTGGAAATCACTCGTGGCATTACTTATGATTACTACCTCTATGTGATATGCTGTTAATACTTCTGGTAAGTCTGTGTGGATATTATTAGATATTCTAGTGCTATGTTCATGTAAATCTGAATTTATTTTCAAGAGTTTTAAATATTTATGAATAAAGCAAACTGATTCTAAAATGTAAATACAAGGGACCGGTAATATGTTTAGTTCTTTGAACAGTTTCTTACTTTCTATTCGGAATGGTGCTTTCTTCATTATTTTAATAATTCTTTTTTGTAACTTGAGTATTTGAGTAGATTTTGGTTATGATCCCCATAATATTATACCATATGTTAACTGTGAATGTATGTATCCAAATACCATCCAAAAGTATTTTCAAAGTCATGGACGTCCTGGACTTCTTCTTCTTCCTCCTGATAACATTACAAGCAGCTGGGACGAGTCCATTAGGAGGAATATTTCTAATAGTATGCTCACACGCAGACAGGTAAATGGAGAAAACAACGTAGTAATGACCTATATGATATGTATAGAAAACCAGATGTAATAAGAACAGTTAAGACTCATAGGCTGCGACGGGCAGGATATGTGCACGTATGGGGGGGGGTAAAAGAGGTGTATGGAAGCTTCTGGTAGGAACGCCAGAGGGAAAACGCCCAGTAGGTAGACCAAGAATGAGGTGGGAGAATAACATTATCCATGACTTGAGCGAATGATTGGATAACATTAGCTCAGGATGGGGATGTATGGGAGCTTATGTCAGCGCGGCCATGAACCTATGGGTTCGATATATGTTTATCTCTTACGGATAACTCACAATAACCATTTTTGTCTTTCATTGCAGCCAAGAAGATCAGGATAAGCAGATTCCCGGGCAAGCATAGCAGCTGAAGGCTGGTGGTAGAACCACATTAGCATTTATTTAGGAGTAGCAGCGCACGCCGGGTATTAGCTAATATGTTGGAGCTTAGCTAACACATTAATTTAAATGAAGGAAGTTAAATTTTCATTATTTGTTGTTGGATCTTCACGTTTCGTGTAAATTTCAGTACTTCATTAGCATTTTCTTGTGATATTGTCATCTTCAAAATTTAAGTTATTTTCTGTGTCTAGTTTTTGCCTGTAATTAACAACTGAAAACTATGCACTGATAAATACTTTGTGACGCATTCATTTTATCGCATTCAAATATTTTTTAAACTTGTAATTTATTATGTTGATTAGTTAAGCTGTAAAAAATAGTGCACACTTCGTGTGATAAGCGGATAGCGAGGAAATAAACAAACGCCAACAAACACAACGTAAAATAAAGTCAACAGACGGGAACTGGATGTCAATTTCTGTATACCTAAGTGCCGGGCAGAAGAATCATGAAATGACAATTGAAACAACAAATAGTGACGGGAATTTGGATGAAATAACAGGTTTAAAATATCCAACTGAACAATGACATTATTGAATTCATGGAATTATAATCGTGCGGATATAAGCTATCCATACATCCAAATTCTGAGCTAATATTTTTTAATCATCCCTTTAATAATTTGCCTTCTTCAAATTTTGGTTTATATTTCTCTCCAACCATATTCTTGGCTTGGTTACTGGGGTTTTTCTTCTGGATATCCTACAACGAGTTTCCATGTGCAATGAATATCCAGAAAAAATAACTATAAACCGGAAACAAACACTGAAATAAATTTAATAATAACTCACTCCGGAAACACAATGAACATACTGTTATGGAAAACCACCTCAGTAGTAGTAATTCCCATCAGTTCTCCAAGAAACTTAGGGCCTGCATGGAATATCGAAAACATATTCTATTCCTCGCCAGGTTCTCAACTCCAACTCTGCATCTAGCGTAAAGCTTCCCTTCTCATAGGGTTTACCCAGTAGGCCTAAATATGCGTCTTCCCGCACTTCTGAACATTATTTTGGGATTCCATTCTGTAGTCTCTTTTTTATATATATTTTCCATCCTCCTTGTCAAATTGATTAATTAATTTGATTTATTTCTGGAAAACCTCACACTGATTTCTTAATTTATACATTACCTTGGTTGGAAGTAATTTTTACCGCCATGTTCTTGTGATAAATCTCGGAAACCTATTAAAAAGTACTTATATATTTTTTAAATTGTTTTAGATCATTTTGTTTCCGTCTTTGATCCTAGGCTTGATCCTTGGGACTGCGAGCAATGTATAAGATACACCTTGAAGTGGGTTGTTGCCCGTTTTCCTGCTGGGTTTATTATTCGGGGTTTCCTCTCTAGGCTGATCGCCTTCACCCAGCTCCAGAGCTCAGCCTGCCCCGTTTTATTTCGGAGTTGTCTCTCCTAGATGGGTTATCTTGCAGGACTAACGAACCCCATCCGGGGAAAACATTATTTGATAAAATACACAACACAGAAATTAGGGACAACTGCCATATTCAAGACATAACCAAATTTATTATAGATAGACGAAAATATTGGAAGGGTCATATAGAAAGAATGGAAGAAAACCGGCTTGCAAAAAGAGCTAAAGAAGATAGACCAATGGACGGGAGAAGAACAAGAGGAAGACCTGCCAAGAGATGGATAGACAGTGAATGTACATCCAGTACGTCTTCCTCCGAGGAGTGATTTTGGAAATAAACAGGATGAAAATCCTACAAATTAAGTTTAAGAAGAAGAAGAAGCTTTAGAGCATTTAAATGGTTACTTCCAAATAGCAGCATTGCTCTAGTTTCTCATAAAAATTTCGATGTTAAATTTATACGAGACTAGACTATATTTCCATAACGAATTAGGGCCGGTTCCACCAACGTAGGTAACTCTGTTACTGCAGAATTAAACGGTGCGCTTTATAGTTGTAGAGTTGTAGTACAATTTCCGTTTCAGCAATAACAGTAATTTGTCACCAGGAGTATTCACTATGGAAAACCGTAACCAAGAAATGTTGCCGGTAGAATCGCATAACGGAGAGTTACACGTGTTTCAAAATGGCCCGTGGAAGACTGGACATTTTTGTTTGAACGCGATAATGGTTTTAATTATTATTTTGAAGGTGAATAGAATAGAAAATACTCTAGTTGGGTAGAAGAACGCTGTGAATAATTTGAAAATTACGACAGCGGTGATACCACCGACATTCGAAGATATCAGACCTATCTACTGGATACTCTACATTTGAATCAACAGAGAGGTAAGTTTATTTCATTATGGAAAATAATTTTATTCTTGTATAATACCAGTAATTTACATATTGAATTACTAATTTATTCATTCGTGTATACAAATATATATATTTATAATAAGTTAATATGGGTACAGACTAATGTGAGGTAATGTAAATTATAAAGTAGGGACTATTTTTTAACGTTATATTTAATTACCAATTAACGACATATATTTTAAAAAGTATTTGGTTTTTATTTGGTATTCTTTACATTTTGGTTATTAAATACAATACTCTGTTTGGTGGAGCAAAAATATTACAAAAAATAGAAAATTACAATTATATGAAAACTAAGATTACATAACGTCACATCAAAAGCTGCTCTAAAATACGGAAGTCAAATTTGGATTTTAAATAAAAGAAACTCTCATAAACTTCAAGTAAGCCAAATGCGCTTCTTACGATCATTGTTAGGAGTTAATAGACTGGATCACCAAAGGAACACTACTATCAGAGGAAAACTTGGAGTAGCAAGTTTAAATGAAGATATCCAAAGATACCAACAAGAATGGAAAAATCATCTGAGAAGAATGGCAAGAAATAGACTTCCAAAATTGGCATTCCAATATACCCCAACTGGACATAGGGACCAAGGAAGACCAAAACATCGGTGGAAAGATCAAGACCATCTTCGCTAGGTTTACCGTACAGGCCACATGGCCTAAAACGAATTTGTTCATGATGATGATGAAAACCATAATTCAGAGCATTTTAACATATGGTGCTGAAGTCTGGCAAATTCCTACCAGGGAAATGAAAAGAATTTTAAGTACAGAAATGGATGTTTTAAGAAGATCAGCTGGAAAATCTAGAATGGATAGAATACGAAATAAAGAAATAAGGGAAATTATGGGTGTACAAGAGGAGCCGGACATCATAGACATCATAGAAAAGAAAAGATTGCAGTGGTATGGTCATGTCAAAAGAATGCCAGAGCAAAGATTGCCAAAAATTGTTATGGAATGGATCCCAATGGAAAGGAGGAAGAGAGGAAGACCGAAGAAAACTTGGATGGAAGGAGTACAAGCAGCTATGAATATCAGAGGAATGGAGGAAGATCAATGGATGGACAGAGAGGAATGGCGTTTGGTTTCCGGAAGACGGCGGCAGCTGCCATGATACCGGATGATGATGATGATGATTAAATACAATATACCTACTTTTGTTAAAGTCGTTAGCAAGTACCGTAATTAAAATCTAGTGTGTATAGCCCTGTTATATAAAACAAGTAATGCTAACCTAGGCCTAAATACATGTATTTCTGAAGATAATTTCCAAAATTGTCTTAATCTTAAATGCCATGTAATATATCTGACATCCAAGAAAATTGTCCTCTTATCTAATGTTAGAGCAGTGGGGATTGTTAGAAAATGACAGCCTACCATATATTATCAGTAAGATCAACTATTTCTCTCAAAACATGTTCCAGAACAGTAATTATATATAATGCAGCAGTTTTTTATTTTGATTTTATTATTCTAATACTGTAATAATATTTTTCTTTGAATAATTATATTTTGACGAGTCTTAATATAGTACATTACACACCTGTAGCACTAAAAATAATTCAGGACGTAACTGCAGATCAATGATAACATTTGATATAATATCAGCATATGCAAATCTTTGGCACATAGAAGTTACAAAATACTAACAAATGATAGTCAGGCAATGTTACTTAGCATACAGTTATACATCAGTGGTTTACCATATTAAGTGCGCAAACTATAATTTTAATTATTGATAAAATAACTTCAGCTAGTTATGAATAATTCAGTTGTACTACTACATGCGTGCATTATGTGAGTTGTTGATTTGTACACTTGAATAAGTTAAATTATATATCGATTTTTTTCAGAAATGAAGCAGTTTTTCGAATAAATCAACTGCTCATAGTTTTGGAGAATTCAACAACTGATGAGTGTTGATCATTCAGCAGATCAATAGTCCTAAGATTGTCCAAGTCAGTTGTACTGTTGCAAGTTCTCGGCCTCAAGCCACATCCCCACATACTAGATGTTCAATGGATTACACAAACAAAGAATAAGATTTGCTCATGGAGTTGCAGAATAGTTGAAGACACTTCTCTTTAAATGTGAAGGCTATTTGTAAATCAAATATGAAATTGTGTGACATAGTTTCCAGGTGACCTGGAAGCAGCAATGACAGCAAAATATTTAATAACCGTGTAATTTAAAAAATAATGTATGGCAAACTTATAACATTTGTAGCTATTAACAATCTAACAGTTATACATATTTGTACACATCAGTCTTAAAGGTGCAAGAGCTTAAACTCGCCCTGACTTATATTTCTGCATGTGTAGAGGTAATGTTATTAGTTAGGACATCCAGTAAGAACAGAAGAAAAAGTGTTGGAACAGGTTTCACACTTTCAGTATTTGGGCTGCGATAAAACTTTTGAGGAAGAACAAGATGTAAATAAGAAAATGCAGAAATTTGAATATATTTGTGGAACAACCAGACGAACACTGAGGAACAAAGTAAGAAAGGATACTCAGATAAGATTTTACTCAACGATAGCACTACCAGTGGCGATGTATGGAAGTGAGGCCTGGGTCCTGAAGGAAAAAGTAAAATTCAGAGAGTGGAAATGAGATTCCTACAAATGAGAATATTAGAGAGGAACTAAAAGTACAACCACTTCTTCAACAAATAGAAGAACGCAGGAACAATTAGATAGAAAATCTGCAAAGAAAGACAGAGGATACGATATCACAGATGGCACTGATGTATAATCCTCGAGGATGACGATCGGTAGGAAGACCAAGAAAGCGCTGGGCTGAACAGATGTGAGATCGGAACGGGCAAATACTTAATCTATGAAGTTGATGATGAAGGTCATATCTTGGTTAGATTATAACACTGCTTGGTCTTTTGACTTTGTTATAGGTCTAATTTCTCTCTAAATTATTTCTTTTCATAAATGGGTTTGGAGAGATAGATTTCGAGATGATATAGCCCTATATGTTGGTACAGATGCCTATGATAATGTATTTGTGCCTTATTTGTACACACTTGCAGACAACATGCACAAATAATCTTAAATCAGAATGTTGAAGGTCACTGAGGAGCTCTTCAGTTCTAGGAAGTGGTATAGCAATTAATTTAAACTGATTAATGAATTTCGCAATTTTTCAAGATATGCAGGTCTGCAAGTGCTTCAGGATGCTCTTAATCTCAATTTATTTTCATTATTTGAGAAAGAAACATAGAACTTTAACCGAGACAACAATGTTGTAAAGTTAAGACTCATCAAATCCCATAAAGAGTAAATGTTTAATTGCATTTTTGTTTTATATTATTTTAATCAGTGATGATACTGTATTAATTTTAAAATATTTTACGTTTTTATGTGATTCATTGTTCTTATACAATATATTTATTTGTGCTCTTAGCATATAACTAATATGAACTATTCAAAATAATGGCGAATAACTTTAAAATGTGCAGTACAATTTTACATATTTTACTAGAATCTCAATTAAATTGTTAAAGTGAACATTTGATAGATGCTGCAAGATGTTACGTAGTATGAAACTAAATTAGAAGCAAATTATAAGCATGTTCTTCAATGTTATTGTTTTACACTTTCTTAAAAATAATAGAAACAATAAGATATTTTATTTACATGGAATTTTGTATAATTTGGAAAAAAAAATAAAATAAAATATAATTTCAAAATAATGCTTCTGAGATATTAGTATGTGTATCATGAAGGCAAACAATGAATTTTCAATGTTCTATTTATTTTTTTTACCAGAATTGCAATATTGATTCACTGTGTTAGCGTGCTGAAAAAAATTGCTAATAAAAGTTCAATTGTATGAATGTTATATTTTAAAAAATGGAGTACTTTAAATATATGATTAATATAATAGTGATAAACTTTTATTTCTATGTCATTTTATTGATTGTATCCCGACATGAATTAATAAATATTTAAAATTTGGTCACTGCAGGCAATAAAGTACTTACGAAAATTTTTGGACCAAAGAGAGATGAACAGACAGGTGAATGGAGAAGACTACATAACAATGAACTACATGGTCTTTATAGGAAGCCAGATATAATAACAGTTAAGTCTCGTAGACTGCGATGGGCAGGACATGTTGCACGTATGGGGAATGAAAGACTTGCATGGAAGCTTCTTGTAGGAAAGCCAGAAGGAAAACGTCCAGTTGGTATACCAAGAATGAGGTGGGAGAATAACATTAACTATCATTTGAAGGAAGTAGATTATACAGGGAATGATTGGAAAGCATTAACTCAGGATAGGGACGTACGGAGAGCTTATGTCCGCGCGGCCATGAACCTACGGGTTCGATAGTGCCTTTGAGTAAGTAAGTAAGCAGGCAATCATTTTTATCCCCTTTCTAACAGAACTGGAATTTACAAATTACTTCTATATGTTACTGGAAAAAGTGAAATCCATGTATTTGAAAAAGGCAGCGGGTCTGTCAAAGTTCGCACCCTCCCGCACGGTCTATGAACTGACAAAGGAGCTATTTCTCATAGAAGAGCTCCGATTGAAACTGTTCCTGCCATCTACATCGAGCTATAATACTGTATTAAGAGATCTGCAGCTGAAAAACGAATCCATTTGGACCGATCTCTACAACACCGATGCCATGATCTCAGAAGACTGGAAGAAGTCGAACTACGACACCTAGTGACCCGGCTAGCAGTACACGGCTTCCATCACAGACTGTGCAAAACGAAACAGTTTCATGACCCGGGACCAGAATGCGTGTGCGAGCGATGCGGCATGTTATGCGAGAGATACCATGTGCTAAAGTGCAAAAACAGAGGGCAATTTCTGACAGGATTCTGTATGGACAGATAAACTAATATAGATTAACTAATCTTTGCACATTGTGCGCTATATATTATTATATGTTACCCACATATGTTTACAAGTCATTTTCAAACATAGTTCTGTATATTCCTTTGGAGGCTACCTTTCCTTGACGAAATGGAGTGGTAGAAATGAAGACCACAGGGGACAAAGAGTGGTAAGTCAGTAAATGTGATAAAAAATTAGTTAAGGGCAGATTCATATAGTTTGAGCAGTGCATTTTATGTGGGCTAAATTACGGAGTAGAAGTAGGCTAGTCACTGGGATATTTGATACTGAAAATTCATCCACGGAGACAGAGGATGGTAAGCCTGTAATAAAAATGGGAGGAAATTCATTTTATTCTGTTGCAGTGCACATGTACTGAGTAATACAATTGTTTTTATTCTGTATTGTGTCTGGTTTGGGAGGAAAACTAATTTTTCATTGTAGTACTTCATATGTTGTTTTACTAATAATATTGTGCGTAAAAAGTGAAAACTGGAACAAGTGTGATCAACACAGTCTGCCTTATGATAGCAGTAAGATGAGGAACAGTTTTGCCAGGATGATAAATACTAACAAAAAAAATGAGAGCACCGACTCATGAGACTCTTGTAATTCTAAGTTAAAATGTTTCAAACGTATTGATGTAAATTAGGGAAATAATTTAGCAACAATTTTTAAATTACATAATATATGTGAACAATATAATCTCAAAATATCCATAGAAAAAACTAAGGTAATGGCATTCTAAGGGAAAAATCAAATCAGATCGAAAATAGTAATAGGAAACAAAATCATAGAACAGGTGAACCATCTCAATTATCTAGGATGTGACAGTTCATTTAATTATGATAATGATATAACTAATAAAATAGCAAAATTCCAGGGAATATGTGGTACGATAAAACGATCGCTAAATAAAAAATCAACAAGAGAGACCCAATTAAAATTTTATAAAACGTTGGCTGTACCGGTACTGCTCTATGATTCAGAAGTCTGGATACATAAAAAACAAGATCTAAGTAGGATAACGGCGGCAGAAATGAAATTTTTGAGATCTGTTAAAGGGTGCACTAAGGGAGACAGAATCAAGAACACAGAAATAAGACAGGAACTTGAAATATTTGCAATAACTGATAAAATAGATACATATAGACAAAAATGGAAGCAACACATGTACAGAATAAATGAAGATATATATCCAAAACAAATAACAAAATACAAACCTAAAGGCACCCGAGATGTGGGCAGACCTAGAAAGAGATGGGCTGAAGTCGGAACGAGTCAACAGACCTAATCCATGAATGCAGATGATGATGATGATTTAGCAACAAATTCAAATTTCTCAGTGTTGGAGGCAAAAACTTTATATATGTTTTATGTAATTATATCCCACAATATTAATCAGAGTAGGCCAAAAAGAGTAGGCCAAAAAGAAATGAAGATGACACTCTCCTACGTAGTAAAAGTTTCAAGTACCAGGTACAAATTTCTGATGAGTATGATGTAAATGAAATAAAGACATGTCAAAAAGCTTTCAGATTTTTAAATGACATTTCAAAATAGAGAATTTAAAATATCCGAAGATCTATAAACACTAATGGAGAGATAGACAAGGATATACGAAGTACCACCAACCGGCGCAAAAAATTATCCAAAGCAGGTTATGGAACACACATCATTTAAGGCAATAAAAAGTAAAGTGATCCCACAACAGGCCCGGAGGCCCTTGAGGTAGTAGGAGGTTAAGGCTCCCACTTTTGCTAGACAATCGGCACTTTAAGTCAGCCGGGTTGTCAGCCCTGCGTGACGGCCGCCTTTACCCCCAGAACAAGCGTCTGGTACTCATTTCCGTTAGAGGCTGAGTCGACCCCAGGGCCATGGTGCCGCCAGAGGGTCAGTTTAAAAATCCTGACCCCAATGGGACTTGAACCCTCGACCCTCCTGCTTGTAGCTCGGTGCCTTAGCCACTACGCTACGGCGTAATGCATCTGTCAAATTTGTAAAAATATATACATTTCATCAGATCAAATTCAAATTGTAACCATTCCACCACAGTATCATAGTGATACTATAGGCTATACCAAATTTTGTTGAGCTATCTCAAAAACATTTTGAGAAATTATTTTTTTTATTAAAAATGTTACTGCCTTTTTATATGTCAATAATATGTTCCTTTTACCAAACGGTTTACCATATCTGACTTATTTATTCTATAAACTTAATAGAGTAATATAAATAAACTAATGTGCACATTTATTTTAATTTGAACTAGTTTAGTAGAAAAAAATGAGGCCTCGCTGCAGGAAAAGAACCACCGAAGGATGACAGTAGCACCATGAAGACAACACTATCTGCATATGTGGTGTGTAAAGTAATTCCCGTGGGTTAAAGATTAGCTTCTGATGAGATTCTGAACCGCTGTACTGTGGAGAAGACTCAGAATCCAAATGAATCTTTCCACAGCGTTATTTGGGCTAAATACTTGAAAGAGGTGTTCGTCTCAAAAAATAAATTGGAAATTTCTATCACATCAGGGATTGCAGAATTCAATATGGGATGTGAAACAAGACAAAAACTGAAAGCTGCAGTCAGTGGTGTGCAATTAAGTGCCTCAGGACAAAAATATAGTGCAATGAGGGATAAACGTCGACTCACAAACAGTGAAGCGAGTCTTCAAAGCAGCTCGGAGAAGACTCAAATTGACAAAAACTGCTGTTGAGGCCAAAAAGAAAGCAGCAGAGGGTCACACATATGGTGCTGGGGAGTTTTAAGTCTACCTGAATGAGGTATTGTGCTCATATCCATTGTTAAATTCTAAATTTCATTTTTCTCAACTATATTTTTTCAGCATTTTTGAGTTTTCAAAATGCTCTGCGTACCACAATATTTTACTAATCTGCTTGAAATTTTCAGGAGAGCTTTAGATATTACATAGTAAAAATCTGATGTGCAATCTATTATATATATATATAATGGTTCATTCGTAATTAAATATAATTCACATGTCACCCTTATAAAATTGAGAAATTATATAACAAACACAGATTTTTTTCTATTAAACTAGTTAAAATTAAGAGAAACCTGCGCATTAGTTTATTTATACTACTCTATTAAGTTTATAAAAAACAAGTCAGATATGCTAAACCGTTTGGGACAAGGAACATATTATTGACATATAAAAAAGCAGTAACATTTTTAATAAAAAAAATAATTTCTCAAACTTTTTTTGAGATAGCTTAACAAAATTTGGTATATAGTATCACGATGGTACTGTGGTGGTACGGTTAACATTTGAAGTTGTTCTGATGAAATGTATAGATTTGTACAAACTTCACAGATGCTTTGCCTTAAAGATCCTGAAAGCCGTTATAGCACACAGAAAACAGAAGTTGTATTTACCAGGAGAACTATGCATTTTAACAATGTATAACATGTATAAAGAAAATTATTCTGAAAACTTTATATCTTATGAAACATATTAACCGTTTTGAGAACAAAGTTTAACATTTCCTTCTGGTACCCAGGAAACGATTCCTGTGCTATCTGTGATGGATTTACTGCTAACAAGAAGTCACTCTGTTCCAGTTAAGTACCACTGCAAATGAAGAGACGATACTGGAGATAGAGAAGAAGGTCATGTATCTTGAAACTGAATATACCAAGAGCTGAGGTTATTTATAATGGCCAGAGGGAAGCAAGGATGAAAAGTACTATATTTACTTCCATGGATTTTCAGAAAAATCTCATCTGTCTAAACATTGTACATTAAACGCAATAATTCAAATCCTCTTGATTAAATTATTTTATGTCTTTCGGGGTAAATGGTAGTTTTCCGGTTTTATTAACACTCAACGTTTCGTCTACTGCTGCGGTAGACATCCTCAGGAGATTCTGCGTACTCTTTGATCTCCCAACTCTTCAATTGTCGGCTGCAGACTGGCTGTGCGTTGGAAATCGTGTCCTTATTTATAGTTGAGTATTGTGTGGTGATGTTTTCTACATGGAACTACAAAACGGATGATAAGTACAAGAATAATAATAATAATAACAGTAATAATAATAATAATACTTTATTTATTCAGGCAGAGTTAAGGCCATAAGGCCCTCTCTTCCACTCAACCAGCACAAATACAAATAAATATTTGACAAATATAGATATACACTATACTAATTATAAACAGTTAAAGATACAATAAATGTAGCAATGTAAATGTCATGTACAAACAACATTTTATAGGGTAATAACAATAATGATACGATAATAATAATAATAATAATAATAATAATAATAATAATAATAATAATAATAATAATAATAATAATAATAATAATATGATGAGAACACAAGAGAAATTGTAGGTTGAAACAAACTGAAAAATCGTCTGTAGCGGAACATTTTGTGAATAACAAAGAACATGCCATAAAAATTGAAGAAACACAAGTTTTGTCCAAAACACAACATTAATACACCAGACTTCACAGAGAGGCTATTGAAATTTACAAACGCAAACATTCATTTAACAAAAAAAGAAGAAACTATGATGATTAATTATTGTTTTCTACACGGCCCGTTACTTTAGAGCTATTTTTTGATTGGTTGTCACTGGCGTAAGTCATAGGTCTTATTGTCGTGTTATATAATGCCGGAATAAAAATTTTATTAATCATTCCGGCATTATATAGCACGACAATAAAACCTATGACTTACGCCAGTGACAACCAATCAAAAAATAGCTCTAAAGTAACTCAACTATAAATAAGAACACGATAGAAGTTCATCGGTGCGTCCTCAGGACAACCAGAGCACAGATCCCTCCAGTGGAAAGACTATGGAAGCTTGATACAGCCATCCTATTGAAAATTCATTAATCAGATTCTAGGAGTATATTAAATAGATGAGAAAGTTACTTTAATCAGCTATTAAATGTACATACAGAACAGGACATTGAGGAGGATAAGTTACAGACAGCAGAAATGCTAGTCGCAGAGCCAAGTGCATTAGAGGTTGAAATGGCGATTGAAAAATTGAAGACGTATAAAGCATCAGGTTCAGATGAGATCCCAGCAGAACTGATAAAATCAGGGGGAGAAAAATTGATGGACAAGATACGCTGGTTGCTTAGTATGATTTGGGAAAAAGAAGCTATTCCAGATGAATGGAAGGAATCAATTATCGTACCAATTTATAAGAATTGAGATAAAACTGATTGCAATAACTACAGGGGCATCTCATTACTTTCAACTTCGTACAAAATTCTAACAAATATATTAGTAAGCAGGCTTACTCCCTATATTCATGACATTCTAGGAGATCATCAATGTGCATTTAGAAGAAACAGGTCTACAACAGATCAGATTTTTAGTATAAGACAGATTTTAGAAAAGAAATGGGAATATAATGGTACTGTACATCAACTATATGTAGACTTCAAAAAAGCATATGATTCAATTAAGAGGGAGAAGTTATTTAGTATCCCGCTGGAGTTCGGAATTCCTAACAAGTTAGTTAGACTTATACGAATGTGTCTAAATGGCTCAAAGGAGTAGGGTGCGTGTAGGCAAACAGTTTTCAGACACATTTGAAATCCAGAATGGATTGAAGCAAGGAGATACACTATCTCCTCTACTATTTAATTTTGCACTAGAGCATGCCATTAAATCTTTAGAGAATGAGGAAGGCTTACAACTGAATGGTATTAATAAGCTGTTAGTTTATGCTGATGATGTAGTACTACTGGCCGATAGCGAGGAGATACTAAAGGCCAACATGCACACACTATTGAGTAACACTAAGAAATTAGGACTGCAAGTAAATATCAGTAAAACTAAATATATGGTCACACGTAGAAATTCAGTATATAATGGAAATGGACAGCTAATGACAAATGAGGGAAATTTTGAGGAAGTGGCTGAATTCAAATACCTAGGAACAATAATCACAAATAGGAATGAGATGCACAAAGAAATTAAACATAGGCTCAATTCTGGAAATGCGTGCTATTATGCATTGCAGAGACTCTTGATGTCCCAACTCCTTTCAAAAAACGTTAAACTGAAAATATATAAAACTGTAATTCTACCAGTTATATTATATGGGTGCGAAACATGGACTCTTACTTTAAGGGAGGAAAGGGAGATTACGGATATTTGAGAATAAAGTACTTAGGAAAATGTTTGGACCAAAGAGAGATAAACAGACATGTGAATGGAGAAGACTACATAACAATTAACTACATGGTCTTTATAGGAAGCCAGATATAATAAGAACAGTTAAGTCTCGTAGACTGCGATGGGCATGACATGTTGCACATATGGGGAATGAAAGAGGTACATGGAAGCTTCTTGTAAGAAAACCAGAGGGAAAATGCCCAGTTTGGTAGACCAAGAACGAGGGGTGGGAGAATAACATTAACTATGATTTGAGGGAAGTAGATTATACAAGGAATGATTGGAAAACATTAGCTCAGGATAGGGATGTATGGAGAGCTTTTGTCCGGCGGAGCCATGAAAGCGCTGACAGGGTTCGAGAGTGCCAGTGAGTAAGTAAGTATTGTCAGGGACATTTCGGTGTCCCATACGTCGTCGCTCGCTCGCTCGTCTCACTTGGATTACGGTGCTGTGCAGTGAAGTGCCACTCTCGCTACACACACACACCATCCCCTTCCCTTCCCGCGCCTAGCAGGAAGCAGCCATGGGTCCCCCACCACTTCCTTCCCCTTCCTCCTGGACGAGACAAACCCATGCCACTGCTGATAATGCAGCCGTATTCATTCCCCTCCGTCTCTTGCACCAGATCACTACATCACACCCACTAATCACACATCCAAACCACAGAAAAAGTCCAGAAGCCTATCCTCAAGTAGGAAATCCAACCAAAAGAAAAAAAAATCCTCTCAAACAAAAAAAAAACACCAACCGCTCACAGAAACGTGACTCACCCATCTCGAGTGACTCGGAGCACGAGACCGATAACACAATCCCCGACCTAAATGATCCTGAAAACCCTCACTGCCTCTTCAATCTCACAATAATAGTGCAAGACATGTCCTCCAACGGAGAAGCAAGGATCAACAGAATCTTAAAATGTATGAATCACGCCAAATATTACTCAGAAAATAACTCACTAATAATAACTTTCACCAACCCTTAGGACCTAAAAAAATTCTGTAAAGATCCAACCCTAACACTATACACATTTGGCCCAGAAGTTAAAATAAAGCCTCACGATTGGGCAGGTCCCCCAATAAGAAATCTGCTGAAAACCATCCCTAAACAAAACATCACTCCAGCACAAAAAAAAAGCCAATTCATACCCACTACTGAACAAATTAAACAACCAATCCACCAGGCACAATCTACAGTTGAAAACGAACGGACAGAAATTTCTAAAAAAAAAACAAACAATAATAATAACAATAATAATAACAATAATAATAACAATAATAATAATAATAATAATAATAATAATAATAATAATAATAATAATAATAATAATACACTTACCACCAAATAATGATAACTTACAACACAACACCCAGCTTCAGATTAAAAATCATAAACAGTACACAATTATTTTTTGTAATTGTAAGCCCATGTTTTCCCTTTACAGATTTTTAAGCGCTCTCTCCCTACAGGGAAGAATTTCAACCATGCTAATTTAGTTACACTTGTTTTCGTATAGATGCCATTTTGAGTGGTCCGTGGTAAGAGTTCCGCCTCATACCGACATCTAGGAAACCAAGGTAGTACTAGGACGGGAAAATTCGGTAAATTTTGCTTAGAGGCCTTTTCATTCAGGCTTAAGGATTTTTTACGAGCCTGGAAATCTTCAGACTCGGGACCCACGGCTTTAAGTCTCTCCGGGAGGACTTGCTCCTTGGATTTTTCCGTCCTAAAAAAATCCATGGATCCCGGCCGGGTTTGAACCCGCGACCCTCGGGATCAAAGGCAAGGAGCATAACCACTAGTCCACCGCGGCCGATAGTAGTACACAAAATAACGACCCTAAATCAATAAAGAAACTTATTGATACACAGAAATTAAACATTCCTCAACCTAGTAATTTTCATAGCTACAAATCACAAATTACTGCCATAATATTCAACCAGGAACAAGATCTAACTACTTTCTATACACGGATCACAGAAAATAATTTCGGCCCAAATGCCAAATATTTGTATCACACAACAACAACAAAAAAAACAACACTCAGCAGACCCAAAAACTGGACTATAATGTCGTAGTTCGGGGTGTCCATCCTTCAATTGAAACTGACGAATTTGCGTCCGAACTTTGTGCTAGCGGCTTCAAATTCAAATCAATATTAAGGATCTTCACCCAGAAGGGAGAACGCACCGACATGCTGCGATTTGTTTTTTAGATAGCAGGGAAGAGACCAGCCAGGTCCTAAGCTCAGGCATTAGGTTCTTTGGCAGATCTTGTAAATGCGAACCTCCCCGTGAACTAGTCAGACATATGCCCTGTAAAAGATGTTGCAAATATGGACACACTGACCAACAATCCAGTTAAGTGTCATAGATGTGGTGGACCCCCTGATCAGTGCACACACAGGCCACACACAAACGAAATAAAAATCTGTGCAACATGTAACGGAACTGATCATTACACAGGGCAAATGCGCTGTCCACAATACCCTAAGGGAAATAAAAAATCAGCCGCCCGCAATGCTGGCCACTTCCTCCATTTCTCCAATCCCCGCCCACACAGACCACCTTCCAGGCCCTTCAGACCTGAATTAATAAACAATCATGGGCCATCAAATCACACAGAGAAACGACACCCACACACTCCAATGCAATGTACGTGGCCTCTACACAAGTAGAACACACCTTCAACAAATCATAGACGAATACACTCCAGACATCATCACAATCGACGAGACCTTCCTCCGGCCAACAGATAAATACACAATTCCACAGTATACACTTTACAGGAAAGACAGACGGGGCCGGAGAGGAGGGGTAGCAATAATATATAAACAAAACTTAATCTCCGGAGAGAACAGCAACTACACGAAACACTTTTAGTCAAGGCCACACTACTGAACACAATGCACGTTGCAACAACATACTCTCCACCAACATTACAGCTACCCACAGACACCTGGACACACAGGCTTATAACACAATAATTATGGCAGACCTCAACAGTCACTGTTATGAATACATAGTCTTTTATATAGATTTTTTTAATGTTTTATAGATTATTTTAATTATTCAAGCAAAGTCTTTTGAAATAGAGTTTAGACATGATATAGTTCAGAGCAAAGTTATGCTTAAGCTAACTGTAAACATCCCTACATTTAGTTCATTGGAATGTTAGTGAGTACAGTTAGGGTAATTTGAGGTCATATTGAGTATATAACACTTGAGAAGTGAGGGTCTCGCGTCTGTCTGTGTGTGTAAACGGCTGAAGGGTAAGTCACCGACCATTTTTCTTAATATGTAGTCCATACCTTTTTGTAAAACGAATCAATTACCTTAACTGTTTTGATATTAAATTTTCATAAAGGGATATAACAATTTTTTTAATCATGTAGATTAGGTTAGATTTATAAATTCCACAACTCCCTCTTCTCAACCCCCCAAGAAAGTACTGTAGTTTTTAATATAGGCTTTGATTAGATTTAGGGCTAGACTACTTAGGGTTTCTAATTATTTATACTTTAGTAATAAAATAGTTTAAAATAAGACTCCATTTGTTTATTTCAAAACATGTAAACAGTACATCCTCATACTAGCGCTCGGTTAGATAAACGCTACCAGATTTTCCAAGTCCCGAAGGTTCTTTAAGCCTAAGAAATCCAGTTGGGATTATAATAGTCACCATCGCCTATTTGGAGATAACACAAACACCAAGGTCGCAACCTACGAAATCTACTTTTAACAACATGTTTACAGCACATAGCAACACCAAAACCTACTATAATACCAGAACACATAAATGAACAATTCACATCACCAGACAAAATACTAGCACACAGAACAATAAACAATAGAATAACAAAAATACAAATCATACCAACACCAACACTCAGATCTCTGTGCCATATTTACCACACTCAACACGCCATATTGCATTCCAACACACACCAGGCAACTCAAGCTGATTTATAAATATAAAGAAGCAGATTGGGAAGCCTATAAATAACACCTAACTACCAACTTTCAACACCTAGATATTAACACGATCCAGGACATAGAAACAGCAGACACAGCACTACTGGAGGCCACGCGTATAAACAGCAGACACAGCACTACTGGAGGCCACGCGTATAAACAGCAGACACAGCACTACTGGAGGCCACGCGTATAAACAGCAGACACAGCACTACTGGAGGCCACGCGTATAAACAGCAGACACAGCACTACTGGAGGCCACGCGTATAAACAGCAGACACAGCACTACTGGAGGCCACGCGTATAAACAGCAGACACAGCACTACTGGAGGCCACGCGTATAAACAGCAGACACAGCACTACTGGAGGCCACGCGTATAAACAGCAGACACAGCACTACTGGAGGCCACGCGTATAAACAGCAGACACAGCACTACTGGAGGCCACGCGTATAAACAGCAGACACAGCACTACTGGAGGCCACGCGTATAAACAGCAGACACAGCACTACTGGAGGCCACGCGTATAAACAGCAGACACAGCACTACTGGAGGCCACGCGTATAAACAGCAGACACACAGCACTACTGGAGGCCACGCGTATAAACAGCAGACACAGCACTACTGGAGGCCACGCGTATAAACAGCAGACACAGCACTACTGGAGGCCACGCGTATAAACAGCAGACACAGCACTACTGGAGGCCACGCGTATAAACAGCAGACACAGCACTACTGGAGGCCACGCGTATAAACTCACAAGACCACATGACAACAGAATACAACTTCCTCAACACATAATCACAATAATCAAAACAAAAACAAGAGCCTACAGACTATTCAGAAGACAACATACAGACGATAACAGACAACTCACAGAACAAGTTAAAAACTCAAACAAAAACTACAATGATGGCAAATGGAAACACATTACAGACGATATCACATTTAATCACGTTAATGATCCCGCAAATTTCAGGTAAACAGTATACAAAATTAACGGAAAAAACATTTTCCAACCATCCATTAAAAACAAACAACTCGATCGCCTTCACTCCCTCTGAGCGGGCGGAGGCTTTCAGGAATTATCTTGAAAATGTCTTCCAGACTGTACATACAATCGAGATCACTATCAAGAAATAAACACAATAATTGATAACAACAGACACCTATACACACCATCAGAACAGCCACAGGATCTGAATCCTGCCAACTACGTGACCTCACCTATCACCGAATTATAGCTAATGAATGTGCTTTTTTTTAAATATGGAAGGTTCACCCGAATGGGTACTATTCTTTGCTATATTCGGAAATCGATTTTGTTCTTTACGGCACTCAGTGATATGATATTGGATGCATCTCTGTCCGCACAATTCACACACACATTGGTCATTCGGGGTGTGGAATGTCTTGTTCTTGCATAATTTGTGGTGGAAGCAGTGAATGGCTGGTCTTGTAACGGTGTGTCTCTGCTCCTGATTCTCTTTGGTCCAGTTGCGATCCATCATTGCAGTCGTACCATAGAAGTCGATATCTATCTCCGCTCTTTTAATTCTTCTCAGTTCTAGTAGCTTGTTGCTGGCTCCGGTAGATGGTAGGCTGAGTCTCAGATCTTCTATGTAAAACGTTTCCTTGGCCAACTCATATGCCAGCCTTGGTGGAGCATATTTTCCCACTCTGAGGACACATTTTAGGAACCGTGCCTTGACTTTCTCAATGCGTTCTAAGTCACTGATTGTTAATTTTTCCCACGTTAATACGAGCCCATACGTGATTATTGGGGATATTGTCGTGTTGAAAAGTGTAGTGGCTGACGTTAGTGATAAGGATGCAATGTTCTTTATTCTATGTGCTTTCGTTTCGGGGAAAATAGCCCCCGGACTGGATGACATACCATACACCCTTATGCAAAACTATCCCACAGTAGGGATCAGGGCCCTACTGAACATATACAATAAAATCCTGCAACATGGCTTCATACCAGGCCGATGGAAACATGTTCACATTCTCGTGTATCCCAAGACAGGGAAGGACAAATCCAAGGTAGAAAACTACCGATCGATTAGTCTGACGCCGACCATCTGCAAAATAATGGAGAAAATAATAGTAAACCGACTTCAGCCTATCCTAGAAAACATCCTCCCAGACACACAAGCAGGATTCAGACCTCAATAAAACATCACAGATCAACTCTTAAAAGTCCAAACTAACCTAGAAGACACTACACTACCATAATGATGGCCCTTGACATTAATAAAGCATTTGACACGGTGTGGTTAAATGGCCTGCGATGGAGGCTGTCGGCCGCGGATATTCCAGAAATATTAACTCGCTGGATATCATACCTACTTTCCCTTCGCACAGCCCAATGCAAAATGTTCGACACACTTTCATCCCAATTCCAGCTAGAAGCAGACCTCCCTCAGGGGTCCTGCTTAAGCCCTACATATATGTGGCCGACATTCCACAACCCACAGAAGGAGACGTCCACCCTAGCCAGTACGCAGATGATACCTGCTACTGGGGCAGTGGACTCTCAATCGCGCCCGTTAGATGTAAATTGCAAACAACAATTAACACCTACATAAACTGGTGTAACCTCTGGAGAATCAAAATTAATCACGAGAAAACCCAACTGATCGCAATTAAACGCAGAGCCATCCCACGACGTGTCTTAAATAATAACCAAAACAGAATAAACAATAATATAATTACATGTTCAAGCACCATAAAATATCTCGGCGTCATCATAGAGAGAAAACTCTCTATGACACCACATATAAATAACACACTAAAAAACCGAAAGAGCCATTAAAACCCTTTCGTACTTATCAGGCATTAAAAGAAACGGATGCAGTTACACATCCATGATAAGACCAATAATCCTATATGACTCTCCACTCTTAATACACCTCGCACAAAACCGTAAACAAAAAATACTATGCATAGAGAGGAAACTACTTAGGAAAGTACACAAATTACCATAGCTATATACATACCCAAACAGACTTGTATACAACATCTCTAAACTAAACCCCTTCAGTGAATATTACGAAAAAACTGTGAAAAAATATATAAATAACGCACCAGAACGTCCAATAATCCAACACCTAATAAATAACCCACCCCCTAATACCGCCCCCTCCTCTATAAACAGACATATATAACACAGAACACATCTAACAGTAGATAGATAGATCGATAGATCATCGGTTGATTAATGTCTTTGACATCGTCCGATTCCTAATAGCCAATTTTGCCGGTCCATCCAATCTCCTGGTTGTAGATGTTTCTCCTTCATGTATAAACATATTCCCTGACTCCAGGAGGTTTTAGGTGTTCCTCTGCCTCGTCTTCCCTCAGGTTTCCATTCCAAAGCAGATTTTGGTAGTCGATCCTCTTCCATTCGCTGGACATGTCCGTACCATCTTAATTGCTGAGTTTTAATATAATCTAAAATAGTGTCTTCAATCTTCATTTTCTTCCTTATAACTGAGTTCCTAATTTTTTCTCTTCTTGAAATTCTTGCTGCCCTTCGTATAAAATCCATTTCCGTTGCTAAAAGATACTTATTTGTTTTTGTTGTTAACCACCAAAGTTCTGCTCCATAAGTAATTATGCTTTTAACAATTGTACGATATATATTCATATTCATTTTTATGAAATTTATGCGCCGAACAGCTGGCTACACCAAATGGGATCGATAGAAAAATGTAGAAATCCTTCAAGAACTTAATGTGTCACAAATACTGACTGGACTACATCTCCAGATATCAGCTAAACTGGAAGGAACATGTCTCAATAATGGCTATATCCAGGATCCCCAAGGCAATAATGAACTACTGTCCAAATGAGAAACGGTCACTTGGTCGACCTATGAAAAGATGCCGCGAAAACCGCTTTCTCAAGCCGTAACAGTTCTTGTAGGACTAATACCTGGCAGGACTATGATGACGATATTCATTATATTTTAATTACTTATATTTTTATCCCACAATGTTCCATTGAGGCAAGCAATTGCAAATTTTCCTTTATTATCTCTATTTCTTATTTCCTCTTCATAACTCCCATTTTTATTTATTTTAATTCCTAAATATGTGATCTCACTTCAAGATTTTATTGTTTCTCCAGACTCCAAAAATTAAATTTTGTTCTGGTCCTCCAGGTTGGGGGTTGATGCGGTGGGCCAGCTCCCTCCCATCAGAAAAAAGTTGCAATGCTAAAAAACCTAATAGAGATAAGCCGGTCAGATTAAAAGCAAGACGAATCAAGCTGCGGAAACATCTAAAAGTACAGACACATATTATGAGAGAGTAGTCTCTCCTGGCAAAAAATAGACCCATCCTTTTCAGAAGTGCTGATATCTCACTCCCTCTGCACAGCAGGGAACACAATGCGAGCACTCGCTCCAGGTAGTCACCCCACCCCCCCTCGCAACGGCATACAACTGTCGTAATACACTTCCACATTCCACAACAACTTGCAGTCAGCACATAGCCGCAGGCTTAAAAACAATAACAAACTTTACGCAATACCTGCTCAGGCAATGTTTGTCAACAAACCAGACGAGCTTCAGACATCCTTGCCGCAGGCTGCAAAACAACAACCAACCACACAATGGCTGTGTTTACAAACAAACCAACCAAGCATAAATAACACTAACTGCTACTTGACACAATGATACACACTTGCGCACCGCGCGCACACCACGGTCCACTCATTGTCGCCTTTTCTCTTTGATGGTTCGCTGTTTAGATTTGGACGGGTACTTGAGAGGTTCGTTGTTTTCGGTGCGCACCTTATTATTATTTGAGTATGGAGTGGTCAGAGGTAAACATGTTAAAACTTATTGATCTTTATAGAATCAAACAATTATTGTGGTATCCTCAACGTAAGGATCATTTTAAAAAAATCATTGAAAGGAGATGCCTGGAGGGAAATAGGAGATAAAATGGATATATCTCCGGATACATGCATGAAGAAGGTAATTACTTTACTTTCATCCTACCGGCGAGAGAAAAGTAAAATATTGTTATTTTGCTGACACATAACTTAGTATTGTTGGTTTAGCGCTACAATAAATAGTGAAGATCGCCAGGTCAGTGTGCACATTGATGTCTATTTTTTACTCTAAGGAATAAAAAAAAATGATTTCACAATATCGTTACAGCGTGCCTGTTTTTTTTTCAATATTATGTGATTTTTTTTTCGTGTGTACTAAACACGTTAATTTCATAATGTTATGTATGAAGTATCACAAAACAATAGAATATATAAACACATACCAGTAATAAGCGTATTGCGTAAGGCGACCAGACGTCCCGATTTTTAACATTTTGTCCTGCGTCCCGCGGCATTTAAAAAAAGTCCCGATTTTTGGGGAAGAATGCACGACAAGCTAGGGAACGGCAGGAGAACGGAAAGGGAATATACGGTTTTCGGCGCCCATCTAGCTATTTCGCCAGGATATGAGTTTTATATTATTTTTGTTAATTTTATAATGTTAAACTTTAATAATAACAAATCATTGTTGAGAACTGCTTATCAAAGTTTACATTGTTGATTCGACCACCATTGTTTGGTAAATAAAGTGTGGACATAAAAAAATCGCAATTGAGTGTTGAGACTTTGAAAGTTATTTTATGCGTGAAATATAATTTAACAAATTCGTGTGAAAAAATTCATTACCTCTTAAACAACGACAGCAATTCACTCAAATGAGAAATATGCCAAAGAATAAAATAATACTGATACTATACATAATTTTGTAAATTACATTTGTAAATTGTACTTATGTTGATATTATAATGTATATATTATAATACTATTTTTACGTTCTATAAAAATTTCTTTACATTTTATAACCTATAGAATCAAATAAGACATACATATTTTTTCATATTTCATAATATTTTGGGAAATGTTCATATTTTAGTAACAAATTAGTATTCCTTCATATTTTTCAATTTTTTAAAAATAAAATTTCAATAATTGGTTAAAAACATTTTTGAAGTGATTGTAGTTTTAACTTATTTGACAATGTAATATGGTATACAGGTAAAAATTCCTGTGTCCGATCCAGAAGAAAATAAATAGTTTTGATAATGACCAAGTGTAGGCCTTTGTCTCTGCAAAATGTCTACTGAAGGTTTGTGGGTTTCCTATGGATCGCAGGAGGTTCGTTGAAATTAATAATTTCAGTGAACATAACACGAGCAGCGCGCGTGCCGCTCGTGTTCGCGGCGCGCATATGTGTACGTACCTTTACAGACACACTCCCTGGCTTTTGAAGAGCACGTCGCTTTACACCACAACTCCGAGCACTCGCGTAAATTAAATTCCAAAATGACATTTCAAAATAAATGAATGAATCAAACAACACCTAACCAAATCTATCCATTACATCAAATAAATAACACCTATACCAAAATCCTATGAATAACCTACCAATTACACCCACAACCAAGACTCAAACCCGAACATACAAATCTCGGTCAAGATCACAAAAAAAATATATAGAACAAACAAATCCTATCAAAATAACCTTTACAAACGTCTCAAGGCACCTACTTAATAAATTTACCCTTCCAATCCACTCCAGAGCACTTATGCACACAGCGCGAAAATATTTTCCTCCGCGAAGGTCATAGCCAGCTGAATCAACTAATCACTCAAAATTAACTAAACAAATCAAAATTCAACTCTGCACCACGCGCTGGGAACACCTTGCAATTAATTAATTAATAAAAAAAAAACATAATTCAGAGCATTTTAACATATGGTGCTGAAGTCTGGCAAATTGTTACCAGGAAATGAAAAGAATTTTAAGTACAGAAATAGATGTTTTAAGATGATCAGCTGGAAAATCTAGAATGGATGAACACGAAATAAAGAAATAAGGGAAATTATGGGTGTACAAGAGGAGCCGGACATCATAGACATTACTTACTTACTTACTCACTGGCACTATCGAACCCGTAGGTTCATGGCCGCGCGGACATAAGCTCTCCATACATCCCTCTTCTGAGCTAATGCTTTCCAATCATTCCCTGTATAATATACTTCCCTCAAATTATAGTTTCTCCCACCTCATTCTTGGTCTACCAACTGGGCGTTTTCCTTCTGGCTTTCCTACAAGACACATCATAGACATTATAGAAAAGAAAGGTTACAGTGGTATGGGCATGTCAAAAGAATGCCAGAACAAAGATTGCCCAAAATTGTTATGGAATGGATCCCAATGGAAAACAGGAAGAGGTGAAGACCGAAGAAAACTTGGATAGAAAGGGGTACAAGCAGCTATGAATATCGGAGGAATGGAGGAAGATCAATGGATGGACAGAGAGAAATGGCGTTTGGTTTCCGGAAGACGGCGGCAGCTGCCATGATACCGGATGATGATGATGATGATGATGATAAATAAAATAAATAATAATAAATAAATCCTAACATCTGTCTGAGTAAACAAAACCAAAGCTAACTAACTGACACCTAACTAACTAGACGACGCACTCCTGAATTGAAAACTCAGAAGGTGCGTCCTCTGATTAACTAGATTTTCACCAACACTGATCCTTCCGGTGCAAATACCAGGAACTTTCGTACGCAGCCATCGTAATTCCAACCTAGTCATACTGGCTGTAATCGGTAAAGAAGGCAAAACACGTAAGATCCTATATTGCCTAGGGTGCCTCGGCACCCAAAACATAATTCGTTCGTTCGTTCAACACACAGCCAGTCTGCAGCCGACATTTGAAGAGTTAGGAGGTCAAAGAGCACGCAGAATCTCCTGAGGATGTCTACCGCAGCAGTAGACGAAACGTTGAGTATTAATAAAACCAGACCACAGTCATTTAGCCCGAAAGACATAAAATACAAGACACCTGTCGTGACACCTGCCGGGAATGTCTACAATTTTACATTAACTCCTTTTCTTTCCACATTCACCAGTTGCCTGATAAAAAGGACATTTATCCTGAAACTCATGGTAGGAAAGAAGCCAATAAGGTAACTTCATTTCTGAATCAGTTTATTAGAACCATTCTTAATCCAATATCCAGTATTTAGATGTAATCTATGACTCTGCAGGGGAACAAATAAAAATTACACTCTCTTTACATATTTACACTACATCGTTCATGAGAAGAAATGTTTGCAGTCAGTTCTTAGTCACATCCCCAGTAAGTGGACATATTACATACCTAGAATGTTACAAGAATATGGGTCTGATAGTCACAAATTTTCATAAGTAATGCCACGAGTGATTTCCAAATTATCGATAAATTCACGATTCACGAAGTGAGGAGTGAATTTATCTAGAGAATTTGGAAATCAAGAGTGGCATTTGTTGGGACTATTTAACGAATAAAATTAAGCTGTTTACTCACAAATCATTATTTAACTATAGTTATTTTAAAATATTTATATATTTAATGTAAATGACGATGTTTGAAAACAAATGAGAAACGATAGGTACGCTTCATCTGCTTCTTTTGTTTATCAATGCAACCAGATCATACTATTTATTGCCAAAGGAACGCAATATTGTAAGAATGCTCTCTGGTGGAGAAAAAATGAAACACATCAGACTGTATATTAATTCATTTCTGATGTCGTATGATGTAAATATGACAATTATATTTTTCTGGATTGTTACCTGGGAAAAAATACATTTAAGAAAGTGCAAACAGTGGTTTCTTTTTTTGGTGGTATAATCAATTGCTACAAATGTTTTTATGTTAACTCCCGCACGCGGCATGCACTATATATACAATCTGGTAGCCGTATTTCTTACTGTCTCAGTCACTGCAAAATAATGGTCAGACCTGTTCAGAATATTAAAAAGGAGGAGCTTTCTTTAATGTGGTAATTATAACACTGATTAATATTTCGTGAAACTCGACTCTGATT